>JANAVB010011311.1:0-67119 GCA_029216955.1 Iris pallida
CATGGAGCGCCGCCTCCCGCTCCTCTTCCACCGCCCGTAACCCTCTCCTTCACGAACCGCCGCCGTGTCCTCCCATCCGCCTGCCAGAGTTCCCCAGCGCCTCCGCCTCTCCACGAGAACCGCGCCACCTGACCTCCGCTGCTCCTCCGCCCTCGGCGCGACCATCCGCCCTAGCTGCCCGACCTTGCTCCGACCGGAGCGCCACCTGAGCATCACAGCGCCTCCTCCTCCGCGGGACCCTGCTTCTCGCACGATCCGCCGCCACATGACCCCCTCCGACATCCACCGCCACGCCCAGAGTGGTCGGCCACCGACGCCGAAGCCGCCGAAAAACCCCTCTTCGCCCGCCGTCAAATCTGCACCACCGCTCGAGGCCGACCGCGCTTCCTCCGCCGCGGTCCCCGCGAGTACGCTCGCCGTGTGCATCCGCCCGACTCCGCCGATTGCCTCGCCGCCGACCCCGCTCAGGTGAAAACCTCCTTTCCTATTCTTTTCCTAACTCTCTCTCTCTCTCTCACTGGATTAGGAATAGTATTGGTTTTAAAAGTTATATCATTGATATTTATTATTATTATTATTATTATTATTATTATTATTATTATTATAACTATAACTGTTATTAGTATTATTTAGTATTAATATTACTGTTATTATTAGTATTGTTATTATTATTATCATTATATAGTGTTATTATTATTATCCTTATTATTGGCTTTATTATTATTATTATTATTATTATTATTATTATTATTATTATTATTATTAATTTTTATTGGCTATATTGATAGTATATGTATACATTATTATTTTCACTATTACTTAATTGAACAAATGTTTTCTAGCAAACTTCAACTTAAAATTTTCTTTTTGAATTATATGTACATATATTTGACCGGTTATACTTTTTGAAGTATTTTAAGTTATGAAATTTAATTTCCACCTCAAACCTATTTACAACATGGAGTATTATTGACTAATAAGATATAATGTTCAAAATTATTATATATACATATTTTTCATAGTATTTTCGTAAGTGAATTTTTACAAGTAACATGTCTTTAAAGTAATATAAATCTTTTCTAAGAATTTGTATAATTATCTACTCCACAAATTCTTCTAATTATCCTCATTACTCATGAATAATCATGCTTGCCTATTTTCTCGCGACCGCGGACCTCTACACATCGACCATGGCTATTAGACAAGACTGGACTTGTCGGATCATCGCACCACATCAGACGATACACCAGGCAAGACACCTTGCCTTTACTGTTTAATTTCTTGCTCAATATCATGCATGCTTTTCCTTTATGTTGTTCTTTCAAAACTATATATAGATGCAAATTATTATACTTTATGCAATTGGCTTAGACTTAAGGGACCACCGTATGTTTAGTGCATTTCATAAACTGTCACGTTGTGCCACGGATTGTGTGTGAGTTGTGAGTCGCATATAGATGCGGACTTGCGTGCTGACTGATCATTGGTGCGTACAGGCCGTGCGTTAGGATATAACTGCCAATAGATTTTTTAGAAGACTTGGCAGTTATTAAGGATTAAAACAGTGTTGTGGAGTCGACACATGTATAGTATCATTGGGGGGAGGGGACAGTTATTAGCGTAAGGGCTACATTTATTTTTTTACACACATTTTGGGCCGAGGGTGACTCTTATGAGCACTACCTTCTACCCAGGGCCGATAGTGACTCGGATGAGCGCTACTTGATGGCCACTCTCTATTACTTGCTTGCGTGAATCTGTTACAGCCCCTGCGTAGAACGTTGTCCTCAAAAGTGCATTCCACATAGAATGGTTAGGAACCTTTACTCATGCATACTTTTCTGTTGAGCTTTATTATTCAGTTTATTGGCATGATATTATGTGTCTTGTTACGTCCCTATGAGGACCTGGTTATCTCTCCAGGTGTGTCTTGTGATTTCTGCAGGTGCTCTAACTAAGGCCATGACTTGCGCTCTATTCTTCGAGATGTTGCTTTTTGGGTCGTCAACTCCTTCGCTCGACCAATCATTTTCTTGTACAATTCTTCCTTATTTAAATTAGTTGGCAGTGGATTTGTCTCTGCCCAACTATTGTGTACATGACAAACTCAAATTGCTTTTATATTATTATTTATCTTTATGGATGAGATTTAGTGTCTTGGCTTTCTATATTACAGCTTATGTATATATACGAGTCGTATATTTACTCGTATGTATACAGCTGGCATGATACGTATCTAGTCTCAAGTATTTGGGACTCGGGCGTTACATTATAGACTGCTAAGTATGAAATGTTGTTGGCTTGGGTGTGGAATATATATATATATATATATATATATATATATATATATATATATATATATATATATATATATATATCATGCAGAACCAGCTGGAACACTTCTTCAACACAGGTACAAAATGGCCCCTATGAACGGGGGCATCAACGATCTGCTGGCCAGCTGGAACACTTCTCACGGGCATCAGATCGTCGCTGCCGCCGCTTTTTGGGTATTATGGAAGAATAGAAACAAATTCAGATTTGAAGGATGCCAATTCCCACTACAGCAATTGTAGAGGGAGGTGGTTCGACAAATATTCAAGAGAAGGAGGTGTTGCACCCACACCTCGAATCAGTTTTGGGACGTCCTGGATTTCTGACAGGGGCCGGGGCGCGGGTCCTTTGGGACCTTGCTTTGCCCGCCTAACTTTCGGATGCTCGGTTCCAGTACCGTTTTGTGGGCAACCCCTTTTCTTTCTCTCTTTGTTTTTGTGGATTTCCGCGCTTGGCGCGCTTACTTGTATAGGCTAAGGCATTTTGCGCCTATCTTTCAATAAAGGTTTTCTTTCCAAAAAAAATAATATATATATATATATATATATATATATATATATATATATATATATATATATATATATATATATCATGCAGAACCGGATGCAGAGCCCCGCTCCCTAGGGAGACCCTCGGGGCGGCTCCGGCCGGGGGTGGTTCTCCCTTTGGTGGACGCCGCCTTGGTGGGCCGCCCCCTGGCAGCCCGAGGTTTCCTCCGCCTCCGCAGGCCTTCTTTCCCTGTCGTCCCCCCGCCTCGCATCGTCTACCCCCGGGCGGTGCGTCCCCCTTTCTTTGCTGCCCGAGGTGCTTCCATCCTCTCCCTACTCTTCGCCGCCGGCCGCGCACCCGACGTCGACGTCGCCGGAGCCGCCGCGGGTCGCCTGCGCCTGCAGTCGACGATCATCCGACCTCCCCCCACTGCCCCCCCTTCGGTCTCATCCCTCCCCGGCCCCTCGCCGGGGCCGCGCCTGGCTCCGTCGGGCCTGTCTTCCCCGGCACCACACCCTCCTCACCTCGATGTTCTGGAAGCTCCCGCATCGAGCTTCCCGGCTCCCGGCGGTTCTGGCGCAGCCCCCACCCTTCATGCCTCATCCCTGGGAGCTCCTCCTCTTCCGGCCCTCTCGTCGGCGCCCCCACCGTCGTCGGTGGACCCCCCCTCCTCCTCGCCTCATGCAGAGGCCCTCTCCGATCCCCGTGCTGTGGCCAGCCACCTTCGCTCAGACCTCCTCCCCGGCGCCGCTCGCCTCCCTCCTGGCCACCTCCCTCCCGTCAACGGTGGTCGTCTCCCCTCCGGCATGCCTCGCCATCAATCCCCCCTCCAGCGTCGTCCTCCGACGTTCCCTTCACCGTTGGTTGCGGGATAACCCCCCAGCCGGCGGTAGATGCTCCCCTCGGCGGCCGTTTCCCTCCTCATCCTCTCCCCTCCCCCCCTCCGCCTTCCCCTATCCCCGTTCGTCGCCCTTCCCCGGCGGACGCTGCTGGTCCTCCCCGTCCCCGCCCTCCCCCGGCCGCTCGAACCTTCGCCGGCGCCCCTCCCTATGGCGCCCTCCCGCTCGGCCTGCCGGAGTCCCCTTAGGCCTCCACCGCCCCTCTATTTGCCTTCGTCGTCGGAGCCTCTTGGCCTCCCCGTTGGCGCTCCCGCCTGACGCGCTCCGCCCTACCCATCCCTTCTCCGGGTCGGGGTGCCCGCTCCCCCGCCGGAGCCCCTTTCGCCGGTCCCGCCTGGCTCCCGGCTGAGAGCCCCCTTTCTCGATCCGCGTGCCCCTTCTTGGGTAGCGCACCCTTGGGCTGTGCGCCCGCTCCCTTTGGGCCGCGTGTCCATGGGTTGCACGCTCACCCCTTCGGGTTTGAGCCTGAACCGCCTCTGTGTTTTTCAAATTTTGAAATATTTTAGCTTTCTGTTTGGCTGATTCACAAAAAAAAAGAAGATAAATTTTGGTTATAGACGCGTAGCGTCAGGATGTATGTTAAGGGTCCCACCCGCACCTTGTAGGAACTCGGGCTATCTTCCGGTTCCAACCTTTCGTCTGTTTCAATGAAGGCTTCAGCCAGTGTTAATATATATATATATATATATATATATATATATATATATATATATATATATATATATATATATATATATATATATATATATATATATATATATATATATATATTTGAAGCAATGGGTAATTGTGGCGAATTCGCCTCTACTGGGACTTGAACTCCCGACCAGTTGGGCCGCAAGCATCTCTCTAAACCACTAGGCTAGAGGTCATTTGCAGGGGGTATCGCAAGAGCTCTGCTAGGCTTTCCCCTATGGCGGCCACCACGCCTCCATCCCGTCCCCCTGATACGCCTGCGGGGGAGGGAGGGGGGGTTTCGGCGGGTGGGAGGAAACGGCGGTGGCGGAGGCAACGGGACCCCCCCCCCCGATCGGGGGGGGGGGGGGAGTCGGGCAGCGGTGGCAGCAAAAAGGGGAACCCCCCCGATCGGAGGGGGGGTCGGACGGCAGCAGCGGCAAGGGGACCCCCCCGATCGGGGGGGGGGGGTCGGGCGGCAGCGACGGCAAGGGGACCCAGCCCCCCCCCCCCGATCGGGGGGGGGGGGGATTGGGCGGCGGCAGGGCCCCTCCAGGCGGGGAGGGGTCGGGCGGAGACGGCGGCGGGACCCCCCCTGGCGGGGAGGGGTCGGGGGGGCGGACGGATGTAGGGGGCCTCCACGGGCGGGAGAGGGGGGTTCGGGCGGTACGGGAGGTTCCTCTTTCTGCGGGGCGGCTTCAATGTTCGAGTTCGGGTCCGGGGGGACAACACTGGTAATACAGGCTGGCAGACGGTGACGAGATGATGGGCTGGAGGGCGGCGAGGGACCCAGACCCAAGTTTCGGGGCGGGTGGGGCCAGGAAATCAAGGGAATCGATCTTCGATCGGCACAGTGGATCCCCGTCGTCGTGGGGGAGGTACGGTGCGCTCTCTTTCGGGTTGGAGGCCAAAGGCGACGGTGGCCGAGAAGGCTAAGGGTATTGCTACTGATACCAGCAGGACAGGCCCGGGTCCTGTGAACCCCCCACCAGACCGCCCATTGAGGAGCAGAGACCTCGGTCATGGAAGGAGGTCTGCACGCCTGTGGTTACGAAAAGCCCGATGTCGATAGAGTTTGTCCCACTGATGTCGGTTGGAGGAGGGCTTCAGGCATTTTTTCCCGCCGAAGAAATAGAGGTGGTCTCAGAATTCTGGAAGAACACCCTGGTGCTGTATGTGTTAGGGAACAAGTCGTTCTATGGCCAAATTCGGGATCATACGTAGCGTGTCTGGAGACCCAAAGGTAGCATGAAATTCTTCTCCCGGGAGAACGGGTTCTATTATGTCTAATTTGGGTTAGCGGAGGATGTGTCCAGGATCCTGCAGGGAGGGCCTTGGTCATTTGATGGGAGACTCATTATATTGAAGGAGTGGACGCTAGAGCTGATGTGTGAGAAGGAGGTGCTGAACGCTATTCCCATCTGGGTCAGATTTCCTGAGTTTCCAGTAAAGTATTGGAGCATTCCGCTTCTCATGCACCTTGTCAGCCTTGTGGGGAAGCCGATCAAAGCAGACGAGGCCACTACTTTTCGTACCAGACTGATGTATGCCAGGGTCTTGGTAGAGATCAAGGCGGGCTCGGAACTACCGAGTATACTTGAGTATCAGGTACCGTCTGGAGAGGTTCTGACACAGGCGATGGAATATGACTGGGTCCCTCCCATGTGTTCTTCCTGCGAGTGCTTTGGGAACACTACCAGTGCGTGCAAATACAAGGGGAAGGAGACTGCCAGGCCACGGGAGGTTCAGACGGAGGTACCTGGAAAGGAGACGGCCCCCAGTCACTTGCCTGGGGAGACGGAGCCAGACAGACATATGGAGGAGGACACAGTGATGGAGTTTGATAGAAGGCTGGAGTCAGGTTCACCGCAGAGACAGAAGAGCACACAGGGTGCACTGGTCCCGTTCAGGCCACAGAGGACCATCGTGACCAGAGGTATGAGCGCGGCTGGTAGTGATCAGATGGTGATGGAGGCCTCCTCGACGATCATGGTATACAGCAGCAGGAAAAGACACGCTCCGCCACACGGGAGGATATCCCTCAGGCGAGGGATATGGACGACCAGACTGAAGATAATCCTGACTGGGCACTTACTCTTAGTAGGGTTCAGGCACATCTTGCTCCTTCCTCCATGGTAGATGCGGCCATTGATCAGGCGGATAAGACACTTCCCTCGAGTGTCGATCCAGACGAGTTCCAGGGGGACCCCTCATCTTTTATTTAGATGTCGGTCCTAGCATGGAACATTGGGGGGGTGTTCCATTGGACGATGGAGGGAGATTGGAGGGGTTCTGAGGAGAGAGTCGTGTGACATTGCTATCCTGCTGGAGATAAAGATTAGAGGGGCCGCTATGCTCTCACGTAGGACTCCGGCAAACTGGGATCACATTCACAACTTAGATCTTTGTAATATGACGAGGATCTGGGTTATGTGGAACAAAGGTAGCTGGGAGGGGGTGCAGATCCATACATCAGAACAACTCATCGGCGTTACTTTCGAGAACAAAGGTGGGTTCCATTTTATCCTGGGGGCTGTTTATGGGCACAATGATCGGAGACTCCGGAAGGCTTTATGGGAGGATATTGTGCATCTGGGTCTTATAGCGGACAACATGTATCTCCCTCTGCTCATCATGTGGGACTTCAATGCTATGCTGTTTCGTCAAGAGAAGGTGGGAGCTCGACCTGTTCTGGACTCGATCTTATATGACTTTCAGAGGTGTCTGCTTATGTCAGAGATGCGAGGGCTGGAGCGAGCTGGACATATTTGGACGTGGCACAACAAGGCTACACACAATCGGATTGCTTGTCAGTTGGATCGGGCCTTGGACAATAGTGAGTGGTTCAGGTTTCTTCCAAACTCGGTGGCGGAAGGTCTTGCAGCGGGTACTAGCGACCATTCTCCTATCCGGGTTGGCCTCTGTGGGAGACCCACTTTGAGGGCGAGGCCGTTTCGGTATAACAACAGCTGGTATCTGTAGGATGGATATGAGGAGGTGGTTACGGCAGAGATGCAGCACTTTCGGGATGGCACAGCCCAGTTTCGCATGGTTCACAAACTCAAGCAGCTCAAGCGGGCCATCAAGGGGTGGGTAAAGACGATACCGCAGACTTCTCTGGTGGATAAGGAAGCCGAGCTCCGGGACACCCAGGTGGCCCTCCAAGCTGACATTCTGAACGGAAAGCTGGCGACTAAGGAGAAAATCCTGATTGAGGAGGTCAGCATCATGAGACTGCAGGAGGAGATTAGTGCGGCACAGAGGGCCAAATGTACCTGGCTCAAAGATGGAGACCGATGCACCAAATTCTTCTACGATGTGATCCGCACCCGTCAGCACCGGAACAACATTCCCAGACTTCTGAATGCTGAGGGACATCTTGTAGGGGACCCCGTGGATATTTAGGAGGAGGCCGTCAGATTTTACACTGACTTATATCAGCAGACGGACTACTCTAGCACGTTCCCAGGCCTTGTCACGAAGAGACTGGTGTCCCGCCATGGGAACAGTCTACTTTTGGCACCTGTGAGGATGGAGGAGGTGGAAGACATTATGATGAAGGCTAATCCCAACAAAGCTCCCGGTCCTGATGGCTTCTCTTCAAGGTTCTTTAAGAGACACTGGGGTGTGCTTAAGGCCCCGGTTCTGGCGGCGGTTCAGGAGTTCTTTGTGGAGGGTAGACTTCTGAAGAAGATGAACCACACATTCTTGACGTTGGTTCCTAAGAAGGAGGGAGCGACCTCACTTGCAGATTTTTGGCACATTGCTTGCTGTAATTTTCTTTACAAGATTATCACTCATCTTATGTGTAGGCATATAGAGGGGATTATGCAGGGATTGGTGTCCCAGAATCAAGCAGCGTTCATCAAGGGCCGGTCGATAGCGGAGCACAGCCTGCTAGCTCATGAGATGGTGCGGAAGTTTAGCAAACCTGGGGGATGAAGGCTTATGTGAAGCTTGACCTCCGAAAAGCTTATGATACGGTCAACAGGGACTTCCTGTGTCACTTGATGCTTGCCATGGGGTTCGACGAGAGGTGAGTTGAGAGGGTGAGGGAGTGCATCTGCTCCCCTACTTTTTTGTCCTCATCCAGGTCACGCTGCATGGCTTCTTCAGGAGCAACAGGGGGTTGAGGTAGGGGGACCCCCTCTCCCCGTATCTATTTACCTTGGTGATAGAGTACTTTACATGCATGATGGATACGGTAGTGCATTGCAAGAGGATCGTTCCCCTTTTCCGGTTGGTGAGTCCGGTTGTATCACATTTGATCTATGCTGACGACTTGTTGGTGCTACTCCAGCCTTCCATACGGGGATTGAGAGCGCTCTCTGATATTATGGAGGAGTTCGGGCGGCTTTCTGGTCTACATTTAAACAGGGAGAAAAGCAGAGTCTACTTCAGCTTCCGGTGTACACAGCAGGAGGAGAGAGCCTTCGCCTTGGGAGTGGACAGAGGCGAGCTTCCAGTGAAATACCTGGGGGTCCCCCTGACGGTCAACTATGCCAGAGAGCAGGATTGTCACAGCTTGGTAGATTTTGCTCAGAGGAGAGTGGAAGGCTGGCAAGCTGCGGGTCTATCATTTGGCGGACGGATTGAGTTGGTACGTTCAGTGATTGCGGGCATCACAATGTTCTGGCTGCAGTCTATCCAGATCCCTACGGCCACTATTCGAAAAGTGGAGGCTATCTGTGCTGACTTCATATGGAGGGGAGGGATGCATGCGATCTCTTGGGACCAGCTTTGTCGGCCTCGGGAGGAAGAAGGAGTGGGTTTGAGGCCTCTTTATGAGGTCAGAAAGGCAGCTTGTGTGAAGATGGCCTGGAGATTCATCAAGGGGGGTCGGTCTGGACGAATTGGATGGCGAACAGATACCTTCGGAGGACCAACTTCTGGGCCTGCAGGATAGACAACAATTTCTCGGTCACGTTTAAGGCCATTCTGAGGTGTCGACCGGTGCTTCAGACCGCTATCTGCAGGAACATGAAGGATGAGACGACTACCGACCTCTGGCTAGATCCTTGGTTGGGTTCCAGATTGTAACACCCAATTTTTCAAATAAGGGTAATTTTAAAATTTTATATTTTAATTTATTTAATTATGATATTTAAATAATAATATGATTTTTGATAATTTTTAATCATTTAAAACTATTTTAAATCATGACTTATGATTTTGGTATTTTGCTAGTGAAACCGTAGAGACTGTCTACCCTAGAGCCTAGCCATGTGATGAGGGCATTTCATTTATTATTTTAGTTTGAGGGTATTTTTGTCATTTTAGAATTATTTGAATTTAATATATTTTATTAGGAATTTAAAATGATTTATTTGAATGGTGTGATTTAAATACTAGTTTATTTATTGCCATGTGATTTTGGTTAGCCTAACCTAGATTGGACCTAACCTAGATTAGCCATAGCCTAGTTTAGCTAGCCACTTTGAGTTTATTTAGTATTGAATAGTGGTTTGAGTCATTTTTAGCTAAGAGGGTGGTTTGCAACTTAACTAGGAAAGAGCCCTAGATTCTAGGCCACCCATTATTCTTGATTCATTCATAGCCCTAGGATGTAATCTAAAAACCCTAACCCTAACTAAAGTGGCCAGCCAAGAACCACCCCCCTCCCCCCGCCTATATAATGTCTTCTTAGGGATTTGAGCCTCTTTTTAATTAGTTCTTCATTTTCCTAAAAGACTAGGTAAGTCTTTATTTTTCTTCATAGTTTAATCAATAGGACTACATTTTTATTGGGATTTCATCCATTGTGTTCTAATCAATGTTCTCTTGCTGATTGTGGAGTCAAATCTCAGATTTGCATCAATTTGGGGATTTTGGGTGGCTTTGAAGAACTCCTTGGAAGAGACTTTTTGTGTTGAAGAACACCCATAGGTAAATTCCTATCCACCTATTGAAATAGGGTTTTCATTGCATTGATACGTAGCCCTAGGTGTCCTGGTCCTGTAGGAATAGAGTTTGTAGATTTTCGTGTCCTGTACGTGTCCGTATCGGACATGTATCAGATCTGTGCGCAGGTGTTCGGCGAAATGCCACAACGGGCATTTCGATCGAGTTTTCGTGATGTGTTTGAATAGGAAGTAGTGTTTTAGTATCGCTTACATGTTTTTGATACACTGAGGTGATTTTGAGTCATGTCCGAGTCACACTGGACTCGCGGACACGCCTGCGCGCGCGTGATCAGCACTGTCCTGCTACCCGCAGGTTCGTACGACTCATTCAGGACACGTGGACGCGTGTCTTTCGACACAGGGCTTGGGGCAATGTCTGACACGACACCCCCAAGGCCACGTGTCCGTTGGTTTCGTGTCGAGTGAGGGATTCGACCCGCACTGGACACGGGTGTGCTGTGGCTGAACCCAGTTCAGTGTATTTGAGTTTTGTGTGTGTTTGGACACATTCGTGTCCTATTCTTGACATGATACAATATGTATATCAAGTACACATATTGACAATTAAATACCAACCTTTTTCATGGATTATTAAATGTTATTTCAATGTCGAAATAGAAATTCCCTAATTTCTGATACTGTTAAGTATCAGTGAAGGATTCACTGTTTGTTCTCTATTTCGATTTGCATTTAATGGGTTAATATCATGTATTATATGATGATTTAATTTACTACACATAAAATATCATGTTTAGGATGTAGGGGATTCATTTTGTGTTGAATTGTTGAAAGAGAGTTCGAATTTCATAGAGAACTGATTGTTCACTGATACATGTATTCTGGAAACTGATTTGATTCCTATTTTAATCTAGTCTTGACTGATGTTTTAATTTGTCAAGTGATCCACATTGTTTGATTATTCATGTTAAGTTTGATTTCATTAAATAGAATAGATTTTGATCCATAGATGAGATTTGACAGTATGGGATTTCGAATATGGGAATTTGTGGAACTGTCGTGGACACACCCTGTCATTCACATTCCTCTTCACACACATTTTATAACTTACATACATTTTCCTGCACTATTGTAAATTCAGACACATAACTTCCTTTTCTTGCTAACACACAGACACACATACATATTCCTGCACACTGTTTAGCCTCACACATGTACTACCTGTCATTTATCCTGAGAATTGAAATTGGGTGTCAATTAATTGATGTGATTCATGAATGGTTAATGAATTGATTTTTCTATTCCTTTGCCTAACTGTCATTGAACTGTCAATGGGTATTCAAATCTGAGAACTGATTGTTCAACTATTGAGTTATTGGTATAGCCAAACTGTTTCCCTGTTTTGAACTGAGAAATTATCCTCTATAATGTAACTGATGTTAGGAATTGAGGCTCACACATGGTATGACACACACTCAAATTCCTGTCCTTGCATTTCCTGTCACACACATGTGTTACATGGCTGTGATTTCCCTCTAATGAATACACTGTTTCATTTTCCTGCACACATGTTACATGAACACCCACTTGCACACACAAGTTCCTCTCTTAACACACTAGCCTACACTCATTCACTCCCTAAATTTCTGCACACTATTTTCTATATACCATACACACAAATACCTGTCACTCCACAAACCTGGGACTTCACTGTAAACTGAACACACACCTATAATCTAAATGCTAACCCCTACACACATTCACATTCCTGCCACATGTTAGAACACACACATTTTTCTCCACTGTTTATCCTGTCACACACTTTTCACTGTTACTTGAGTTCAAACCCTTAACACACACACACAGGTACATATCTCTCATATGCACACACACACACATTGCTCCTATATATCCACACACACATATATGCATCATATATATATATATATATATATATATATATATATATATATATATATATATATATATATATATATATATATATAGATAATTCCTAACCTATATGTGTGTGCAGTTATATTTGTATATGTGTGGTGGTAGAGTAGCTTTATGGGATCTCTAGATGTGGCTATTGTGCTAGGCACATTTCTATTTGTATATGTGGATGTACATATATATTCACATATGTGAATAGTGATACATATTCTACATATGGTATTGGGCCTATGTTGTGTCTGTTAGACTAGTGAGAGCTTGGTTAGGTTGTTTAGTCTTGATTAGGCCTAGAATAGACCAGTTTAGACTAATTAGACTTGTTAGACCTAGTTTTACCATAGTTGACCTAGGGTTGACTTCTTGGTTGACCAGGGTTGACCAAGAGTTGACTTTGACCTAGTTTGACCTAGACTCATGTAGAATGCATTGTAGTGCTTATCTTTACCATTCTGGACTTGTTGTGACTTGTGCTGTTCTAAATAGGAGCCAGACACCACTCCTCGGACAGTACTTTCATATTGGACACTCAGATACCATGCGAGTACATTCTCTAATCATTTCATATCCTTTTTAGAATTATTTTTCTGCTTTAAATTACTTTACTTGATACTGTCACGTTGGTCACACGGATTAGTACTATATGGATCCTTTCTTGAGATGTTATCCCCTCAGGGAGCATCATATACTACATGTTCTATGCGTTTCACTTACATGGCGTATCACTATGCTTCACGGTTCATTGATCACTTGTGACGTGTACTCTCATGATCACAGAGTCTTCTTTGAATCATCCCATTTATGGGCATTCCCAGATCACCCATTTATGGGCTTACCATGTATCACCCCTTGTGGGCTATTACATGGAATCATAACATAACCTGGTTGGATCCTTGTGTATTGATTGGGGGTACGGGAGAGTAGAAGTAGACATGTGAATAATATCCAAGTAGTGTAATTCCCAGATCACTCTATAGTATAATTCCCAGAATCTCCTATGACATTCACATGTTTATATTGTACTCTGACTCACTAGCCACTGATAGTTCTCTATTACAGTATATATATATTTCTATTACAGCTTTCTCTGTTTACATCCTGTACATTCTTTCAGTTCCTGTATCTTACTTTACTGCATGATTATATTTTCTAACCTACTATGAACTGTTGAGATGTATTGTGCTCGCTCCTGTCCTGACTGGACCTGTTGAAAATATTACAGAGGACGAGGAGGAGGCCGGTGAGGATACCTATTACGGTGCTACCTTAGATGAGATGTTGGACCTGGACCAGCAGCAGGTCCCACTAGCTGTGGATGACACACCCTTAGACTAGGATATTTTTATTTACAGTATTCTATGGATGATTGTATATATTTGATACTGGGGATATGTATTTATCTTAGACACTCTGTTGTACTTAGGATTTTTTTTCTGTTCAGCAGTTTTATCTATCTATCTATCTGCTATTTTATCATCTGCCTTATTGTGATTGAGTTTACTTTCTGCTATGTCACCTCCATTCGGGGAGTATAAATTGCTTAGCTTTATATTGTTAGATATTGTGACCTAGGACAGCGTTCTACCGCCGACACGGCGGCGTAGGCTGGACGTACCCACTTCTCGTGCCCTTACTCTAGGGTGCGGGTCGTGACACAGATCCTTGCTCGAGCTATTGGGCGGACAGCTGGACAGAGAAGCGGGCAGGGGGCTCACATGCAGTCGGATCATCAGAGATGGAGTTTGGAGGCCAGAAGGATATCCATATACTGCTCAGATGGCCGAGGAGATCCGACTTATTATTATTGACGCTAGCCAGCATGAGGATTCCTGGAGCTGGGCCGGGCCAGGTACGGGAGGCGGGTCATGCCTATTCTGCTTTCGAACCTGCTACGACTTGGTGCGGACCCACCACGACAGGGTTGAGGAGGTGGACTTCATTTGGGGCAAGAGGGTTGTCCGAAAAATGCAACTATGTGCATACCGACTCCTACGGGGTAGACTGATGACGAGAGGCAGACTCCTCAGGTTTGGGATGCAGATCCCGGATGCCAAATGTGTGCTTTGTAATGAAGAGGATGAATTTATGGGGCATCTCTTCTTTGTATGTCTGGTGACCTGGCACATTTGGACTGAGCAGTGTGCGCAGCTGAGAGGAGGAGTGAGGGTGGATAGAGACATCCGGAGCATTCTTAGCTGGATCCGAGTTCACAGAGGCCGGGATCCGGGGTGGGCCAGAAGAGCCAGTGTTCGTCTCGCCGCGTCCGTTTGGCACATCTGGAAGGAGCGGAACAGACGTATTTTCGAGGGTTTGTCTACCCCCTCTATTGGAATTCTACATAACATAGAATTCGATGTATCAGTAATGGTCCCATAATACTATAATTTGGGGCTTGAAAAATTATGATATTGTGATATTATGTATTGTAATATCTTTTTCGCTATATGCGAGAAATAAATTCAACCTTATTCCTCTATATATATATATATATATATATATATATATATATATATATATATATATATATATATATATATATATATATATATATATTAAAAAAAAGGTGATGGTCTAGAGTTGACAGCCCGTCAGTGGATTCGCCATTAAATATGGCTTGTCCACGACCCTATAGTGGCCTGGTTGTTCTGATATATAATTTGTTTTATTTGCTCCAATGTTCGTTACGAGTTGAATGCCACACTTAAAAAAAACGTCTAGACAAAATAGAAAATATTTGGTTTGCATAAATGGATGGGCATCAAATAATTGTATGTGGGTGCATCAAATAATTGTAACACGAACCAACATAAATGGATGTGCATTCTACAGGCAAATATTTATGATTTAAAGATGGACAGGCGAGCCCCCGACAAGAACGGACAGCTAATTTGTTAGAATTCAGTCTCTTGCATTATTCCAAGTGCTGATATAAACAATAATTATACTGATTGCTACACAATAGACAGGAGCAATTTGATGATTTGGTCCCAAACAATAGTGGTAGCTAAGCTATAGCTAACTACTTCCCACTACAAAATAATTATTAGTTTTTGAGAGGTTTTCTGTAGAGGATGTCAATTTAGTTCTCTTGAAGTGGCAAGTGAGGTTTGACAATTTTCGAAGGATGACCCTTTGTGGACCCAAAAAAAAAAAAAAGCAATATGATGCAGTGCATGACGTATGGTCTCCAGTTTTAATCATACAGGACTTTGGCCCTGTTGTGACCTACATGTCTGCCACTGTGAGTAGCGTTAGGGCACTATTTGCTCTTTTGGGACTTATATTGGTCAGTGAGATGATGTGTTGTCCAAAGTCGTCAGTAGTCTATAATAGAAAGCACAGTAAATTTTTGGTTCGATCCATATACTTTGGTTCAACGATGATAAAAGGACTAAATTGTTCCTCTCTATAAGAGAGGAGGAGGTCCCATATTGGGTGCGGAGCAACCGGTTGTTCCAATGGCACCCCCGCCTCCAGCTCCTCTTGTACCGTCCCTCCCTTCGCCGCCTCCGTTCCATCCTCGCCCACGTCGTCGTCGTCGGCCTCTTCCGCAACCCCTTCGTCGCAAGCAGCCTCCTCCACCGCACCGCCGACGCCGACCCTTCCTTCGCCGCCTCCCTCTTCTCCGCCATGACCAACCCCAACCCCAACCCCTTCTCCTTCAACACCGCCATCGTCATCTCCGCCGACCCACTCTCAATCTACTCCCAAATGCTCCGCCGTCGCGTCCCTCCCGACTCCCACACCTTCTCTTCCATGCTAAACACCACCACCGCCGCCGCCGGCACAAGGTCGCTCCACGCACACGCCCTCCTCCTCGGATTTCGGTCCGACCCCTTCGTGCAGACCGTCCTGCTTGCCGCCTACTCCCGACGCGGCTCCGCCGACCACGTCCTGCGGGTGTTCGACGGAATGCCGCACAGGGACGTCGTCTCCTGGACCGCCGCCGTCTCGGGCCTCGCCGCCCTCCGACGCCCCGCGACGGCCCTGCGCGTCTTCGCCTCCATGAGGCCCCACGCCGCCCCGAACGCCACCACCGTGGTCTTTGCCGTTTCCGTCTCCGCCGGACTCGGTTCCCTTGCGCTGGCCCGGTGCCTACACGCCTACGTCGAGTAGGCCGGGTTCAGAGGCCGCATCTCCGCTCGGAACTCCCTGGCGCTGGCCCGGTGCCTGCACGCCTACGTCTAGAAGGCCGAGTTCATGTCCGTGCCATTATGGCATGGGTTATCCACTAGTATTAGCATAAAAAAGAGTATTGCTCCACTGATTCTGGCTATCCGGATTCGAATCTTCTTTCCTTTGTAGAACTTGAAAACAACGGATCCAAACGACATATAAAATATCATGTATAAAGTGTATAATGTATCGACTGTTATGCTGCTGGGCATCGTAAAAAAAAATTCTAAAATTTTCACGAAGTGGCAACTTTTTCTTCAAAAATTTTGATTTTACCATTACAAAAAACAATAATTTTTTCGACGCATATATTCATCATAATTCATATCTTCTCCCATTTTAATTAGGCAAGCTAATATAAAGTTAAAAAACTGGCTAAAATAATTAACAATTACTTATAATTGGTTGTGGACCAGACATAACCTAATTAATACATATATTGAATAGCCAAGGTGACTACTAAAATAAGAGAACCTGATCTATAGTTGTGAAACCCGTAATTTTAGTTAATTAATTGAAATTCTAGAATTTTGATTATTAAAATTTGTGTTGCTAAATTAATATTATGCCAGATTAGTATTAGACTAAATAGAAAATTATTTTCAAAATAAATGAATTTGGATTTTGTATGCCAGGCCCAGACAAGAACCCAATTTGAAACTAAAAGAAAAAAAAAATAATTTTTTTTGTAATGTTTAGTTAGATTTTTCTAAAAGAAAATTATTTATAGTTTTTCTAATATTTTTTTAGCCCACCATAATTGTTTAGCCCAAGTTTTTAAAATCCATTTTTTAGCTTTAGGCCCAAAGGCCATACTCATACTGTCCATTCATTCTATGAATGAATGAATGAATTTTCATTCATTAATTTTGTGCAGACTTTTGTTTGGAATGAATGAGCACTCTTCATTCTCCAAAACTAACCGACCACCTTTGTTTCTTTGCTACGAACGGATGTGGCCATTCCCTTCCTCTTCCCGTAACCACCCCGAGCCCCTCTGTTCTTCTTCCGAACGGCCAAGGCTGTTGGTCTTTCCATGGTAAATTCTACTCCTATTTAAATCCTTCCCCATCTTCTCCATCTTTCCATCTCCATTTTTTCCCTCTTTCCAAAGCCCTAACCCTAACCCCTTTTCTCCGGCGAACTCCAACCATCCTCCGGCGCACCCCCTCGCCGCCTAGGCCGCGCGCCCCAAGCTGACCCCGCGCCCAACCATCCAGGGCCGAGCGCCGCCCTCGGGTCTCCGTTCCCAGACCCCTAGCCCGACGCCACACTCCCCGCGACCCCTTGCCGGCGCGCCACCCTCGGTCAACCCCGATCGAGCCTCGCTCCTGTGTGCCAACTCCCGACGTTGCTGTCTCGGTCGCTTCCGAACCACCCCACGCGACTCTGCCCCGCTCGGTCAGCGTGCCCCGACCCAGATCTGTGGTTTCCTACTGTTCGCAAGTACTGAACGTTCCGAGTCCGAGGCATCACTTTGGATTCCTTCGATTTCGGTAACTTCTGGATAGTCCCATAGTTCTCTTTTAGTCTGTGATGAAAACTGGTCCACCGATTCCTTCGGGAATTCGGATTTTTTGGTTACGTTTCAATTACGTTATCATTTTTTTCCGAAGTTTCTTCGGAATTTGTATGATGTTGGTTTGCTTTGATGATCTTTCTGATTTCGGAATTTCCGACTCCTTCGGAAACACTTCTGTGGTTATATTATTTTGGGTTCTGTGATTTCTTGGAATTTCCGAGAATTATTTCGGAAGGGATGCTGTAAGTTTTTCGATTTACTTCGAAAATTTCGATATCAATTCTGGACTTCGAATTTATTTCAGAAAAAATAGTTTTTGTGGTTATATTGGTTTGGGATTTATTTTGCAGGAAAAATCGGCGCGTTTCCCAGTTTTGGGTTATTCCGAAAATAGAGGGAATGCTGCCGAAATTTCTATAAAAATTTGATTATATAATTTTAAAATGAATTTCGGAAAAGAATACTATTTTTGGATTTATTTGGGCGACGACCTTATCGGTCAATGGGCCCCAGTGAAATGCAAACGCACCGGTCTGTCCGGACGTTGAGGCAGAGTAGCTGTAAGTGAAGATTGGACCAGTTCTGAGACTCATACTATTTTATTTTTAAATTAGAAATTATTAGTTATTATTATTATGTAATTTTGTAGGTAATTTACAAGACTAACATTTTCTTTCTCTTATTTTAATTCATGGAAATGTAAGGGCATAAGCTCATTTATCTATTTTTTTGTAAATTTGTAATAAGTAGGAATTGGCTGTGGATTTTTCTGGGATTGTGAACGCGTAGGATTAATTAATATTAATATTAATTATTAGTTAGAAATTCACGATTTTCTCATTTAAAGAAAAGAAAATATATTTATATATATAATTATAAAATACTAACTTTTTCCCAATAAATTGATAAAAACAAGTTTTCCGAAATAAAATATAAATTTAACGCACTAGAAAAACGTGTTTTTGATTGTGTTGGTTAATACAAGACTAAAAAAAATTGACTAGGAGACAAAATCTAGAGATTGTAACTAGATAATTCTAGAGTTGTGTTTCTGAGACAAATTCCCGAAATGTAGGATTTCAAGGAAGAGTGTGACTGTTCAAATCCCGAAGTACCAATCGCATCCAACCTGAGAAGTTTAAGGCAAGTACATTTATGTTGATTACAATTATTTAATAATCACTTCATTGCAAATTTAAACCACTGTTATACACGAACTCTTTCGAGAGTACTGACCGTACTGTTGGGGACTGGGGGAGTAGAGTAGTGGATATGACCAAATCCAAAATTAGGATAACTGACTGTATTAGCTTTCCCCTCTTCACACGGGGACAAGCCATACCGTATCGCTAGGATACTACTGTAACCCAATCCGGTCATATTCATTACCTATTCATATCACTGTACTGTATTATTTCAAAACTGTTCATCTTCAAACTGTTTAAAAGTGCATGATTTTATTGTTAAATTAATTGTCAAGATTAGCATAAATTTTACTTTGCTCCTTTCCTGACTGGATAACCGTAGGTTCTGCTGACGACCCGGAGCTGCTGATTAACAGTTATTATGATCCTGATCTGTACCCGGCGGTACTACCAGCTGATGATGATGTAGTGGCGTCTCCATAGATGCTACTTTTGTTTGAGAGTTTAGTTGTTTCTATGTTATTTCTAGTTTATGAATCCTTGTAACAGAACAAGTTTTAAATTATCATTTAAATAAAAGTTGTGGCAATCTTAGTTTCAAATGTTGTTGATTTACCTGCATGTGGATTACAGCTTACTACCGCCGTCTCATCAACGGTGCAGGCTGGGCATGATCCGATTCGACCCAAGTATTTGGAGACCGGGTCGTGACATATTTTTAGTGGTGGCCCATGCAGGTCTAATCAACAACTTAGAAAAACCTAGTTGGAGACATATAGAACACTAGAACATTAATTTGTCACAACATAGGACCGAAATATATTATAAATAAATATTTTTGTTTGATTATAGATAGGCTACCTTGCTTATGTTTATATTCTAAACCTTCCAGAGAATGGCCACTGATAAAATCAACCCTACTGGCGATAGGATGTCAACACTTGATCATACCCCACCTCCCCAATCAAGTCCGGATCCTATACCTCGGCAGCTGGCCGACCGTCCCCTTAATATGACGATGGATCCATCATCTTCTCGGACGGAGATGCAGCCCCCTATGGTTTCGCCCACTCCAGCTGCCCCACCGGTGCCTGTGGACCCCACCGACCTCATAGGTCTGCTAAGAGGAGTGCTAGAAGCTCAGAGAACTCAAGCTGAAGCTCATCGCGAGCAGACGGCCATTATGAGAGAAGGCATGGAGAATGTCCATAGCGTGGCAATGGCTGCACTAGAAAGAGGAGAAGCAGCTCAACAGGAACCAAGGCCTGCCAAGATAAACATAAATTTAAGGATTAATTTATGTAATATTAAGGCCATTTAATTAATGGGAATCATATTGCCAAGGTGGACGATATTGAGAGTTTCAAGAAGCAGAACCCTCGACCCTTCAAGGGAACCGAGGGAATCGTCTATGCTGATGAATGGCTCGATAGTATGGAGCGTCTTCTAAGCGTCGCTCGACTTCCAGAAGACCTCAAGGCTGAAGCAGTGGGACTCCAACTGCAAAATGTAGCAAGCACCTGGTATCGGAATGAACCTCGACTCCAGGATAGGCAGATTGACTGGGACACCTTCAAGAGGTTATTCCAGAGGAAGTTCTTCCCAACTTCAGAGTTGCGGGAGATGGAGCAACAATTCCAGAACCTGAAGCAGGGCAACATGACTGTGGGAGAGTATGCTGCTGAATTCGGCCAGCTCTGCCGATTTGCCAAGAATCTGGTGGCTGATCCTGATGATTGTGCTGAAAGGTTCAGATATAGGCTAAGAGAAGAGATCCGCACCCATGTGATCTCAGGCGGTGCTAAGACTTATGAGAAGATCCTGGAGCGAGCTCAAGACATAGAGAAGAGCCAACCTGCCCGCTCGAAGAGAGATTATCCTGGAACTAACAACTTCCAGGGTAATCAGAAGAAGCCCAACAACAACAGCAACAACAACAACCGTCCTCCCTACCAGCAGGCGAGGAACAATGACAAGGCGCCTCAGAGGCAGATCCCCGTCTGCGATTTTTACAAGAGGCCGGGACATCTGGCAAACATCTGTAGGAAGAGGCTAGGGCACTGCTTAGTCTGTGGGTCTTCCACCCATCAAGTGAGGGACTGCCCATTGTCGACTAACCGGACTGGAGCAACTCCGCAGAAAGGACCTCTGCCCACTCAGCAACAACAGTTTGGGCAACATCAACAGAAGACGGGGCAAGTTTTTGCCCTGACAGCAGAGGAACCAGAGCCAGCTCAGGAACCTGTAACGGATGTCATATCAGGTTCTATCTATTTGCATTCCTACCCTGCCTTAGCTTTATTTGATTTGGGAGCATCACATAGTTTTATAGCCACCAAATTCATATCTGCACACCATATAGTTACTGGCTTTAGCAAGAAGATCTGTAGGATTATGACTGGAGGAGGACCCCTACCTATTTCTGAGATCTGTGAATGCCCTATCACCATAGCTGGCCATAACTTTATAGCACATTTGTTTGTCATGCCCTTACCTAACTATGATGTAGTCCTAGGGATGGACTGGTTGAGTAAACAACATGCGCTGATAGACTGTCATCGAGGATGTGTAGTCTTCAGCCCACCTGGAGAACCGGAGTTTGAAATCTCTCGAACTCCGGAGGTGATGGAATTTGTTACCTATACCTCTATCACTGAAGAATCCGGACCTCCTCACCCTATCATAGCAGAATTTATGGATGTTTTCCCTGATAGTCTTCCCGGGTTACCCCCAGACCGAGACATAGAGTTCACCATTGACCTAGTCCCCGGCTCTTCTCCTATTTCTAAGGGATGCTACAGAGTCAACCCGAAGGAGGCCAAGGAGATGAAGGATCAGATC
Organism: Iris pallida; assembly: GCA_029216955.1. Classification (NCBI taxonomy): domain Eukaryota; kingdom Viridiplantae; phylum Streptophyta; class Magnoliopsida; order Asparagales; family Iridaceae; genus Iris; species Iris pallida. The sequence continues at coordinate 21,896 of JANAVB010011311.1, forward strand.
AATGAACTGAAGGCTTTGGGATTTATTCGAGACGGAGCTTCACCCTGGGGAGCACCTGTCTTGTTTGTACCTAAGAAGGACGGAACTGTGAGGATGTGCATCGACTACCGGGCGCTGAATAATATCACCATCAAGAACAAGTACCCTCTGCCCCGGATCGATGACCTGTTTGACCAACTCAGTGGAGCCAAGGTGTTCTCGAAGAGTGACCTCAGATCCGGCTACCATCAGATCAAGGTCAGGAAGGAGGATATTCCCAAGACGGCGTTCAACACCAAGTATGGGCAGTTTGAATTCTTGGTCATGCCGTTTGGACTGACGAATGCTCCTGCTGTATTCATGAACCTTATGAACAAGGTTTTCCATGAATACTTAGATCAATTTGTTGTTGTCTTCATTGATGACATTTTGATCTATTCGAAGACTGAAGAGGAGCATGAGGAGCACCTCAGGAAAGTTCTGGGAACTTTGAGGAAAGAGAAGTTATATGGTAAGCTATCCAAATGTGAATTCTTTCTAGACAAGGTAGATTTTCTTGGCCATGTTGTCACAGGAGAAGGAATTTCGGTGGATACTAAGAAGATAGCTGCTGTGGAGAAGTGGTCTACCCCAAGTTCAGTTGCTGAGATCAAAAGTTTCTTGGGCTTGGCTGGCTACTACCGGAAGTTTGTGAAGGATTTTGCCAGAATTGCTGAACCGATGACGAAGCTTACTCGGAAGAATGAAGAGTTCATCTGGACGAAAGATTGCCAGGCTGCATTCGAGGAGCTGAAGAAGAGGCTGACCACTGCACCAATCCTTGCGCTACCCGCAGGAACTGGTGGTTTCTCAATCTACAGTGATGCCTCTGAAAAAGGACTGGGTTGCGTTCTTCAACAGAATGGGAAAGTGATTGCTTACGCATCTAGAAAATTACGGAACCATGAGAAGAATTATCCCACACATGACCTGGAGCTTGCGGCAGTTATCTTTGTGTTGAAGCTATGGAAGCACTATCTGTATGGAGAGAGAGTGGAGATATACACAGACCACAAAAGTATGAAGTATGTTTTCACTCAGAAAGAGTTGAACATGAGGCAAAGAAGATGGCTGGAGCTAATGAAGGATTTTGACGTCGACCTACAATACCACCCAGGTAAGGCTAATGTTGTCGCTGATGCACTTAGTCGATACCCAGTGGCGATGTTCTTGACCAAGGAGCGGCACCTGCTAGAGGACATCGAGAAGCTTGGATTAGAGATCATATTGCCTGGAGATAGAAGGATGGAGCTGGATGTTGATTCAGTACTGATGAAGTTGCAAGTGAGCTCGTATCTGATGGACAAGATCAAGGAGACTCAGTTTCAAGACGAGGCACTTTACAAACTGAGAGATCAAGTGTTGGCGGGAACACTTGAGGGTTTCTCAATCGCTAGCGATGGAGCTTTGAAGAATGGTACGAGGCTTTGTGTACCATCTGGCGAACTGAAGAACGAACTGATGAAGGAAGTGCACCAGTCGCAGTATTCTATACATCCTGGAGCTAATAAGATGTATCGGGATATGCGTACTATTGTTTGGTGGTATGGAATAAAGAAAGATGTGTCCAGATTTATGGCGAGATGTTTGATCTGTCAGCAAGTGAAGGCCAGTAGACAGAGACCCGGAGGACTTCTACAACCGCTGGTGTAGTGTCCCGAAATTCGTGATACGTATTTTATACGTGATCGTCTTTCTGACCAGTATTTTTCATTTTTCTTGGCCAGTTAAGTTGTGATATATTTCATACTTAGCATTGTAGTTTAATTGTCCTTTATCATTCCTGGATTAATTCTGATTAATGGAGCTTGGTTTTATTTGGATAGGAGAAGGAATTGGTTTGGTTTGGTTTATTATGCATTGGACCATCTTAGCTAACCTCCACCCTCAACACAACTTATCCTCCCCCATTAAAATCCCCACCTAACACTCTCTCTCCTCATTATTTTCCTCCATTAATTCTTCTTCTTCTTCCTCCACACAACTCTCCAACCCATTAGGCAAGTGCACCTTGCCACCACATGAGAACCACTTTTTATTTGTCCATTAGCAAGATTAGGCTATGGAGATCAACATTAGAACTTGACATTTTGTGATTTGGAGTTTCCATTGTTCTAGATCTAGGTTTTAACTATTTTCGGATTTATATAGTTTTGATCTATTTTGGTTGGATTTTTGTGGGTTTTGATGCTTCCATGTGGAAGAGAATTCAATTTTACTCAAGTTAGAACTTTGAAAATCTAGATTTGGCTTTGATTTGACAAAGATATGAAAATTTGAATTTTTGGTGTTCTTGGTGTTCTTCTCGGCCTGGAGTAGCAGCCTGCAGCCTGCGCTCTTTAGCGCAGTGCTGGATTGCGCATCCCCCTTCGGCCAGCGCTCTTTAGCGCAGCGCCGACTGCGCAGCTTGCCCCTTGGCGAACTGCGCTCAACCCAACTGCGCATGGATTCATGCGCAGTCTGCTCATGCGCAATCTGCTCCATGCGCAGTCCACTTCTGCGCAATCCATCTCATGCGCAACCTGACCCTGCGCAATCATCTCATGCGCAATCTGACCCTGCGCCATCCCTTCCTGCGCAACCTGATCCAGCGCAATCCATCTGCTGCGCAACTCACCCTGCGCACTTGGCACCCTGCGCAGTTGGTACCCTGCGCAACTCACCCTGCGCACTTGGCACCATGCGCAGTGCATACCCTGTACAACCTACTTGTCTATGATGAATTTGTTATTTCTTGATCTTGGCTCTTCTATAGTCCTATTTATATTAGTATTTTATTAGATATTTTATGCCCATTTTATATCCTTACGCCTTTTGTCATGAACTTGATTTTACTTAATATGTTGGAATGACTATTGTACATGGCACGGTATGGCAAGGAACTAGTATAACATGACAGTGACCCGTAATGGTGCACTCCTGACATGACCAACCAGACTTGACAGTGGCCCGTCGTGGCGCACTCCTGACAAGTACCCTGACATGAATTATCTTGATAACTTGATAGTGGTCCGTGGCGGCGCACTCCTGACTTGACATGACTTGATAACTTAGCTTGACTTGTCTTGACACCGTGGGTGTTCCTGCTTGCTTGTGCAATCCACTCGTCTTGTCTTGCATCATGTCTAGGACGTGACTCCCTGGTTCCCACGGTCAGGGATTCATACTGAATCTGGCTAGGTTAATGACTAGATTGATCAATTAGTTCATGGAGAATTTCCCAGTTACCTGTTGCCCCTTTGGTCCCGGCCTTATATATATATACCTGGGATTTGTTGCTATCCGTCGAGATGAGCGCACTTCCAGTCCGCCGTCGAGCGTGGTACCTTAGGACACATGTATCTTACTACAGTGCGTCTGCTATATCATGCTATCTTTTCCTTTTCTTGCTGGGAGCATTCAGGTAGTAACAAACAGGTAACCGGACTTGGAATTCTCATTGCATCTTGTTAGTAATCAGGTCTGTGATAACCCTAGTTAGTTAAAGTAGTAAGCCGTAGTACTTGCTTGGCCGTGATTGATTGGATGGAGTCTAGTCCCTCTTATCATGTCCTGATCCTGTGCAAGGTTATGACATGACATGATTACTCGTGCTTTACCTTAATCATGTTTAATTGCAAGCCTTGAATTCGCGTATTTTATCTTGCCGATAAATGGTGGGAGAAACCAAGTTCCGTTCAGACGAAGGGTTACAACCCCGGTCCTTGTTTGGTTTACGGGTTGTAACCTGGCTATCTGAATAGTCCCATGGTCATCTCATCGTATATCATCCTGTCATGCCCTTCCATATGTTCTGTCTTTTATCGATTATGTACAAGATTTGTCTTTTATATCTAACTATCATGCCTTTTCTTAAATTACTGTCTCTTATTATGTAATTATATTAATGTGCTGATTGCTGGTTTTTGTTCTTATTTTGTGGCCTCCTTTGTGGCACTTGCTCTTTCTGGGATCTGACCCAGCTGGTTTTGTATGGCCAGATACCGGAGCAGCAGCAAAGGATCTACCTGCTTTCCAGCCCGATGGTGAACACTAGACGGAACCCGGGCTACGAGTGGGTCTTCTCTTTTTGTTTCTCCCACTGTATTGTTAACTGATATTCTTTTGAGGCGTTTAGCCGACGAGCACTTGTTAGCTCGATGCACTTTACTTTCTGTCTGCCTACGGGCTGTAATCATGATTGGCAACTCGAGGTTGATCATATATGACTTAACTCTTGCTAGTCCTTACATTTTGTACGACTAGCTTCATGATCATCTGGATATGTAATGTTTGGGACGCCTTACAATTGTATATTTGGTGGTCTGATATCTTGTTACTATCATTACTTGTTGAGATTGAGACAATAGTGTGATTTGACCCTAAGAGACTGATGGTTTGTAGCGTACCCTCTCATAGCTAGACAGCCGTGACCGTATAGCGGGATGGTTGCCGTTCCGTTATACGTAGCTGGCTGTGCACGTCCCCGTTCTTCAGTATTCTGGTTCTGGGGCGTGACAGCTGGACATTCCGGAGTGAAAGTGGGAGCACATCACAATGGACTTTGTGTCAGGTTTGCCTCGTTACCAAGGAGGGAAGGATGCCATCTGGGTTATAGTGGACCGACTAACCAAGTCAGCTCACTTTATTCCCTTCAAGGTTGGTTTATCCACCGAGAAGTTGGCGGCACTATACATGCGACACATCTACCGGATTCATGGAGTACCGGTAAGCATTGTATCTGACCGAGACACTCGTTTTACCTCTCATTTTTGGAAAAGTTTGCATGACAGCCTGGGGACACAGTTGAAGTTCAGCACTGTCTATCACCCCCAGACAGATGGTCAATCAGAGAGGACGATTCAGACACTGGAGGATATGCTGAGATCGTGTGTCTTGGAGTTCGGAGGATCATGGGAAGACCATTTGCACTTGGTAGAGTTTTCTTATAATAACAGCTACCAAGCCAGCATTGGTATGACCCCATTTGAGACTCTGTATGGACGTCGTTGCCGTACACCATTGGCATGGGACGACGGAGAAAGAGTACTGCTGGGCCCAGAGATGGTGACCGACGCAGCAGAGAAGGTGAAGATAATCAGAGACAAGCTCAGAATTGCCCAGGACAGACAGAAGCATTGGGCAGACAGCAGTCGTCGACCACTTGAGTTTGAAGAAGGAGATAAAGTCTTTGTGAAGATTTCTCCTACCAGAGGTACAATCAGATTTGGCAGAGCTGGGAAGCTGAGTTCCAGGTACATTGGACCATTTGAAGTTCTGAGCCGGATTGGAGAAGTGGCGTATAGGTTAGCTCTACCAGCTAATCTAGAGGGCGTGCACAACGTCTTTCACGTCTCACAGCTCAGAGGCTACGTCCCTGATGAGAATCACATCTTAGATCACTCAGAGCTGGAGATTGGACCGAGCCTCACTATGCCTGAAAAGCCAGTGGCGATTTTAGACCGAGGCGAGAAGAGGACCAGGACTTCAGTGACTCCCATAGTCAGAGTTATGTGGAGGCATGATTCCCCAGGCGAGTCTACCTGGGAACGAGAGGATGAGATGCGGGAGAAGTACCCGTATTTGTTTGAGACCTGAGGTAATTTCTAACCCAACTCTTTAAATTTCGAGGGCAAAATTTTCTAAGGAGGGAAGGTTGTGAAACCCATAATTTTAGTTAATTAATTGAAATTCTAGAATTTTGATTATTAAAATTTGTGTTGCTAAATTAATATTATGCCAGATTAGTATTAGACTAAATAGAAAATTATTTTCAAAATAAATGAATTTGGATTTTGTATGCCAGGCCCAGACACGAACCCAATTTGAAACTAAAAGAAAAAAATAATAAATTTTTTTGTAATGTTTAGTTAGATTTTTCTAAAAGAAAATTATTTATAGTTTTTTTAATATTTATTTAGCCCACCATAATTGTTTAGCCCAAGTTTTTAAAATCCATTTTTTGCTTTAGTCCCAAAGGCCATACTCATACTGTCCATTCATTCTATGAATGAATGAATGAATTTTCATTCATTAATTTTGTGCAGACTTTTGTTTGGAATGAATGAGCACTCTTCATTCTCCAAAACTAACCGACCACCTTGTTTCTTTGCTACGAACGGATGTGGCCATTCCCTTCCTCTTTCCGTAACCACCCCGAGCCCCTCTGTTCTTCTTCCGAACGGCCAAGGCTGTTGGTCTTTCCATGGTAAATTCTACTCCTATTTAAACCCTTCCCCATCTTCTCCATCTTTCCATCTCCATTTTTTCCCTCTTTCCAAAGCCCTAACCCTAACCCCTTTTCTCCGACGAACTCCAACCATCCTCCGGCGCACCCCCTCGCCGCCTAGGCCGCGCGCCCCAAGCCGACCCCGTGCCCAGCCATCCAGGGCCGAGCGCCGCCCTCGGGTCTCCGTTCCCAGACCCCTAGCCCGACGCCATACTCCCCGCGACCCCTTGTCGGCGCGCCACCCTCGGTCAACCCCGACCGAGCCTCGCTCCTGTGTGCCAACTCCCGACGTTGCTGTCTCGGTCGCTTCCGAACCACCCCACGCGACTCTGCCCCGCTCGGTCAGCGTGCCCCGACCCAGATCTGTGGTTTCCTACTGTTCGCAAGTACTGAACGTTCCGAGTCCGAGGCATCACTTCGGATTTCTTCGATTTCGGTAACTTCTGGATAGTCCCATAGTTCTCTTTTAGTCTGTGATGAAAACTGGTCCACCGATTCCTTTGGAAATTCGGATTTTTTGGTTACGTTTCAATTATGTTATCATTTTTTTCCGAAATTTCTTTGGAATTTGTATGATGTTGGTTTGCTTTGATGATCTTTCTGATTTCGGAATTTCTGACTCCTTCGGAAACACTTCTGTGGTTATATTATTTTGGGTTCTGTGATTTCTTGGAATTTTTGAGAATTATTTCGGAAGGGACGCTGTAAGTTATCCGATTTACTTCAGAAATTTCGATATCAATTCTGGACTTCGAATTTATTTCGGAAAAAATAGTTTTTGTGGTTATATTGGTTTGGGATTTATTTTGCAGGAAAAATCGACACGTTTTCCAGTTTTGGGTTATTCCGAAAATAGAGGGAATGCTGCCGAAATTTCTATAAAAATTTGATTATATAATTTTAAAATGAATTTCGGAAAAGAATACTATTTTTGGATTTATTTGGGCGACGACCTTATCGGTCAATGGGCCCCAGTGAAATGCAAACGCACCGGTCTGTCCGGACGTTGAGGCAGAGTAGCTGTAAGTGAAGATTGGACCAGTTCTGAGACTCATACTATTTTATTTTTAAATTAGAAATTATTAGTTATTATTATTATGTAATTTTGTAGGTAATTTACAAGACTAACATTTTCTTTCTCTTATTTTAATTCATGGAAATGTAAGGGCATAAGCTCATTTATCTATTTTTTTTGTAAATTTGTAATAAGTAGGAATTGGCTGTGGATTTTTCTGGGATTGTGAACGCGTAGGATTAATTAATATTAATATTAATTATTAGTTAGAAATTCACGATTTTCTTATTTAAAGAAAAGAAAATATATTTATATATATAATTATAAAATACTAACTTTTTCCCAATAAATTGATAAAAACAAGTTTTTCGAAATAAAATATAAATTTAACGCACTAGAAAAACGTGTTTTTGATTGTGTTGGTTAATACAAGACTAAAAAAAATTGACTAGGAGACAAAATCTAGAGATTGTAACTAGATAATTCTAGAGTTGTGTTTCTGAGACAAATTCCCGAAATGTAGAATTTCAAGGAAGAGTGTGACTGTTCAAATCCCGAAGTACCAATCGCGTCCAACCTGAGAAGTTTAAGGCAAGTACATTTATGTTGATTACAATTATTTAATAATCACTTCATTGCAAATTTAAACCACTGTTATACACGAACTCTTTCGAGAGTACTGACCGTACTGTTGGGGACTGGGGGAGTAGAGTAGTGGATATGACCAAATCCAAAATTAGGATAACTGACTGTATTAGCTTTCCCCTCTTCACACGGGGACAAGCCATACCGTATCGCTAGGATACTACTGTAACCCAATCCGGTCATATTCATTACCTATTCATATCACTGTACTGTATTATTTCAAAACTGTTCATCTTCAAACTGTTTAAAAGTGCATGATTTTATTGTTAAATTAATTGTCAAGATTAGCATAAATTATACTTTGTTCCTTTCCTGACTGGATAACCGTAGGTTCTGCTGACGACCCGGAGCTACTGATTAACAGTTATTATGATCCTGATCTGTACCCGGCGGTACTACCAGCTGATGATGATGTAGTGGCGTCTCCATAGATGCTACTTTTGTTTGAGAGTTTAGTTGTTTCTATGTTGTTTCTAGTTTATGAATCCTTGTAACAGAACAAGTTTTAAATTATCATTTAAATAAAAGTTGTGACAATCTTAGTTTCAAATGTTGTTGATTTACCTGCATGTGGATTACAGCTTACTGCCGCCGTCTCATCAACGGTGCAGGCTGGGCATGATCTGATTCGACCCAAGTATTTGGGGACCGGGTCGTGACAATAACTAAACTGACATATGACAATTATACATATATTTTGCAAATGCAGTTTTACTAAAAAGTACTCTCTCAAAGTTTACAAAATATTATATATAAATCTCTGTTTCTAGGTTTATATATATATATATATATATATATATATATATATATATATATATATATATATATATATATATATATATATATATATATATATATATATGGATTCAGATCAAGATATCCGCCAGCGTAGCCCTCGACGAAGCTCCGCCCTCCTACACCATTGGATCGAGCGGGGTCTGCGCGGGGCCCAGGCGATGCCGTGGGATCTAGCGGCCAAGGATCTCAGGACTTCAGCAGGGCTCCAAAAACGGGACTCTCTATTCGGACCAAAAATATATATATATATATATATATATATATTAAATATATATATATATATATATATATATATATATATATATATATATATATATATATATATATATATATATATATAAAAGAAGGAAATTTTTTTGAAACTTCGAGAAGCAAATAGTAAAAACAACAAAACACAGGGCCCACAATGCCCAAAAAGGAGTTCAAAATTTAAAAATTGAAAACCGCATGCTGCCCGAGGGGACTCGGAGTAGACAGGCGCGGGGCCCGAGGGGCGAAGCCCGACGGAGGGTTTGTCCGGGCACGTTGCCCGAGGGGGGCCGCATTCCGAGGGATCTCGGGACCCCCACACGCGTACCGGAGAGGGGGTGAGCGACACCAGGGGGTCGACTCCACGGCGGGGAGCCACGGCGAGTCCACGGCGGGGAGCCAAGGCGAGGAGGAGCCGTCGACTCCACGGCGGTGAGCCACAGCGAGGAGGAGCCACGGGGAAGGTCGACCCCGAGGGGGAGAGTCACGGCGAGGGGAGGGGAGCCATGAACCGCCATGAGGAGGCAAGGAGAGGAGGATAAGGGGGTGGCGCGGACGGAGACTGGGCGGAGGGCGATGAGAGGGGCCGGCAGGGGGTGGTGTAGGGCCGCGGCGGAGGGAACTCGACCAGGGGAGGGAGGGGGCTCAACCAGGGGATGGAGCCACGGCGGAGGGAGCTCGACCTGGAGGGAGTCACGGCGGAGGGGGCTCAACCAGCGAGGGAGCGACGGCAGAGGAGGGAGGGAGAGGGGGCCCCGAGGCTGGGGGAGCCGGAGAGGGGGGGCTCGATCGCCGGAGGGCACCTCGTCAGGGTCGCCGGGGGGAGGGGCCCACGAGGAAGAAGCGACCAAGGAGGCCGGAGGCCACCTAAAAGAGAGGGACGTCGGGATGATGGCGGCGGGAGTGGGTGGGGGAGCAAGGGACGGCTCCGGCGGAGGACCGAGTGGGGCGCCGGACGGGGCGGCGCACGCACCCGGTGAAGAGCCGAGGAGAGGGGCCGGAGCGACGCAGAGTGGGGGGTCCGGAGGGGGATGGACGGGTTTCCGGTGCCTGGCACGGGTACGCCAGGGACGACGTTGTCGAGGGCGCCGAGGGGTGAAAGGGGGGAGGAGGGGGAGACCCGGCTGGAAGCGGTAGGAGCTCCAAAGGGGGGGAGCCCAGGGGGGCCCGGGCTGCCGCAGAAGAGACCGGCCGACCACGCGGGCTAGCCAATCACCAGGAAGGCTCTGGCGAGCGGTGGCGCTCCAAGCCGGAGCCCGCTCCACTAGATCGACGGCGCTCCTAACAGCCCTCTCCCCATTTTGACCTTATATATATATATATATATATATATATATATATATATATATATATATATATATATATATATATATATATATTGAAAATAGGTAATTGTGTCAAACACTTTCCCTGAAAATCGATCTCCTGACCACTTGGGCCACATGTATGCTTCACCACTACCACTAGGGGGCTGTTTGGATAGATGTAACTCTTTGAAAGTGTGAAAGTGGCACTTGCAGCAAGTTGAGTTTCCGTGGACTTGCAACAAGTGGCACTTTCCAAAATGTGTTTGGATAGAATATTTTTTGTCTGCTGCAAGTGGGAAAAAAATTGGTTTGGTGTTTGGATAGTTATGTAAGTAGAAAGTTGAAGTTTTTTTGGAGATGTGGTAAACCTAGGTATGGTTACCCCCCAATAATTAAATTATTTATCATAATTAAACCAAAAAAAATTCAATGAAAAATATATTAACTACCATACTTAAATTAATTACTATAATTAGTTATTAATTATTAACTATTTTAATTGTGGATGATAAAGAGCTACGTGTACACAGTAGGAAAAAAAAAGGGAAGAAACAACAGAAATGTTGCAAATATCTCCCCCTCTATTTACAACTCTCCCTCCCCCACTCTTCCGACCTCTTTCTCCTCCTCCTCCACCACCCCCTTCTTTCGACCCACTCCACCACCACCGCCACCACCTCCACAGCCCCACTCCACCACCGCCACCACCTCCACAGCCCCACTCCGCCACCGCCGCCGCCACAGCCCCTCTCCACCACCACCACCATCTTTCTCTCCCACTTTCGAACGTCGATGTTGATGAAGAAGCCACCACCACTACCGGCGCTGCCTCTCTTCTTCCAAATCGTTCATTTTCTTCCAAAAATTTCTCAAGCGAAGCGGTGGCCGGATCTCGCCATGGCCGAGCTCCGCGTGGCTCATCGTGGTCGAGCGTGCCTCATCGTGGCCGAGCTCGGCGTGCTCGACATGGCCGCATGGCTCGTCGTGACTGCGTGTCTCGTCGTGGCTGCATGACTTATGCGGCCGGACACACGCAAAGAGCAGTTGCATCTCACTTCCTCCATTTTTTTGGCTACAACTGATGGTTGAAAAAAACCAAAGGAGAGTTACTGTCCACCTACCGCGATTTGACACTTACCGTTCGGTTGCTGCGGCAAACCAAACGCTGCAAGTGGTAAACTCGACGACCACTTTCATGTGAAAGTGCCACTTTCATCCCACTCTCCGCGATCCAAACAGCCCTTAGGCTAGGGGGAGCGATTCCGGAAACTAATTACCATTTTCAATATATATATATATATATATATATATATATATATATATATATATATATATATGGGCCGCGCGCCCACCCCGGGGAGCGTGCCCTCATCGCGCAGTGCGCTTCATTGGGCTGTGTGCCCCCTTGGGCAGCGCAACAGCCCCCCCGGGGAACTGTGCCACCGCCTCCCTCTCTTTTAACAGTTTCGATTTTTGAAATTTTTTGTTTTCGGTTTGGATCACGTCCAACCAACAAAAAAAAAAACGAATTTTGGGATATGACGTGTCGCATCTAGATATAGGTTATGGGTCCCACCCGCACCTTGTAGGAACTTGGGCTATCTCCCGGTTCCAACTTTTCTTATTTTGTTTCAATGAAGGCTTTTGCCATTTTTCCCCCAAAATATATATATATATATATATATATATATATATATATATATATATATATATATATATATATATATATATATATATATATATATATATATATATTGAAAATGGTAATTAGTTTCCGGAATCGCTCCAAGTGGAATTCAAACTCCGCCCACAAGGCCACACGCCTCCACACTAACCACTTGGGATATATATATATATATATATATATATATATATATATATATATATATATATATATATATATATATATATATATTGCCATGTTGCAAATGGCCTCTAGCCTAGTGGTCAAGAGAAATGCATACGGCCCAAGTGGTCAGGAGTTCGAGCCCAGTGGAGGTGAGTTTGCCACAATTACCCATTGCTTCAATATATATATATATATATATATATATATATATATATATATATATATATATATATATATATATATTTTGCCATGCAAAAAAATTCTAATAGTATTAGAAATTTATATTTTATACATTTCTATAAGAGTGAAGAAATTTTAATAGCATTAGAGAAATCCAAGTTCAAATAAGATTAATGAAGAAAATCTTAACAGCGTAGAACAATAGGCTTAAAAAATAGAAAATATAGTCATTGGTGTTGTGGTGTGAATTTTCTTTTAATTATAAGGAGAAACTAATTTCGTACCTAAACCCCGGAGTCAGATCTCTCGGAGGTCCTCCCTGACTGGAGATCCCATGATAGTACTCCACCGCACCTCCCTCCCTCGTCTCAGCCTTCCTCTTCCTAACGCTCGCGACGACCACGCGAGCCAGGCCGGTGAAAGGGCTCCCCTTGGCCTCCCGCCGCCGGTAGAACCGTCTCCCGGCCATCAGTAGAGCCACGCTGGCCGCACCTCCCGCGGCGCAGAGCCCGAACCCCAGGCCCCAGCTGACGCTGTCCTGGACGTAGACGATCACGGTGTAGCCGAGGACGCTTGAGACGTAGAGCGCGACCAGGTACCAGTTGAAGAAGGCCTCCTGGTCCTTCATCTCGTCGAATTGGTCCGCCCCCATGGCCATGGTGTTGAACCGGGTCCCCCCCGTGCCGACGGACAGCAAGGCCACGCCCGAGTACAGGATCGCCAAGTGGAGAGCCGACGGCGGCTCGCAGGCGTCCGGCGTGCATGGGGCTGCAGGCCTCAGTGACCGGATAGTAGCCGTCAACGTGAATACGATAAGTGCCTGCATGATATATATATGTAAAAAATGATTTTTTTTTTTTTTTTTTGATATATTTTAGTGACGAATATGGACTTTCAATAAAAAAATGTCTTTCGTGACAAAATAAATTTTTAGTGACGAATTCTAATATAAGTAAGACGCACTTTCCTATTTAGTGACTAATTTAGAGCTTCAATAATGAAATAGAACTTTTAGTGACCAATATTAGTAACGAAAATAAACTCTAATTGATGATTTCCTACCGACTTAATTTTTTTCAAATGAAAACGGAAGGGCGTTCTTGTGTTATTTTTAAAATATATAAAAAAAACTTTGTATTTTGGTTACAATTTTTAAAAAATTTATGCTCTGTAAGAATTTTTTTATGTTTTTAAAATCAGCATGCACAACACATACACAATTGCAACAACAATCAAGATATATAACTAATTAATTTCCTTTGCAGTACGTACCAGGAAGTTGACGAAGGTGGAGAAGGCGACGACGGGGAAGCAGCCGAAGAAGGCGTCGGAGATGACGGCGCCGGCGACAGGGGCAAGGGTAGTGCAGCCGTTGACTATGTTGTAGATTTGTGCTGCATCGACGTTCTTGACGTTGTACTCTTTAATGAGATACACGATCAAGTTGTTTGTTGCTCCGCTAAGAGATAGACCTAGCCCCAACATAGTTCCTGCTTGCGAATTGGATCGAACATGTTACATTATACGTCGACTTGATGAGAAATGAAGAATAAGAAGAGAGAGAGAGAGAGAGAGAGACCTGCGAGAAAGGGGAATGTGATCCAACCCCCTTGTTTTCGAGCACTCTGCGACTCGCCGATGTCGACTGCCGGAGGGTTCTCACTGGCTTTGGCATCCATCTTTTGCTTCGTCGATCTCTTGGAGGAGGCTGAAATGTATATATATCCCCCTTGCCCTCTTATTCAGTTAAGTTACTCTGCACTCTATTGTAACCGCTTTCATATTTAAGGTGTCACTGCCTTCCCCCCCCCCCCTACTTCAAGCTACTTGCTGCCAATGGTGGTTGCAAAGAATAAATGACACAAAATAATGTGGTAATGACATAGAACATGTGGAAAGTAGGAGCTCCTTCTTCTGGAGCGAGGACGACGGTTTTGGAATTCGCAGAAATTTATATTAAACATAGTCTTAAATCTACAAGAAGACATTTTTTCAATTTTTTTAATGTTATCTAACTAGAAAATGCATTCAATATCTTGTAATATTATATGATCAATAATTTGTGGATAGAAATATGAGAAAATTTGAGTGGCACCCATTTTTTTAATTCTAATTCAAGGTGTACTCCACATAATTACAATAATATAAGGTACCCGCCACTTTTGACGGAAACCGTCCTCTACTGACGGTCAACCTATTTGACTATTTTTTTTTTGACTAAATTACCCTTTTCTTCTTCCATTTTCTTTGTCCCGCACCCAAACCCCCGTCCCCCACCGCGCCCCTTCTCCCCCTCCCCCCCCCCCCCCCTGGCCGCTGGGAGGCCGCCTCCCGCCCCTTCCTCCTCGTCGACGGTTTTTGATGATCGGTCCTCTAGTTGCCTCCGCATGCAACCTACGAAGTGAAATGCGTGCTTTTGTTGATTTGCTTAATCTAGCAGTTCCTGATTGTCGGTTCACTAGATTGAGCTTTCGTGATTGATGACAAAGTAGTCAGCATATCTTTACATTTCATTGCCCATCATGAACCCTAAAGCTCATGCTCCCCATTTTACTCCTAATGCAAAGCCTAAAAGAATAAAGGGAGACCGCATCTGCTTATTTGTTTTGTGATCGACCCATTCATTCCTTATGTTTTCCCTTGCTTTCCTTCCAGATTGCTAGGATTGATGTTCAAATCTTCCACTGCGGAAGTGATTTCGGCCTTGCTACTTGTCACGGACTTAGTATTTTGCTAGCACTTCGTCCCGTGCGATGCACTATATTCCTACTCGAAGAGTCATGAAAGCCTTCCCGAACCCGCTTAGCTAGATCGCTAAGGCGATATTGAGAACAATGTGGAGCAAAAGAGAGAGAGAGAGAGAGAGAGAGAGAGAGAGAGAGAGAGAGAGAGTGGAAGATTAAAACTTCATTATACTAGAAAAGACTACAACTTTGGGTGGTAAGGAACAAATGAGGTCTCCCCCCTTATTTATAATGGCTCATAGAGCTTTACATGAAAACTTCTGGAAAGAATATTCCAGGGATTATTCCTCCTACCATAACTGGAATGGCATATTTCAGGTTTATTCTCTAAGGGACCTAAAAGAAAACTTCATGGGTCATCCAGAATGATCTTGGGCCTTCTAGAGAAATCCACCGTCTTCTAGAGAGTTCCGTCATCTTCTAGAATATTTTGGAAGCTTCCCGCATAATCCCGGTCCGTGGAGAGTTATGCAAATCCATCTTGGTGGGACGCAAAATTTTGTGCGTGACATTCTCCCCTACCTGTTTCGTCGACGCACTCGTCGACGCGGAGCAGCAAGTCTCGTGACGATGTCCACTCTTGTAGGCATAATTGCTGCATATCGTCCCTTCTTTGTGCGTTTCATGCGGCACTTTCCTTTGCACATCTTCTCCTCAAGATCGGAAGCAAATTGGTTCACTGCACCAACTCTGGCCTCGGTCCGTGCCCTCCTCGGCACATGACGAATCTCGTGCGGCTATCGAGTCATCGATCCCCCTCGTCTCGTGCCTGCACACCTCCGCGCATGCGAGTCCCCTTGCAAGTCTCTCGACCCGAATGTTCCCTACGAGCTTTGAGCAACTCCTTGCATGAGTTACTCCGCTTCGTCGCTTCTACCTCCGTGCAGCCTACAACATGCTTCTCTGCCCTCGAACCCAGCCTGGTAGCACGGTCCACCTCCCTTCGCAAAAGTGGCTCATCGGGACGCCCCTTTGCAACACCATTGGTCTCGCACGAAAGGCCTTCCTCCTTGAAGCGTTCCTTCATCTCGAGCACCGCTAGGTATGCCGTCTCCCTTTCGCCACCTCCTTGAGCTGAATAGCGGAGATAGCTTTCCCCTTCGAAGGCTTGCCTCGTACACCTTTCACCATGCACGATGAGCCTTTTTCCAGGAAGCCGACAACTGCCAAATGTGGCATCGGAATCGCCTTAGCCGCGATAAGGAAATCCGTGCTCAATATCATATTAAAGTCATCCAGCGATGTAACAGTAAAATTGGCAACATCCGACCAATTTTTCACCGCTATACGGACTCCCTTGGCTACCCCCTGCACGGGACGCGCCTTCGCATTGACCGCCTTTATCATGTCCGAATCTTCCTCCAAGGCTAGACCCAATCGACGGACCTCCGCGTCCGTGATAAAGTTATGACTGGCGCCCGTGTCAACCAACGCCCGTATGCTCGTGCCATTGATCCTCACATCAATGTACATGAGTTTCCTGCTCGGAGTCCCCGACACAGCAGACTTGGTCTTCACGGCATTGAATAAGCGCAACGCTCCCATGTGCGCTTCCACTTCACACTCATCCACTACCAAAATACAGTAAATTGGCGATGGCATTTTAGCGACGGAATAAATCCGTCGTCCGTAGCGACGGATTACCGACAACCTGGCGACGACTTTTCGGCTAATCGCGTACCAATTTTTTTTAAGGGTGAACATCCGTCGCTTATCCGTCGGCACGCCGTTGGTACAATAGCAACGGAATAAAAATCCATCGGCAAGTAGTCACTCGGTAGTCACTAATTGGCGAAAAAATGTTAAAAAAAGGCAGAAAAATGTCACTAGTTGGCGGAGAAATTGACGACTACTTAGCGACGGATAATCCGTCGACCAGATGATGGAATATTAGCGACGGACTTACGGTCCGTTGCTAAGTGCTCACTAAGTGGTTGGAAAAATTTGAAAAATATCGCGTGAGATTAACGACTAAGTAGCGACGGCTTTTATCCGTCGCTAGTCCGTTGCTAAGTTAAAACCTAGCTTAAGTTGAACCGACGGGGGAAAATTTTTATTTCCCCTAATTTTTTCTCTCTCCTCTCTCTCTCTCTTGGACGCTTGCACTTATCAAGGTAACTCTCTCTCTCTCTTGGACGCTTGCACTTATCAAGGTAACTCTCTCTCTCTTAGGCGACGGTGGGGACGGAGGGGAGCCGGCGACGGTGGAAGGGGGGCGGGCAGCGGGAGGGGTGCTGGCCGTGGAGGGGGCTAGCTGGCCGCGGAGGGTGCTGGCGGTCGCCGCGGGTGAAGCTGGTGGTGGTGGGGTTCGTCTCGGAGGGTGCTAGAGGTGGTGGGGGTTGCCGCGGGGGGTGCTGGCTGTAGTTGGGTAGGGATGGTGGGGGTGTGGGCAGCGGGGGGGCTGTCCGCGGGGAGGCTGGCCGCGGGGGGGGGGGGGGGGGTTGGGAGTGGCTTGCGGGGGGAGGGGGGCTGGCCAGCGAGGGGGGGAGTTTGGGGGGCTGGCCGCCGGGGTGGCTGCATGGCCGCGGGATTGCACTTATGTTATATTTATGCAGTGATCTTAGTTTGATATATGAAGTGATAATATTTATGCATTGATAAAAAATTTGATCCTGTGGTCCAGCAAATAATCAGCTGTATTAAGCATGTATGTGTTAGGAGCTAAATATTCTATTATTATCTATTGCAAGTATTTTCTTAATATTAGAGATATCCTCTTAACTTTTGCACGTGTCACATGACATGCTATATTATACATTTTTTATATAGCAATTTTCTTTATGAACTGCTAGTATCTTCTTTATTTCCATCAAGTTAATAGTTTATATTAGTTTGACCACTTAAACGAAGATGACATACTATGTTGCACAATTATGAGCACGGATACTGATACATATACGATACAGATATATGATACAAATATTTTCAAATGGATACAAATGTAGTTACCTATGTTGCATGAGTAATGTATGTACTGTTACACCCTTATATGCCATAAACCTGAGAATAACTGAACCTATAACTTGAGGCTCTCGCCTGTACACACACCCACCCTTAACACACACACACACATTTGACTAGGATACACACACACCCTCTCACTCTTTCACTCTCACTGTCACACCCTTAACACACACACACATTTAACTGAAACACACACATATACACCCCTCACCATATCACTCTTTGTCTATACACACAATGTTATCCTGATTAGGCTAGGAACTTGATCCTGACAGCGCAATGTTATCCTGTTCTCAGAAGGAGAACTATAAGGATTATATATTTTTAATTACAAATCTGTTTACTTTGTCTTACGAATCGGTATCAGACTATTTCTATGAGTATCGATATTGATCGCTTAGGCGTCTAGGCGGTGTCTAGGCGGTAGGTAAGTGTTGAAAATCAAATTTAAGATATCGGTATAGAGTGAGTATCCTAGAAGGATATATATATATAAGATATCTTAGTAGTAGATAGGTAAGTGTTGAAAATTAAATTTACTTATGCCAAGTCTTTTGGGCCTATCAAGGTTATATATCTTTTCGAAAATCTAGTATAATGTTGACTACCTCAAAAGGCTTGCATAAGTAAGAGTGTATAGAGTGTATATCGTAGGCGGCTGAGTGTATAGAGTGAGCCTCCCTACTCCCCTTCTTCTCATTCAGGTCATAAGGCATCCTATTCTGCATCATATGATATACATCTCAACCAAAGCGTGGAGAAGTGTAAAAATATTAATATTAACCAAGGATCAGTATCGGAATCAGTATCACCATGAATCTCATAGCTTGTTCTAACAGAGCATAATATAAAACCAAACGTGAAGCAGAGCTTCACATTCATAATATTATAATGTGAAGCTCTGATTCACACGTTTGGTTTTATATTATGCTCTGGTAGAACAAGCCATGAGATTCATGGTGATACCGATTCCGATACCGATCCTTGGTTAATATTAATATTTTCACACTTCTCTATTCTTTGGTTGAGATGGATATCATATGAGAGAGTCGAATGAGAAGCAGGGAAGTAGAGGGGGGTTAGAGAGGGGGCCTTTTCTACTCCTCTATATTCTGGTTGTGAGACTCATTCCGTAATGTCAGGCTATGTCGTTAATGGCTTCAAGTTTAAGACAAGACTGTGAGGGTCATTCACCGTTGGAGGTTGAAGTATCCGAAGAGGTTGAAGTATCCGAAGAGAAAAACGAAATATATGAAAGCGAAGATGAGGAGGAAGAGGAAGACGAGGACGCAGAGGACGTCTAATACTGTCATTTCCATACAACAATGAATCTTCTTCATTACACGTCTAATATTGTTATTTTGTTTAATCCCTAATTAATCTCCATGTTTCCATCAATCTTACCAGATGACACCCAAGACCCGAGGACGTCGCTTGAGAGAGGCAGCTTCAGCTGCTGAAAAGGTAGTGCCACCTCCTGCTGCTGAGTCGGTAGTGGTACCTACTGCTGAGTCGGTAGTGTCACCTCCTGCTACTGAGTCGGTAGTGCCACTTCCTGCTGCTGAGGAGGTAGTGCCACCTCCTGCTGCTGAGGAGGTGGCACCAGAGGGCAGTTTCACCGGGAGTTCCAGTCATCCATCTCCTCTGGATATTGATCTTGCTGCCATGGATCCTACTTATGCGCAGTAGCTGAGGAGGGAGATCTCTCTGCGCCTACGTAGAGGACAATATATATATATATATATGATATAATTTTTGTCGGATTTGTTTTCGGTAGACTTATTTATGGGTTTTACTTGGAGTTTGAATATTTGTGTTTAAATATTGAATATTTGTGTGTTTTGTGTGAACAATTTGAATGCTTGGGATCATTTGTGTGTTTTGTGTGTTTATTTGCACTACTAAAATATGCTCTATTAGTGACAGAATTTAGCGACGAAATAAAATAACGTCGCTAAATATTGAATATAGCGACTCCTTTTGATAGACATCGCAAATCGTCGCTGAATAGCGACGTTCAGCGACAAGAGATAAATTACGTCGCTGAATAACGACGTTCAGCAACGTGACTTAAGTTATGTCGCTCCTTAGCGACGTTCACTACTAAAATAACCCCTTTTAGTGACGTCAGAGAACGTCGCTAAAAAAGGAAAATCCGTCGCTAATGTCTATTAGTGACGTATTTAGCGACGAAAAATGGATGTTGCTTATAAGCTTGTCGCAGATTACAATTTTGTCGCAATTCGTCGCTAGTTGCGACGTCACGTTTAGTGTCGCTAGACGTCGCAATATTAGCGACAGATAGCGACGTCATCATACGTCGCCAGTATAGCGACGTAGGGCGAGCACTTAGCGACGCCGTCAACTTTACATATGATGACATGGCATGGCAGCCACGTCAGCATTTTAGCGACGCCTAGCGACAACTCTAGTGACGTCAGCTCTCAGGTTGTCATATACACGTCAGTAGTATAGCGACGGATAGCGACGTTATGTCACTATTTGGCGACGTATAGCGACGTGTACAGGACGTCACAAAATGTTGCAGAACGTCGCTATACGTCGTAGATGTTATGAAAAAAATTAAAAAAATAATTTGTATTTTAGTTATGCTGTGTGTCTGTGTTTACAGTGTGTGTGAAGTGCAGTATTCGAACCATCGACAGTTTCGCTTACTGTTCTATGTTTTATCTTGGATAGAAAGAGCAACAGTTCAGGGTGCACTTCTCAGAGCTTCCTCTTCACGTCCTTCACCTTCTCGGGATCCTTTACGACGTCCCGAGAAAGTGAAAGACGTGAAAATGAAGCTCTCAGAAGTACACCTGAACTGTTGCTCTTTCTATCCAAGATAAAACATACAATAGTAATCGAAACTGTCGATGGTTCCAAACACTGTATTTCACATTCACTGTAAATATAGACACACATCATCACAAAAATACATATTATATTTTTTTAAAATTTGGGCAGCACCTCCTTTGTATATCAGATCATCGCTTATAACCCAACGTAGGTATATTTGTCATCCCCGTCGCAGATATCATCACAATTAACAGTCTCCCATCATAACAGTCTATAACTAATAGATGAATAACAGTCTCCCATCATAACAGTCTATAACTAAATATCATATATGTACTCAATAAAAATACCAACAAATTAAATATCACCAACATACATGTCCAACAAACATACATATCCAACAGAGTCAAATAATATTCAAAATCAGTGTACAGAACGATGAATGGGCCCATAGGGCCAATAAATACAAAGATGATAAAAAAATCTACTGGATCACTGAGGACCCCTGTCGTGCATCTGGGATAGCATGTACTCATACTACTCCTATGTGAGCTGCACCGTAGGGGTAGTAGAAGGCAGTGCAATGTCTGGAGTTGGCGCCGTCGATGGACCGGGAGGACGTATCTGCTCCATCTCTCACAGTCGCTCACCATAAACAGCAAGGGTACTCACCACCCTCTCAGTACTCGCCTCAAGCGAAGCCGATACCTGAGTGAGTGAGGCAGACATGCTCCTCTGCGATCCCTCCAGCTCGACCTGTCTACGCTCTGTGCACTGCGTAGACTCGGTGAGCGTGTGCAAGCTGGCAGCTGTAGCCTGCTGCAGACTCATCAGCTCCTGTATAATGCGCTCGACCGTATCAAATCGTCCAGTGACGATAGGAGGGTCGGATCGTCGCTCGACCGCATCAAAAATCTGCTGCTGCAACTCGCGACGCATCTCCTCGATCTGACGACGAATATCCTGAGCTCGTGACGACGCCTGCGAAGCCGGAGACTGCGCACTGACAGAGGGGGCCCGGGATGACTCTGAAGCCAAATACGTGCCGTAGGATCCCGTACCGTAGTACGTACCCTTCTGAAGACCGCCAACGGCGGTCATCCAGAGGTCGTCCGGCGATGGAGCTGTAGGCGGCTGGGAGGAAGTTTCAGCCCCTCCCTCTGCTGGCGTACTAGCAACAGCAGCCGCCTCCTCCTGTAGCCGAAGAAACTCGGCATAGAACATGTTTGCTAACGTGTAAGTATTTTCTAAAGTCTATATTGATATCTATTTTCCTATTTTCTAAATTATAGTAAATTATTATAAAGAATAGAATTTACATATGCCTGCATCGCCCTCTCGTCAATGAACTCCCCAGCCCTCCGATGGGTGACCAGGAAGACGGTCACCATGTTCGGGTCCTTACCCTTTTTTACCTGTTAAAATATATTATCTTTTATTAGTATTAAATATTCTATCGAACTATATATAAATTAATGTCCGTCATAGGAAACGTACCAGACGATGAAAATGCTCCGTCATCGGAATGGAGCCACCACACCACTTACCGGCGCTCGACCGCGCCACCTTGGCCTTGTCAGACCGCTCCTGGTACTTGGGCTCGCTAAATCTAGCCTTCATCGCAGCCCACTGCTCTGGCATGATCCAACCATGGATCGGCTGTCCGGAGCGATCATGAGACTTCTGGTCGTGGATCGCATCACGGATGAGCTTGGCTGCGACAGCAGAAAATTAGCCCTCAATCTTCGCTGCCCGGTGTGGTGGATAGAAATAGGTCCTCTACAAGAAGTAAAATAGAAAAGTTGTTTAATATACACAAATGATTATTAAAATTTAAAAATAAATAAATTTTTTACCTTGAAGTGGGCGAACCAAAAGGCCTTCCTATCTGCGGGAGCATCTGAGTAGTTAATCTAAGGCCCACCATAGTTCTGCCTCAGAAATACCCCCAGCTGTCTCTGTACTGCAGAAGGCCGATATCTATACAATAATAATTTTCATGAATATATATGTACATATAATTTTCATGAATATATCTATACATATAATTATTTCAGAAATACCCCTCGAGTACAAATGATATGTCACTTCCACTTCTGGATAATATTTCACGTTATGACATTTCACACACGGACACTTAATTTTGGTGCCGTCCATGTACTGAGGGAACACCTTAGCAAACTGCAGGAACTGCTCTACTTCCGCTATGTATTCATCCCGCACACCATACATATCATCAGGACGATGATTGTACATCCATGAACGATTCCGCAAGTAGTAATTCATATCCATTTGGAAATAATTCTGCAAAGATGGACACACATTATCCAATAGGCACAAATTCGTATATTATGTCTTATTATGGGACACATGTCTTATTATGGGACACACATTAGTAGCGGACAGTTACTAATAACAATGATATGCAATCTAGGTCAAACTAGGTTGTACTAAGTCAAACAAAGTCAAACAAGGTCAAGCTAAGTCAAGCAAAGTCAAACAAGGTCAAAGTAGGTCAAGGGTTGACCTACAGTTGACTTTGTCAACTCTTAGTCCAATCTAGGTCAGATGTTGACTCTACTTTGACTTTCAGTCAAAATAGTCAACCTTGGTCAAACAAGGTCAAATCTAAGTCAAATATCCTATTTCTAGTCATTACCTACCAAGGTACCCTTTACCTTATCGCTATTGGTATCCCAATACCAATACCTTAAGTTGGTACCCTTTACCTTATCGCTATTGGTACCCTTTACCTTATCGCTATTGGTATCCCAATACCAATACCGCGGTAACATGGTAGGTACATTAAGGGTCTTTGACAAGATGACATGTTACGAAAAGATATATCCTTATATATAGTTCTCCTACGGATTTTCTTTAACATTACGTAGGAGAACTATAAGGATATATCTGTTCACAACATGTCACCTCCTCAAAGACCCTTAATGTGACAACCATGTCACACTCTCAGTCATATCCCTGAGCTACGATGCAGCTGCAGGCATTTAACATATCACGGTTTATAAAAATAACTAATAAATCTCTATCCTAACTAATAAATTAATATCCTACTTTAACATCTAATAACTCTCATATTCCTGCAGCTACGATGCAGTTGCAGGCAGTTCCTTCTAACATAAACTAATATCCTAATCTAAACTAACCCTTTAACTGAAACTAATATCTAAACAATGCTAATCATGAACTGTACACTACTACCTAACATTCACATGAACTATCTATCTCAAACTCTCTATCATAACTAATAAATTAATATCCTACTTTAACATCTAATAACTCTCATATTCCTGCAACTAAAATGCAAAACCATGGTATATACATGGTTTAAAGTCGACCGATACCGATCCGATACGTCCGATACCGATACGGTTTGGCATGTTCCGATCCGATACCGACCGATACCAAATATTGACCGATACCGACATTGGGGGTCTTTGTTCCGGTCAATTCGGCAAAACCAATCGGTAAGGGTGACTACTATTTTATATAATTTCAAAACTACTAAGAAATAACGCTGAAATACTTAAAATTATGCCTAAATGTATAAAATATATGTTTTTAAATGTAAATAATTTATTAATAATTATTTGTTTTCCGATACCAAAGTCCGATACTCCGATAAGATACCGCCGATACTACCAATATCGCCGATACCAATACTCATAGGAATAGTCCGATACCGATTCCGATACCGATATTGTGAACCTTGGGTATATATCGTCAACATTTCATATTCTTAAAATGAATTTCAAATGGATTTTTGATTGTATATATATGTGTATTTGTGTGTATATACATTGTATACATATATATTTATATACGTATTTGTGTGTGTATGTAAGTGTGTGAGTATATATATACATGTGAGTATATATATATATATACATGTATATATGTAGATATGTGTATTTATATATATAGGTATATATGTATGTATTGTGTGTGTGTGTGTCCTGTGTCCTGTGTCCTGTGTCCTGTGTCACAGAGTCGTGTCCGAAATAGGGTTAGGGTCCTGTCCCCTGCCCCCCTCCCCCTACCCCTGCACCCACCTACCCCTGCCCCCCTCCCCCCTACCCCTGCACCCACCCACCCCCGCCCTCCTTCCCCCTACCCCCCTCGACAGCAAGGCCCCCTCCCCTGCCCCCCTTAGACAGCAAGACCCCCTCCCCTGTCCCCTGCACCCACCTACCCCTGTCCCCCTCCCCCTACCCCTGCACCCACCCACCCCTGCCCCCCTCCCCCTACCCCCCTCGACAGCAAGACCCCCCTCCCCTGCCCCCTAGACAGCAAGACCCCCCTCCCCTGCCTCCCCTTCCCTACCCCTGCACCCACCCCAACCCTACCCCCATCGACAGCAAAACCCTCCACCCCCGAGTACCTCCACCCCCGGGTACCCCCACCCCTCGACAGTAAGACCCCCCCACCCCCCTGTACCCACCCCCACCCCTCTTTCCCCCCTCAACAGCAAGACCACCCCAGCTAGGGTTAGGGTTCTCGTGTCCGTGTCTGTGTCTAGATAGCTAGGTCTAGGGTTAGGGTTTACCTGAGGAGGGTGGCTTCGTCGGAGGATGGAGGCGGCGAGGAGGGTGGCTTCGTCGGAGGAAGAAGGCGGCGAGGAAGGAGACTTTGTCGGAGGAGGGAGGCTGGTCGCCGGAGGGAGGGGTCAGCGGGCGAGCGGGGGCGCCGGGAAGAGAAGGGGAGGTTCATTCTTCATTTAATATATGCTGTGCTGCCACTTTAAGAAGAAATAATAAAATATCCACTAAGCGTATGACTTTTGATAAGCGTATGGCCTTGAGCGTAAGGATTAAAATGACAGCGTGTCATAATTTTCCACATCCTACAAGACCCCCTTCAAAGTTTTCGAACTTTATGAGTTTCAAAAGTTCGAAATTACTTTGAATAAAAAAGTGGGAATGAGTCTTGACACGCAGGCATTAAATCTGTTTATGCAAAAATGAATTTATTAAATGTCATGATGACTCTTCATTTTTCGAGACTGATTGAATCTGATTTATGGAGGAATATGAACCGCCAGCAAGCATTGTTATATAAACTGAGAAAATTCAGTTTTTGACATTCATATTTCTTGTAACCATGACTCCAAAGGAAGCGGCTGAAGAAGAAGCACGAAAATTAGGTTTCTGTGCCCATGGTGACCCCACCTTTGGAGGCAAAGAACCGGAGCCCTTCGTCATCGAGTTCAAAGATGACCCCACGCAGTTAGCCAAGAATTTCTTGGGTTACTTCGGTCTGGACGGCTCCTCTACTTCTGATGGGCGGAGCCTCGCAGAGAAGCGTGAAATGCTCGCTGCTCTGTTGCACCGCATGGGGGTCCGCAGCGTAGAAGAGTTAGGCGTCAAACTTAGCCGCTCTGGAAAATAGAGCGTGACTTTGTTGCACCCCTTTCTTTCCCTCTCTTTTTTGTTTTGTAAGGCCATCAGTGCCTTTAATGAAATGAATATTCAAGAATTCTCTGTTTAGTATAATTTTGTGTTGAAAACTAACATGCACCAATGAATAACTGTAGATTACGCTGTAGGTTACGCTGTCTTCCAATGTTTGTAAGTTACGCTGGATAGCGTACATCAATGAATAGCATGCACCAATAAATAGCTGTAGGTTACGCTATCTTCCAATGTTGTGGAAAGCACTCTTTGAATATTTCCAAGGCTATGCTGGTTTCCAAAGTACACGTGGCACTCATTGCATATTCTATGAGCGTTATTTGTGGATCCTTCCCAAGAATAGGCTTGCGCTCCATACTTTAAAATAGACAGAAGAGTTTCACAGAACTCATCCCCATCTTCTTTTTCTTCTTCTCTTCTCTGAAAATGAACGTGAGATTTCACTCTCGAATCGGAAAGCAAAAGCTTCTAAATGTTTGAATTCTGAGCAATATGTCAGACATCAGTTTGCCAATTCTTAGCGTCAAACTTGAAGGTAAGTCCGGCATAATACATGTACTGTTTTTGCTGTTGAAAATAAGCTTTCTGTCTCTGAGCGTGCTTGACCAACCAGTACGTTTCATATGACATTTCTGTTGATTTAATTCTTTTTTTCATGCTATTTTCCGCAGAAACTTGGCTAAAGATTTTCTTCAGAACTGGCATTGGTGATGTGGATGCTGTGGAGAATGTCCTTCTGACACCAACATCAGGGAGCTCATACGCTTTTGACGCGTACATCAGACAACTCAGAACTCTTCGTGGGATAGAAGGGTCTTCCTCAGATGGTAGGAAGAGCCTTTATACACGAGAGTTGGATGGTGGAGTCAACTCTACTACCGAGAAATCGGGTAGTAGAGTTCCTTTCACGGGAGAACTAGGAATTGTATCCCAAGGTTTGGATACATTCCTGTCTTCCTTGAGGGATTACCCCCATCCACCAATTGTATTGGCAGCACCACGACTTCGGGCTGCCATACTCTGTGGTTCTCCTCTCGTCTGAGAGAGAAGACCAGAGTTTGATTCCTGCTGATCTGGTCGTGACTGAGACCCAGACAGTCAGGAATTGCCACCAACAACGACCCTGACGGAGAAGGTCCGACGGAGAAGATCCAAAGAAGAAGATAGATCTCTATTCGGTTATCGTTGTAGTGTAGAATGAAAATCCAAGATTTGTAATAGATTTCCATTATGATTTGTAAGAAAGTCTAAGAAAATGTAATAGACTTTTTATAGTGAAAATGGAAATGACAATTCTTCTATGCTCAATGATTTGTATTTGTGGATGAATTGTGGACATGATAGATAATAAAATCATCTTTTCTATTTTAGAGTATATAATATTATCAGAGGTATTATGGACATGATAATATATAGAAACTCGAAAAAAAATAGATTGATTTCTATGCAGAGGTCAAAACATGACAAATGAGTAAGTAGATTCGGAATTGATTCAGAGGTTATGAAAACATGATAAATAACGAATCCCTACTTGATAAATTGATAGAAGATTATGAACGGACGAACCGTTTATGAAATGATGAATGGATGAACCGTCAAATGAATGTAATAAATGAACGGATGAACCGTCAAGTATTAATGAATGTATGAATCGTCGAATGAATGTGAGAAATGAATGGATGAACTGAATCCCGGGAAAGAATACGTCCCTTCGATCTTTGTAACCATATGCCTATAAATAGAGCATATATTTGAGTAGAAGAATCATACATCATCCTCTTTTATCCACAATGTCTTCTGAAAAGAATACAAAGAAGACTGAAGTCGTCTCTGAAGTTACTGAAGGTGCTAAAGAGCATCTTCCTCCGCAGAAGAAGGAAATGGGCGAAAGCTCATCTACTCCCAAGCCGCCAAAAGATATCCTCGACTTCCTGATCGAACCAGGAGAAACCGAAGAAGAAGAAGCAATGAGGCTGGCTGTCTGTCAGTTCTTGGTGCGGTCAGGAAAAGATGTATTAAATTCTTTTGCTGATTATGTATGTGGCCCTTGTCCCAAGTATGAGAGGGATGTCAGTGATCTTCCATGATGATGTACTCTTTTTTTTCTTGAAGAATTTGTCAAAATAAACTCTGTTTAAGGAAACTTTGTTTACGATGTATCCTTCCCACTTTACATCAATTTTGCCTTTATTCACTGATCTTTAGACTCAGAAATCAAAAAGACTAAATATTTGAGATAGAAAATTCAGAGGTAATATAGACATGATTTTTTATACAAGATCTTTATTAAAACCACTGGGGATCTAATAAAATGAAATATCAAATTCTCTGGGAAGATGATACATGGTGGAATATCAATTTCCTCTGGGGATAACGATATCGAAATAACTTTTGTAAAGAAGGATTTTATATTTGCTGGGGAATGATGAAAATATTATACATAATATTTCTTTAAGAATTTGCCATTGATAGGCATCATCATGACTTTCCCATCCATAGAGGCAAGCTGGTATGCTCCGTTAGAGAAGACTTTGTTCACTACGAATGGGCCTTCCCATTTCGCATCAAATTTGCCTTTGCTCATATGTGTCATGGTCATAGGACGTCTGACAGTAAGGACCAGTTCTCCCTTCTGATATGCTCTGATTTTGACTTTCCGGTTAAAAGCTTTGGAGATTCGGGCCTGATACAGCTCGATATTTTATTGAGCATACAATCGTTTTTCATCTAGAGCTTCCAACTCTTGAAGTCGAAGACGATCATTGTCTTCTGTTGTCAGTTCATTGGAGATTGCAATTCTCAGAGAAGGAATCTGGATCTCAAGGGGAAGAACAGCTTCACACCCATATACTAAAGAGAAAGGTGTACATCCAGTCGTATTGCGAACTGTGGTACGGTAGGCCCATAAACATTCACCAAGCTTCTCGCTCCAGTTGCGTTTGTTGGAAGAAACGAACTTTTTCAAGAGTTTGATGATTGTTTTATTGAAAGCTTCTGCCAATCCATTGGCTGCTGGATTATATGCTGTAGAAGCTAAATTATTAATCCGATGATCGTCGCAGAATCGAGTAAATTTCTGACTGACGAACTGCGGTCCGTTATCATGGATAATACGCCGAGGAACACCAAATCGATAGATAACATGATGTTTGACGAAGTTGATAACACTAGAAGTTTTAACTTCAGATAACGGGATTGCTTCAGCCCATTTGGAAAAGTAATCGGTTATTACTAAAATAAACCGATGTCCTCTTGATGATGGTGGGTTGATGGGACCAATGACGTCCATGCCCCAAGCTTCAAAGGGCCATGATGCCGCTGTTGGATGTAAGAACTCTGACGGTTGATGAATAAAGTCTGCATGAATTTGACAGGCTTTACATTTCCGAGCATATTGAATAGCGTCAGCCACCATCGTGGGCCAATAATAACCCATACGTCGGATACGATCTTGAAGTTTAGGACCTGGTTGATGAGCTCCGCAAACACCATCATATGCTTCACAAATTATCTGTTGTGTTTCTTCACCGGCAATGCATCGGAGGAGAAGACCGTCGTAAGACCGACGATATAATGTTTTTGTCGTATGATTATAATAGAATCTGAGAGATCGACGTCGAATAGACGCTGCTTCACTCGGATTATCAGGAAGTATATCATACAAAACAAAATCTATAAACGGGCGTCTCCAGTCTTCAATTATGGCTTCTGTTTTATTAGAAAAGACATATTCCATAGTAGAATCAGAGGAAGACGAGGGCATTTTGTCAAACTTTAATCCAGCATCAAGGTTGAAAGAATCTTTGTCTGGTTTGTGAGGAAAAGCCAAAGCCAAATTATTCTCAACACAGAATAGTTCTCGGTTATAAACTACTATCACTTGCTGACGTCTGATTGGTATAGCTAATACAGCAGCAAGATTAGCTAAAGCATCAGCTTCTGCATTATAGACTCGTCGAACATGTTCAATAAAGAAGTCTTCAAAAGATGAGGCTATAGAGAGTGCTGCTCGATGATAAGGTATCAAATCCTGATGACGAACTTCATACGTTCCTCTGATCTGATTGACAATAAGCTTGGAGTCTCCATAAACTTTCAAATATTGAATATCTAGATGTTTAGCAAGTTGAAGACCAATGAGTAATGCATTGTATTCGGCTACATTGTTTGAACATGATTGATCTAGAGAATAAGCCCTCTGAATAGTTAGTCCTTCTGGGGATACAAGAACAATCCCAACTCCAGCGACAATATTGCCATTAGGACCTATTCTAGATGCTCCATCAAAGAATAGACGCCAGGTAGGAACTTCTTCAGAAATCAGATTTGAATCCAAGACTTCATCAGGAATCTCATCATATAATTTAGAATCTTCTGGAATTGCATGAGCAGCCAGAAAATCAGCAAGAGTCTGTCCTTTAACCGACTTCTGAGGAATATAATGCATATCGTATTGAGCTAACAAGATTCCCCAATTAGCTAGTCTGGAGTTGAGAATACCAGGTTTCTTCATCATAATCCTGATGGGATTCACTCTGGAAATGACATGAATCGTTTGACCGAAAATATAATGTCGCATTTTCTGAACAGCAAACATTAATGCTAAGCATTCTTTCTCGATTGGAGAATAACGCGGTTCAGCACCCGTCGTTGTGCGACTGAGATAATAAATAGCCTATTCATGGCCATCTTTATTTTTCTGGGCAAGTAATGCACCAAGAGAATGATCCATGGCTCGAACATATAGAAGAAATGGTATCCCCGAGACGGGAGGTACCAAAACTGGAGGGTTCATGAGATACTGTTTAATATCGTCAAATGCTTTTTGACATTCTTTGTTCCAGACGAAAGATACACCTTTCTTCAGAAGTTTGTTGAATGGTCTGCAGCGTCCTGATAAGTTGAAAATGAATCTCCTGATATAAGCAATTCTTCCTTGAAATCCTCGTAGCTCTTTTAAGGTGCGTGGAGGACGCATCTCTTGAATGGCTTTGATCTTCTCGGGATCCACGTGTATACCTTTAGCGGTAATGATGAAGCCGAGAAATTTACCACTAGAGACGCCCAGGAAGGACTTAGTAGGGTTCATTTTAAGTTGATGCTGACGCATTAAATCAAAGATAGTCTTCAAATCTTGGATATGATCCTCCTTTCGTCGACTTTTGACTGCAATATCATCAACATAGCATTCGACTATTTTTCGGAGATGTTCGCGAAATATAGTGCTCATTGCTCGCTGATATGTTGCTCCTGCATTCTTGAGACCAAACGGCATCACTGTATAACAGTATGTACCGATCGGCGTTCTGAAGGAAGTGTGTTTTTTATCATCTGGAAACATTTTGATCTGGTTGTATCCCGAATACCCATCCATAAATGACATTCGTTCGAAACCACATGTATTGTCGATCATGACATCAGTAATTGGAAGAGGAAACTCGTCTTTAGGACAAGCCGCATTGAGATCGCGAAAGTCTATACAGACTCGGATCTTGCCAGTCTTTTTAAAGACAGGAACGATATTAGCCACCCATTCAGGATGTTGTTCCTCTCGAATAAATCCAGAAGCCATAAGCTTGTTGACTTCAGCTTCAATTGCATTCATAATGTCTGGACGAAATCGTCGCTGTTGTTGTTTGACCGGTTTAGCATTTGGCATGATATTGAGTTTGTGCATTGCAATCTTCGGATCTAGTCCTGGCATATCTTCGTAACTCCAGGCAAAGACATCGATATAATCACGAATAAGCTTGATCATGTCTTGCTTATCTGTTTCTGAAAGACTTTCACTGATGAATATTGGTTTAGGAGAACCTTCTTCACCAACATCAATTTGGATCAATTTATCTTCGGTAGGAGGTTCTCTCTGCTCGAACCTGAATTCCTATTGATTATCTAATCTTTGAGCCCATTGTTCCGATTCGGGTGATATTTCAAAATCATCCTCATCTTCATCATTTTTCTGCGGGCCATCAACAGAGACCATATTGACGGACAAAATAGAACGATGAAGATCGCCAATACTCGTGTCAGAATCCCAAGAGAGAGAATCAGAAGACTCAGATCGTTCGTCTTCATCGAACTTTGAATCTTCATGGACTATGTTGATAAAGGAAGTAGGAGCAATGTAACCTAAACCACATTTTGTCCTTCCGTATTTTAATGGAGGAATTCGAACAGGCATTCTTCTTTCTTTTCCATTATTGAGACTGGTTCTAAAGTCATAACCCATATTCTTGATGATATTTTTGGATTGTTGACTGTAGCGACGCAGTTGTAACCTTCCAGTATCATCGTTTATGTCATCTTCTTCCAAGTTAGGAGGATTCTGGGGTCCTTTATAAAAGAAGATTGGATTTTCTCCCTTTTTTCTAGCAGGGACCACGAAGTATGATTTTTGTATGGATTCCAATGATACGTCTGTATGAAGAGTTTGAACAACCCCTATAGTTAGTGACTCTAAGTTATCTAGCAATTGTAAATAATTTTGTACATGATTACAGACATCAATATACTGCAAAGGAGATGCTTCATTAATATTAAATACTGTATTTACAACAGAAGGCTGAGCCTTATCAGACTTAGTCAAATTAATGACAAAAGGGTGAGAGGAAGAGCGATCAGAAGTTTTGTTTCGATTAAGATCGATAACAAAAGGCTCAGAAGAGGTGAGCTTCCTTGAAGAAGATCGTGGATAAGTAGTACGTCCACTGACTGGAATGACTAGAGTATCTGATCTAGCCTGAGAAGGTGGAGGGGGAGTAGTACGTCCACTGACATGAATTATCAGTGAGCCTTGTGGAGCTTGGGAAGTCGGTACAGTAGTACGTCCACTGACAGGAATTATCAGTGAACCTTGTGAAGCCTGAGCAGGTGATGAAGTAATACGTCCACTGACAGGAATTATCAGTGAGCCTTCTTCGGATGATCTAACAGACTGTGGAGGAGTGATACGCCCTTTTACAGGAATAACAAAAGTGCCCACTTTTGCTATCTCATCATCATTATCCATAGCTTGTAAGACTTTTGAGTATTCATCTTTGTACATACGAGCGTCATTGAAGTAAGCTTCAACTCCTTTGAATGGATAGAGATCCGCAACTTCCTTTTGAACTTCTCCATTATCATCAACATATTTGAAACACTGATGAAGGGTCGAAGGAACGACATTATGTTCATGCAAGAATGGTCTTCCCAACAGAGCATTGTATGAGCATCCATGATTGTCGATGATGTAAAAAGTAACTTTAGTGCGAAGATCGCCTATTTGAAATTTGAGACGAATCTTGCCCAAAGGCTCACTTTTTCCTTGATTAAATCCCAAGATGGTAGTGATAGTGCTGGAAAGGCTATGTACAGGTATCTTCAGTGCGTCTAGCATAGCTTTTGGCATAATACTGAGAGCAGATCCTGGATCAATCAGGAGACGATCAACCTTCATAGAATCAATATATCCTGTATGATATAAAGGACGGTCATGTCGATTATCCTCTAGCAGCATATCGTCCTGCGTAAAGGTAATGTTTGGAATAAATTCCAATACATTATGGCAATGAGAAACAGGTTCTATTTCTAATTTCTTGAGAAGAGTTAAGCAGGTTTCTGCTTGCAGCAGTGCTTCACTTAAAGTTTCTCGAGTCTCTTTAGAGAGGCGTAAGAGCTCGAAGATTGATAATTTAGCTGGGGTATTAGCTAGTTGAGCCAATATATCAAAATTATAAGGCTTTTCAAGTCCTGTAGGAGATGACTTCATCAATGGTTTGTCGAAGTGGACTTGTTGTTTGCCTTTGTCAGCTGCTGTTGGTTTAGAAGGAACTGTCTCAACAGGAACATTTAAAGGCTCTTCAGTAGAGACTGGAGTTGAAGCTGTAACCGGAGGGACTTCAGAAGTTTCTTCAAGAACTTCAGCATAATCTTTCAGATATATTTTTCCTGACCGAGTTCCAGCATGAACTTCAACTTCAGATTCTGGTTCAAGGTCTATGGAAACCATGCTGCAATTCTTTATTTTGCTCTTGGTTCTTTTATGTTTGATGAGAGCTTCATTCCAGAAACCAAGGCCAACACGAGATTGATTATGTCTCATAGTGATGGCTAAAGGTGCTCGGAGTCCCTTGCCTGAGTTTAAACCCGGAGCAGTGGCTAGATCATAACCCATCTTTGCCATCAATTCACGAGATTGTGAACTGTATAAATGAAAAGCAGGTTTGTACCTATCTTCAAATTGAGGTACAGATTTTATCTCCGTAGGGAGTGAATTTCCTGCTGAGATGAAAGTAGAGGTTAGATAAAAATCTGGTGTAAAACTAGAAGTCACATTGCATGACTTAGTCTTCCCGAGCTTCTTTTTAGATGAGGAAGTCTTCCGAGGAGAAGAGGAAGACGTTTCAAACTCCATCATTAAATCCGGGTGAATCCACATGATCTCTCCCTTCTTAGTTGTGACAGAAACAAGTCCGTCATTCTGTGCTGGTGGGATGTTTATAACTTCGAGAGTTGCTTTGGGGATAGGAACAATCCCACTTTCTACCATTAAGGGAGGGAAGTCACCGAACTGCATTGAAATTACATTTGCTGTGACTGTTTTGTCTTTGGGTGTTAATGTCACAGCTTCTGATTTAATCATCTCTTGAATCTTCCCTTTTAATACATAGCAAGACCGGATTGTATGACCCAGCATTCTATGATATGGACAGTATTTTGGATGATCTGTCTTATTGGCTTCATCAGGCTTTTTAATTTCTGGCAATTGAATCTTATTACCTTTGAGTAAGCATTCAAAGATACCCTGAACATCATCATCGTCGAAAGAATATTCTTCCTTCGGCCGAGGAGATCTCTGTTGTTGATTTGTTGGAGCTGGAGTAGCTTGGGTAGTCTTTACCTCTTGACTACTGTTTTGGAGATTGACTTCAAGAGCTTCTTTCCCTTTGCGATTGTTGGGTCGAGTACTATTGCTAGCACTCTGATTTGATTCTTTGGGAGCCATTTGTACCCCCAGACCCTTGAAGGTCTCAGCACTGACCTCGGCAGCCTTGGCACTGACAATGAAAGAAGGCCAATCTTGGAACTGAGTGGACCCTGTCCACATGCTGATAATTGGTAAAAGATTCGACTTGCAAGTGTCGATGGTAACAACATCGGGAGTTCCGAGAGGCATTTTGAGGGCTTCTCTTCTGAATCTTTCAATGAAGTCCTCGGTGGTTCCATTATTTTTCTGTTTAATTCTTATGAGGGCTGACATGGTCATGTCATTGAGCCCTTCATAGAATCGTTCAAGAAACATTTGCTTGAAACCGACAAATGAGGTAATGCACCCATCAGGGAGACTTCTATACCATTCATAAGCCGTTCCTTTGAGACATCCAATGAACACCCGAGTAAGGAGGGCGTCACTTGGTTGCAGTTGATCAGTCATTACTTCAAAATGATTAATGAACTGACTTGGGGAGGTTGTCCCATCATAGAAAGAGATGGTCGGAGGTTTGTATTTTGGTGGATACGATACCTGCTTCCATTCTATCGGGTAAGGTTGCTTGATACCTAACCTTTGCAAACCATCCTTTTGTTTGAATGCCTCGAATTGAGTTCGGAGATTCTTTAACTCTTCAGAAACAATTCCAGAAGATTGGGGAGTTATAACTTATTGAGTGTAATTAGGAGGAGGGACTGCAGCATATGTACCACCCCCAGCTCCAGACTGACTTAGAGTGGGTTGTTCAGGAACATTAGATTGTACCTCCGGAATAGTAGAGGGTTCCGGGTTTGGAACAACAGGAGTATTTAATATAACTGGAGGAGCTGTCTGTTGGACTTGCTGAGTTTGATGCTGAGATTGCATAAGAGTGTGCATAGCATTCAACGTATCTGCCATAGCTCGCAACTGTTGTTCTAAGGAAGAAATCCTTTGTTCGTGAGCTTCGGTGTTAGTTGAGGGTTCATGATCGCCCTCTGCCATGTAAGTGGTAATAATTCGAGGAATAGATGATGAAACAGTCTGTTCTGAATCATCACTGTGTGAATCAGTATCTTTGCCAGGGCTTTTTACAGGAGTCAATACTGGAAAATTGGACTCTCCAAGGAAGTCTTCTGTGATCTCCGGATTACCACTTGGATGAGAAGAAGAAGAGGCTCTGGTCAAGGCTCCGGTCCTGGATCGAGTGCCGAGATAAACACCATCTTCAGAGTCTGATATAGCATCAGACCGTATGCTACCCCCAATATTTCTGGAAGTCATGTTGACAGAAGCATAAAGAGGTTCATCTTCATCCAACATTGGTTTATATTGAATCCGTTCGAAAACAGATTATCTTTTGGTGAACAACAACATTGAATTACAACTCGAGGTTGGAAGTTGCAACCATGCTTTTCATGGCAAATATGAGCAATATCATAGCCTGATGGAGTGTCAATTCTCTGTTTATTTTGCAAATATTCCCGGAGATCTGTAGGAACAGATTGGGAAGTATTTGAAGATAGTTTCTGTGTAGAAATTTGTCTTTTGTTCTTCTGTCTTCTTGGTTCCTGAGTGTATAAAGAATGATTAATTTGAGCCATATAGTTCTTGGCATATTCTGCATCAGGGTCTAATATACTTGTCTCAGTGGAACCGAACCGATTCTGATTAAGCTTATTACGAAGATCCGTAGGAGATTTGACTTTGATATCAGTCTTGGATACTTGTAATTTGCCTTTCTCAGACCGAGAAATTTTGAGAGAAGGAAGATGAGTATTATTCCGACTAGGAGTCGGTAATAATCCATCTTTGGAGGAATTAGCCAAAAGACGTTTTCCATTGTTTGATCTAGTAAGAGTACTAGTCAAATTAACTCCAGAGGTAAAGACCTTAGGAGTAGAGGAGTTGACTAAAGAGTCTTTCTCCTTGGTTGGCACAAGATGTGCAAGTTGAGGGGAAATCATTTGTATGTTCTGTGGAAGAGAACCCCCAATCTGATTTTGAGAAACAGTCAAAGGACTGTATTTGTTAGCATACGCTGACTTCAGTTTGGACTTCTGGTCATACGCTGCCTTTTTATTAGCATACACTGGCTTTGGCACAGCGTACGCTGCCTGATGTTGGCTTTTGTATGCTGCCTTTGCCGTACGCTGCCCTTTGAATGCCATACGCTCAGAGTCATCAATGGCTAAAGAGCCGACTGCTGTCGTAAGAATAGAGGGAGAAGGGACCTTGACATGTCCAGAGATGGTTTTCCTTGTACACGCTGACTTGGTTAAAGAACCAACTTTGTCAGTGTGACTAGGAGAAGCCACTGTTGTCGTGTTCCGAGAAGCCGAAGTGTGCTTCATGGAAGTTGAAGACGTATTCTTGTCAGCATAAGAAGTGACAGAAGCGTCTCGAACTGCTGCAGAAGACTTAGGGACATAGACGGAGTGTCCCTTCTTCTTGGCAGCAGGAAGAGCGGAGGAAGCAGTGCGGCCCTCCTTCGCCTTGAGCATTTCTTCATAAGCCGATTGGTCGAATTGTACAACCATCGTCTTCTTCGTCAAGCCGATCGACGAAGTATCGCATTGAGTTGTTGCTATCTCATTGGAGGAGACAGCTTTCTCCAGCAGAGTCACCAATTTGTTTTCCATAAATAAATTCACTTTATTTATTTTGTATCTGAGAAAATTATAACTGTAGGAATCTAATCTAGAAGACGATTACTTTATCCCTTAGACGATGCGATGAAGAATACTCGAACTTTGAAGAACTTGGACAGCAACTGGGCAATCTCTCTGTTCTCTCTGAAATTATCTGTAGTGTCTGATGAAGATGAAGAAACTCTTTTTTATAGAGTTCAGGATAACTGTCCTTAAGCATACGCTCAGGTAGTTACTTGACGTGTGCATAACTGCAGGGACGCGTGGCGAATTCTGTTGGAGACACATTAGCGTGCGGTTGAAAGTAGTGGAGCATGTTCAGGAGAGATTGATGGCCTGGATGCCACGTTGCATAACTTCTAGAGAAGTGGATAACTGGTACAGGACACGTGAGAATGTGTGTTGACTGTAATCCTGGATATGGTTGCTGTAATACGCTGCCTCGTTGAAGGAGAGTTATACGCTGACTTGGATGATGTTGAAACAAAATAAAGCTGATACGCTTACTGGAGAAGAAAGGAGTCGTACGCTCACTTAATGAGGAAGGAGTCGTATAGACTTCATACGCTCACTGAAGAAGGAAGGAGTCGTATAGACTTCATACGCTCACTGAAGAAGGAAGGAGTCGTATAGACTTCATACGCTCAATGAAGAAGGAAGGAGTCGTATAGACTTCATACGCTCACTGAAGAAATGGCCACGTGGCCATCATCAATCTTCTCTGATACGCCATATCTTCAAATAACTGTCAAAAGATTTTCTCGAGCGTCGTGACTGCAGATGTGACGGCTGACAGACTGTCAAAACTGACAGTAATGATGGCTTTGCATTAATGATCTGCTGAGCTGTCCTCGTAGAAGACAAAACTGGCTCTTTGAAAACCTATACGACAGCTAGTCTCCATTGGACAGCTGTCTTTGCACAAAAGACGACGTGTCAGATTCATCCTTTATTAAATATATGCCGTACTGTCATCCCAGAAAATAATAAAATATTCACTGAGCGTATGGCCTGTAGATGAGCGTATGGCCTTGACTGAGCATATAGCTTTGAGCGTATGGCTTGGACTGAGTCTTATGTTAGCGTGTCATAATTTTCACACCCTACAGTCGCCGGAGGGAGGGGTCGCCGGAGGGGAGGGTTCGCCGGGGGGAGAGGGAAGAGGGGGATCGAGCGGGAAGAAAAAATTTGGGTGAAAAATTTGTGATTTCGATCGGGCTAGGAACCCTATATGAAATAAGTCAGTGACGTATAAAATATACGTCGCAAAACATCGCAAGACAGCGACGTAAAAAGTATGTCCGTCACACAACGTTGCGCGTCAGCGATGTTACAAATACTACGTCGCTGAACGTTGCTACGCAGTAACGGTCAGCGACGTGTCGCACTAGGAGTCGCTATAGGCAATTATCAGCGACTGCTTTTTCCACCGTCGCTAATAGACGTCGCTATTCTAGCAGATTTTAGTAGTGTTTCAGCGACGTCTAAATCAGACGTCGCTAATGTTTTAATATATCCCGTTCGAAACTTTCATTTCCCCTTCTCTCTCTTCCGAAAATTTCCCAAAATTTTTCTCCTCCGACAAAGCTCTCCTCCGACGAAGCCCCCCTCCTCGTCGCCTCCCTCCTCCGACGAAGCCCCCCTCCTTTCCGCCTTCCAACTCCGACCGAGCCGCCCTCAGGTAAACCCTAACCCTAGTCCTAGCTATCTAGACACGATTTTGACACGATTTTGACCTCGTTTGGACATGGGTAGACACGTGTGTCACACACACACATACCCCTAGACACGTGTGGTGTGCGGACACACACATACCCCCTCTGTCACTCACACGGTTTTTGCATTATATTTTAGGATTATGAATGTTTTGTTATATTCATAGATATACATATGTATCTGAGATTTAATATAGTAGTATGTGTTGTATTCGAGTTATAGGTTTGGGTTTAATTTTGAGTTTGATATTTTAAATTGATACTTTGATGTACTATACTAGAGAGCGCAAGAATTATAGGATTATATGTATGTATTATAGTTGATATACCTATGTATATAAGTATATGAGCTGTGGGATTTAGAGTATAGGGTTATATTGATTTTGGGATATTTGGTTTTCGATTGATCTAGTTTTAGTAGACTAGTGTAGTGGGTTGCAGTGTGGCTTTAGCTCAGTGCCTGTTTGCAATGAGTAGATGTTTGCAGCGGCAGTGGCATAACATTTGCCCTGCCTTGGCGTTGCCTTGATTTGGCATGGACAGTCAAATACAATAGGCTTAGGAATGTGTTATTAGCAGCAGTAGCATAGGAGTATGGTTTGGTATTAGCAGAGAGTTGAGGTGAGGTTGTGGTTAGGATTTGTGAGTGTAAGGAGGAGGAGGAGGAGGAGAGTATTAGTTGAGTTGATATTTTACCTTGATGGATACTTTGCATAGGATATCTATAGGTGTTATATAGATAGGAGGGTTTATGCATAGCTTAGATTGAGGATTTGATATATACATGTGAGTGTATGCTTGTCTTTGAGTGAGTTATTGAAGAGTACGTGTGAATATATATATATATATATATATATATATATATATATATATATATATATATATATATATATATATATATATATATATATATATATATACTAGCTAGAGTATCAATGTCATCCAGGGATTCACCTGTAGGTCCTAGGATTGGGTTTTATGACTTAGAAACGACTAGTTGACTATGTTTGACCTTTAACTAAGGCTTGACCAAACCAGATTACATACTCGAGTATCAGTAAAAATAGTTTAGGAATTTAAAAACTAAAAATCAAATGAAAACCCGAACAGTTCACATTACATTGCAAAACACAAGTATCAGACAAAACCACATCTTCATTACGATTGTGCACGCACAGTCCAAATCCCGTGCACGTGCGATTTCGTGTCCGATATGCATCCAGCCGACACAAAACTTGAGAGGGGGGCTTGTCAGTGGTTGCCCCCACCTCTGTGTCAAGTGGTTCGCATCCAGGTGTCCAATTTGTGTAGGAGCTTATGAAACAAATTTGTGCCTATTGGATAATTGTGTGTCTATCTTTGCAGAATTATTTCCAAATGGATATAAATTACTACTTGCGAAATCGTTCATGGATGTACAATCGTCGTCCTGATGATGTGTGGTATGCGGGATGAACACATAGCGGGAGTAGAGCAGTTCCTGCAGTTTGCTAAGGCGTTCCCTCAGTACATAGACGGCACCAAAATTAAGTATCCGTGTGTGAAATGTCATAACGTGAAATATTATCCAGAATTGGACTGCGATGAAGGCTAGATTCAGCGAGGCCAGGTACCAGGAGCGGTCTGACAAGGCCAAGGTGGCACGATCGAGCGCCAGTAAGTGGTGTGGTGGCTCCATTCCTATAACGGAGCATTTTTATCGTCTGGTACGTTTCCTATGACGGACATTATTTTATATATAGTTGGATAGAATATTTAATACTAATAATAGATAATATATTTTAACAGGTAAAAAGGGTGAGGACCCCAACATGGTGACCGTCTTCCTGGTCACCCATCGGAGGGCTGGGGAGTTCATTGACGAGAGGGTGACGCATGCATATGTACGTTCTATTCTTTATATTAATTTACTATAATTTAGAAAACAGAAAAATAGATATCAATATAGACTTTAGCAAACACTTAGACGTTAGCAAACATTATTATAAGCCGAGTTTCTTCGGCTACAAGAGGAGGCGGCTGCTGCTGCTAGTATGCCAGCAGAGGGAGGGGCTAGTACTTCCTCCCAGCCGCCTACAGCTCTATCGCCGGACGACCTCTGGATGACCGTTGTTGGTGGTCTTCAGAAGGGTACGTACTACGGTACAGGATCCTACGACGCCTATTTGGCTTCAGAGTCATCCCGGGTCCCCTCTGTCTGTACGCAGTCTCCAGCTTTGCAGGCGTCATCACGAGCTTAGGATATTGGTCGTCAGATCGACGAGCTGTATCGCGAGTTGCAGCAGCAGATTTCTGATCACCATACCGCAGAGTGACGATCCGATGATTATCGGATGATTTGATACGGTCGAGCGCAGTATACAGGAGCTGATGAGTCTGCAGCAGGCTACAGCTGCCAGCTTGCACACGCTCACCGAGTCTACGGAGTGCACAGAGCGTAGACAGGTCGAGCTGGAGGGATCGCAGAGGACCATGTCTGCCTCACTCACTCAGATACATACTTCGATTGAGG
Organism: Iris pallida; assembly: GCA_029216955.1. Classification (NCBI taxonomy): domain Eukaryota; kingdom Viridiplantae; phylum Streptophyta; class Magnoliopsida; order Asparagales; family Iridaceae; genus Iris; species Iris pallida. The sequence continues at coordinate 63,935 of JANAVB010011311.1, forward strand.
AGAGTTCTCAGAGGATGGTGAGTACCCTTGCTGCGCTTGCTGAGTGTCTGCGAGAGCTGGAGCAGATACGTCCTCCCGGTCCATCGACGATGTCGACTCCAGACGTTGCACTGCCTCCTACTGCCCCTATGGTACAGCTCACACAGGAGCAGTATGAGTACATGCAATCTCAGATACGCAGCAAAGTTCCTCAGTGATCCAGTAGATTTTTTTATCTTATTTGTATGTATTGGCCCAATGGGCCCATTGATCATTGGTACACTGATTTTCATTCTTATTTGACTCTGTTGGACATGTATGTTTGTTGGACATGTATGTTTGTGATGTTTACTTTGTTGGTATTTTTATTGAGTACATGTATAATATTTAGTTGTAGACTGTTATGATGGGAGAACGCTATTCATCTATTAGTTGTAGACTGTTATGATGGAAGACTATTAATTATGATGATATCTGCGATGGGGATGACAAATATACCTAAGCTGGGTTATAAGCGATGATCTGATATACAAAAGAGGTGCTGCCCAAATTTTAAAAAAATATAATGTGTATTTTTGTGATGGTGTGTGTCTGTGTTTACAGTGTATGTGAAATACAGTGTTCGGAACCATCGATTGTTTCGATTACTGTTGTATGTTTTATCTTGGACAGAAAGAGCAACAGTTCAGGGTGTACTTCTGAGAGCTTCATTTTCACATCATTCACTTTCTCGGGACATCGTAAAGAATCCCGAGAAGGTGAAGGACGTGAAGAGGAAGCTCTGAGAAGTGCAGCCTGAACTGTTTCTCTTTCTATCCAAGATAAAGCATAGAACAGTAAGCGAAACTGTCGATGGTTCGAACATTGCACTTCACACACACTGTAAACACAGACACACAACATGACAAAAATACATATTATATTTTTTAAAAAAAATTATAATATCTGCGATGTATAGCGACGATCTGCGACGTATAGCGACGTATCATGACGTCGCTAATTAGCGCCGTTACGTCGCTATCCGTCGCAGTCCGTCGCTCAGCAGCTGACGTGGCAGAGAGTTGACATCGCTAATTTGGTCGCTGTACGTCGCTACACTACTGACGTGGCAGGCATGCCATGTCATCACATAAAAAAATAATGTCGCTAATTAGTCGCACTATGTCGCTAATTTGGCGACATACAATTTCGTCGCCCTCCGTCGCTAATTGTGCGACGACCCAGCGACATGGTGTTGACGTCGCAAACAGCGACGGAGGGCGACGAATTTGTCATTTGCGACTAGCTTTTTCGTGACCTTCATGTTTCGTCGCTAAAGTCGTCGCTAATTATGATTAGCGACGTATTTCCTTAATTAGCGACGTATCCTGACGTCGCTAATTTGCCTTATTTTAGTAGTGTTGGGGGGCAGGGGGGCGGAGGGGGCTGGCCGTGGGGGTGGAGGTGGGAGGGGGTGGTGGAGGGTTGGGGTGGGCTGTGGGAGGGTTAGGGTCTGGCCTCGGGGGTGGCTGACCGTGGGGGGTCGGAACACACACACATACACACACACACACAAATATATATATATATATATATATATATATATATATATATATATATATATATATATATATATATATATATATATATATATATATATATATATATTCGGCACACACGCACGAATAAGTAAATTTAGTATATTGAAAACCGAAACTGAACCGAATTTAGTATATTCAAAATCGAAACCGAACCGAATTTTTTAAAACCGAACCGAATAAGTAAATTTAATAAAATTTAGTATATTGAGGCTCTCTCCTGTACACACACCCACCCTTAACACACACACATTTGACTAGGACACGCACACACCCTCTCACTCTTTCACTCTCACTGTCACACCCTTAACACACACACACATTTGACTAAAACACACACATACACCCCTCACCATATCACTCTTTGTCTATACACACAATATTATCCTGATTGGGCTAGGAACTTGATCCTGACAGCGCAATGTTATCTTGTTCTCAGAAAGAGAACTATAAGGATATATCTTTTCACAACATGTCACCTGGTCAAAGACCCTTAATGTGAATATCATGTTACCGCGGTGTCGGAAGACTAACATGTCATAATTTTCTAAGCCGTGTGCTTTGACATAATCCTTCCAACTATTTCCTTCTATGTAGTAATCTTGTATTACTTTATGAAGTTCAAGACGACATATAGTGAATCGTAATGGAAAAATATGTCGTCTTGAACTTCATAAAGAAATGCAAGATTACTACATAGGAGGAAAGGGTTGGGAGGATTATGTCAAAGCACACGGCTTAGAAAATTATGACATGTTAGCCTTCCGACACCGTTGACATGTTGTGAAAAGATATATTCTTATAGTTCTCCTACGGATGTTGAAGAAAATATCATCTTTCTAGACAATGACGATGATGGAACATCTAGTAAGTCTTTCGAATCACTCTATGTCAAGATTTTATCCTAATTATGTTTAGTTTGTCTTACGATACAGATTGAACTAATTATGTTTAGTTTTTATTACGGAGTCGGCTCCCTGGCTGATAAATTTTCTCCTAATTATGTTTAGTTTGTTTTACGATACAGATTGAACTAATTATATCATTCTTTTTTTGTTAGAGAGATGGCTCCCAAGACTCCTCGAGGCTGTGCTACTAGCCGAGGAAGGGGCCGAGGCAAGGAACCCTTGGAGATCGACAATGTTTGCCATTAAAAATCAAAGATAGGTATTACAGAAATACTAAAATTGATTGCAAACTCGCTTGTACAAAGAAAAGCCTAGAAAGAAATCCTAGGAAACAATCTAAGTACAATTATTTAATTTTTGATTCTGGGGGGTGACGGTAGAGGCTCGGAAAAGTGTTATCAACTCTGCCTTACTCCTTGGACTATCTAACGCAGTCCTTAGCTCTTGAAGAAATTGTTTTTCGGAGGTTGCCAGCCTTTTGCAGGGGTGTGGCACCCTGCTATTTATAGTGGTATGTATGTAGAGCCGCATAGATGGCTTGTGGCCACGTGGCTAATTAGCACGTAAAGACCCACTCTTTGGCCGTCATCTGTCGATTTGTTGGGATTTTGTTGCAACAAATCTGGGTAGTTAAGACTTGGTCAGCCTGCCACGTGTCTTGTCGTAGGAATGATTTTGAGCCGCATGAGTCTCTTAGTTTTCGACCATGTGGGGCCGCATG
>JANAVB010011312.1:0-23419 GCA_029216955.1 Iris pallida
GAAATGTAGAGCCTAAAAATCAAGTTAGCCATGTTTTGCTACTCAGCAATCAAGTTGCGCCCCAAAAATCAAGCTGTACCACTGTCTGTTATGAAGCTCAAAGATCAAACTGTGCCACTTATCAGGTTGCGCCATATATCAGACTATGCCCAATCACATTACGTCAAAGTCTACGTGGCGCTGACAATAATTGTCATCATTAACTGACATCACTGACAACTAATAACGTGATAAACGAAGAAAATCTCTTCGAATCCGTAGAGCGTGGCGCTCGAGACAATTTGACAGCTGTTCTGCGTTTTGTGAGTTGCGCCTAGGCGCAACCTGATCAAACTCTCCTTGCAGATTGACACGTAACCCAAATGATGCCACGTGCCTATTCACTGAGTTGCACCTAAGCGCAATTTATCAAGGCAGTTTGACTCGTTGACTGAAGCTCGTGCAACCTGATAAGTTGAGACAACTTACGTTCTAAAGCAGGATGACGTGGCATACATGCCACTAATCTCTCAAAACGTGTCTACTACTCTGTATACGACCAGCACATCTCAATCATATGATGCCATGTGTCTAAAAATAGTTAGTACATGTTTATGTAACTGAATGGAAGTTGGCGTAACCCAAAGTGGCGCAGTTCAACCTCGCGCACATCAGAATAATTGCTAAAATAGTTATTTCCAAAACTCTATAAATAGAGTTTCAATCATTATCAAGGCATCACAGAGATCAAGAATTCTTGTAAAATTGCTGTGATGTATTCTCCAGAGGCTCTAGTCTCAAGTTCACATAGTCCAAGGAATAAAGTGATCGTCTTCTGATCAGATTTCTAAGTTGCACTTCTCCAAAATTTATTGTACTTTGTACGATTCATTTAAAGTTTGTTATAAACTTTTTGTTTTTGCAAACAAAATTACGACTTTGCTGGGGACGACTTTCTCCTCCGATGAGAAGGTGACAACTTAATGTGTTACTGCGTCAATTGGCAAGACGCAGAAGACTCTGGTTGTTCAAGTCAACCAGACAGCCTACGAGGATATGATCAACACCAAGAGCAACAAGCGCACTGTGGCTATCATCAGGAATAAAACTGTGTGGACTCTTAAGTCTTCCACAGTTGCTGTTACCCAGGCGCAACTTGCCCTTGTCGCCCAGGCATAATCTGTCTCTGTGGCTCAGACGCAGCCTGCTTCAGTTGCCCTCGCGCGCAACCTACTCCCTTTGCTGCTAAGGCGCAGTCTACTCCCTCTGCTGCCAAGGCACAGTCTACTCCCTTTGCTGCCAAGCACAGTCTATTCATTCTGCTACCCTGGCGCAGTCTACCCATTCTGCTGCTAGGGCGCAGTCCACTGCTTATGTTGCCTGTGCACAATCTACTGCCTCTGCTGCCAGGGCACAGTCAACTCATCTTGCTGCCAAGGCGCAACCTGCTGCTAAGGTGCGGCCAGTAGTCCATTTAGGTATGGTACAAACTAAGTACCCTGCTGTTCAGGTGTAATTTGCATACCATGTTGCTTTGGCGCAACCCAAGGGAACTAGTCTTTTGGCTATTCCCTCTTCTTCTCTAGTTCTAAATTTGGAGAAGTAATATTCTAGTGCTAATGCTAGACAGAATAAAGGGAAGGGTCCTTTGACACTTCCTTAACTTGCGTAACCTGCACATAAGGTGGTCCCACAACAAAACAAAAAGAAACACTTTTTAGCTAACCCTTCACAAAATAAAGGAAAGCACCCCTTAGTCTTTTCTCAATCTTCCTTAGTCTATGACTTAGAGGAAAATATCTCAGATTATATTCCTTTGAATAAAGATTACTCTGTTTGTAACAGAGGTCTTAAAATCTCTACTAGAGAAAAGAATACTGATCAAAGAGGCATTCTGCCTACCCCTATGGCAACTACTCAAGATCTTCCAACCTTGTATATTTCAAGATCCAAGCAAAGAAAATTGTTGGTATCTCAAATAGATGCACCGGGAGCAGAATTCTCTGATTTGCGTGCCTATCTCAATAGGCGTCAATCAGTATCAACCTCGGTGAAATGCAAGTATCCTACGCCAAAGGCCAACTTGCACCAGAAATACAGTTTTGAAAAGAAAGATCCAATTACTTATGCTAATGAGTTAAGTACCTCTCTGTACACCCACGGAACGAAACATCTTAAAAATCGGAGACATGTTCCTAATATCATTAAGGAATATGTTCCTCCGACTTCTTCTCGTCCCGCGATGGTGACTGATCTCCGAAAACATCTTACACAAAAATGGGAGGTTACGGAGACATCTCACTCATCTTTACATCATCCATCAGAACGCCACTGCCTTCATGAAATGGTCATCAAGTTTTGTAGCCAATCAGCTAAACGATCTGTCTTCGATCGTCTGAACTATGCTTCAACTCCTGAACCTATGATGGGAGATAAAGATGAGCTTTTATACGCCTCTGTCAATATGACTTCCCGAGACACTGGGGGTAGAAAATCTTCAAAGAGGGGCACGTCTCGTAATCCGAGTCAGCAATACTTGGGTCAACTCCGTGAATCTAGTGAAGGGGTCTTTCAATATACCAGATCGAAAGATCAAAACATGGATCAGGATGTCTTCAATCAGGAAGATCTTTCCATTACTTATCTAGGAGAGGATTCTTTGTCCGACTTTGACGCAGATAGTGAAAGCTCTGAACAAACTATCTCATCAATAATAGCAAGAGAGGTGACAGCATATGCCATTACAGAAGACCAAGGTACTTCAAGTTCAGCAAGTCAAGAACAACGAATTGCTGCACTGGAAGACAAATTGAAGACCATGGCTGAAATGGTCGCAAGTATACACACTATAATCGTGGCTTAACATGCCGTGCCACCGGTTATAAATCCTGCTACAAATCCTGAGCTCATAGCATCTTCCGTGCCTGTTAATGTTAGTTTGGGGGTACCACCTCCCCAGGTTGCTTCTGTACTGATTCAAGCTGCTCCCAGTCAATCTGGTGCTGTGGGTGGTAATTATCATGTTGTTCCACCTCCAAAAAATTCAAATCAACCCACTAATTTAACTTTAGGGGATGCTAATGAGGCCGTAAAACTCTTACGCACCCGGTTTGAGGCCTTTAAGCAGAAGGATGGTCTACAAAGACTTGGGATAAAACAACCTTATCCTGCTGAATGGAAGAAGGTTCAATTTCCTCCTAAATATAAACTTCCCACTATTATGCTGTTTGATGGCAGCACTTCTCCAAGTCCATACATCAATCATTTTGAAGTGATGACTGATCAATTGCAGCCAAATGATGCTCTCCTTACCAGGGTGTTCGTCGGCTGTTTAGCCGGTGTAGCATACGACTAGTACCGTAGCTTGCCTGATGGTTGTATAACTTCCTTTGCTGGTTTTAAGTAAATATTCTTGGAACGATTCTATGAAGGGGTTAATGATATGACTATGTCTGCCCTTATCAAAACTAAACAAAGACACAATAAAACCACTGAGAGTTTCATTGAAAGATTCTGTCGGGAGGCACTTAAAATGCCCCTAGGAACTCTATCTGCTGTAACAATAGATACTTACAAATCAAACTTGCTGCCTATTATCAGCATATGGATATGATCGACACAATTTTATGATTGGCCTTCTTTCATTGTGAATGCCAAAGCTGTCGAGGTTAGTGCTGAGAAGTTCAAACATTTAGGAGTTCAGATGGCTAATCCTAACCAAGATGAACATTCCACACCCATTAATAATCGCCAGAACAATCGTAAGGGTAAAGAAACGTTTGCCATCAATCTCAAAGACAAGGAGTCGCTGGCTGTCAATGTTGCTCAGACGGCACCTACTCCATCAGCACCACCACAAAAAGCACCTCGTTCAAAAGAAGAGTATTCTTTTAATGAAGATGATATTATGAGCATCTTCGATTGCTTGATCAAAAGTAATAAGCTTCAACTGCCAGAGACAAAACATCCAGAAGAAGTGGATAAAACTGACCACCCTAAATATTGTGTTTATCACAGGTTTATAGGGCATCCAACTCGAGCATGTTACGTGCTTAAAGGCAAAATCCAAGAAATGGTCAACTCTGAAGCAATTACTCTTCAACAAGATGAGAAGACTGTGACAGCCAATGTCGTCTCTGTAAAATTTGGTGACTTTCCACTACAACTGGTGCATGATGGTGTTGTCCCCATTCCAAGGGCTACTCTCGAGATCGTGAATCTTCTACCTCTCCAATATGAAGGTCTTGTTCCACTATCCACTAATAAAGGAGAAATCATGTGGATTCATCCCGAACTAGTGGCAAATTTTGAAACGCCTTCTTCTTCCAATCAAAAGAGCGTTCCAAAACTAAATCAAAGAGCTGCAACATGGTATCCTTTGAACCAGTAGCAGAAGAAAAAATTATAATCGGCACCAGATCTGGAAAACCTTATCTTCGAGAGTATCCCAAAACTCAAGAGAATCCCGCCCCTTCTCCTGATATTCTTCCTGCCTCATCTTCCCCTGCTGAGAATATATCATCTACATATTCGTCGATAGTGGAACCAACTCCTCCCAAACCAACATCAACAGACAAGGGAAAGCAACCTGTCCGCTTTGACAAAGCATTAAAAAAGTTCTCATCTCTCGGACTTGAAAAGCCATTTAATTTTGACATACTGGCTCAATTGGCTAACACTCTAGCGAGATTGTCAATCTTCGAACTCTTACGTCTCTCAAAAGAAACTCGAGAAATATTAAGTGAAGCTTTGATGCAGGCTGATGCTTGTCTTACTCTCCTCAAGAAGCCTGAAAAGGAACCTGTCAGCTGTACATATTGTCATAGTGTATTTAAATTAATGCCTAACATTACTTTTACACAAGATAACATGTTGTTAGAAGACAATCGTCATGATCGTCCTCTCTACTTCACGGGATATGTGGACACCATGAAAGTCGATCGTATTTTGATTGACCCATGGTTTGCACTTAGTATCATGCCGAAGACTTTGTTGGATGCCTTGAAGATCCCAGTACACAACCTTTTTACAACTATCACTACTATCTTGGGGTTCAATCAAGGAAGAAGTGAACCTTTGGGGAAGATACGTCTGAAACTTCAAATCGGCAATCTTCGTACGAAGATGACTTTCTACGTGATTGATAATCATGGCTCAAACAATGCTTTGCTGGAAAGACCGTTCCTCCACGAACACAATATTGTGCCTTCTACTCTCCATCAATGTTTCAAATATGTGGATGGTAATAGAGAAGTACAGAAAGAAGTTGCAGACCTAAATCCTTTTAAGGGAGTTGAAGCATACTGCAACGATTCTCGCATATACAAAGAGGAATTCATGAAGGTGGTATTGGTAATGGATACTGATGAAGAACAGAAAGGCATGCCAAATGATACTTTGGTGATCCCGGTCAAAGGACGTACTTCCTGTCCTCAGTCTTTCAAGACATTGACTATTTACCTTCCTTCTCACAAGAAGCAGTCTCCTGGTGTTAGTCAGGAACAAAGGGAGCTCACCTCTTCTGAGCCACTTGTAATCGACCTTCGTCATAAAAAGCCCCCTCATCCTTCTCGTTCTTCTTCTCCCCCTCTGGTTATCAATCTGACTAAGCCTATTAAGGCTAAAGGTCCTATTGTAAATGATGATGTAAAGATCAATAAAGCATCTCCTTTGCAGTATACTGATGTCTCTTATTATACTCAATGTTATTTAGATATGGTAGATATCTTCAAGCCACTTACAATAGGATTAGTATCGTCTCTCCAAAATATTGTATTATCGGAATCAATACAAAAATCGTACTTCCTAGTACCATCTCGAAAAAAGGCAAAACTCCTATACTGTTTAATAAAAGAGAAGAACAAAAAATCATGCCCGACAGTGATAATAAGGATGATACAGGAAGGCTACAATTACGTCGCTATAGTCCAAAATCTAAAGCAATCATCCGTAAAATGGGTTATGATTTCAAAGTTGGTCTCAATAGCGGTAAAGAAAGACGAACTCCTATTCATATTTCTGTTCCAAGAGAAAAATTACAACAATACTATAGTAAAATGAAGCGAGGATTATGTTATACTTCACCAATTTCGACTCCAGAAGCTTCCAAATCTGATGAAGAAGAATGATCTAACTTTTCTGATTCTATCTCATGGGATTCTGATACCAGTATTGGTTATGTCCATCGAGTGATAGTATCTTCTAATATGGTGTCTGCTAAGTTCTCAGACGATGACGAGGATGATATTGAAGCTCTTGAAGCGGATCCTTGGGCACAAAGGATGGACAATCAGTAGGAACTCCGTTTTGAACAACGAGGACCACCTACTGAGGATCAACTAATTCAGATCGATGTTGGAGAGAAAGATGTACCACGACCGATCTTTATTAGCAAAAATCTCCCAAAAGATGATAAACAAGAACTAATTTACCTTATTCACGAATATATCGATGTCTTCGCCTGGAGTTATGAAGATATGCCGGGTTTAGATCCCCAGGCCGCAACTCATAAACTTAACATTTTGCCTAATGCCAAGCCAGTTAAACAACAGCAACAATGATTCAAGCCTGAGATGATGGATGCGATAGATGATGAGGTCAAAAAGCTTATTACTTTTGGTTTTATCAGAGAAGAACAGCATCCTTACTGGGTAGTTAACGTTGTACCAGTTTTGAAGAAGACCGAGAAAGTTCGAATGTGTATAGACTTCCAGGATCTCAATGACGCTTGTCCTCAAGATAAATTTCCTCTCCCAATTACTGATGTCATGATCGACAATACTTATGGATTCGAATGAATTTCTTTCATGGATGGGTTTTCTGGATACAATCGAATCCTAGTGAATACTGAAGTTGAAAAATATACTTCATTCTGCTCCTCGCGAAGTATACTGTTATACAGTCATGCCTTTCGGTCTTAAGAATGCGGGTGCAACATACCAGCGAGCAATGAGTACTATTTTTTGAGATATCTGCGAAAGACCGTCGAATGCTATGTTGACGATATTGTTGTCAAAAGTCGTCTAAAGGAAGATCACATCCAAGATTTAAGAACTATTTTCAATCTAATGCGCCAGCATCAACTCAAAATGAAACCCATCAAGTCATTCTTGGGAGTATCTAGTGATAAATTTCTCGGATTCGTTATTACCTCTAAAGGTATACACGTTGATCCCGAGAAAATCAAAGCCATTCAAGAGATACATCCTCCACGCAAACTAAAAGAGATACGAGGATTCCAGGGTCGACTTGCTTATATCAGGAGGTTCATTTTGAATTTATCTAGACGTTGCAGACCATTTACTCAGTTAATGAAGAAAGGTGTATCTTTCATTTGGACAGAAGAATGTCAACGAGCATTTGATGACATAAAGCGGTATTTGATGAATCTACCAGTCCTTGTGCCACCAATCTCAGGAATACCCTTCTTGATGTATGTCCGAGTGATGGATCATTCACTGGAAGCTTTACTGGCTCAGAAGAACAAAGAAGGTCATGAACAAGCCATCTACTACCTTAGTCAGACGATGATTGGAGCTGAACATCGTTATAGTCCGGTAGAGAAGGAATGCTTAGCCTTAATGTTTGCTATTCAAAAGACAAGACATTACATCATCGGCCAAACTATTCATGTTATTTCCCGAGTTAATCCTCTTCGGGTCTTAATGAAGAAGCCCAGTACGCTCAATTCTAGGCTTGCTACATGGGCCATATTATTAGCACAATATGATATGGTCTATGTCCCACAAAAATTTGTGAAAGGCCAAGCACTTGCTGACTTCTTAGCAGCTCATCCTGTCCCTGAGACATCTAAGCTCTATGACAAAATTTCATATGAGACATTAGAATCAAATATGGTCTCAGAAGAATTTCCTACTTGGCGTTTATTCTTCGATGGAGCATCTAGAATTGGAACTGGAGGCACCCTTGTCGCTGGAGTGGGAATTGTTCTCGTTTTACCAGATTGATTAGTTATCCAGAGAGCTTATTCTTTAGATGAGTCGTGCTCCAACAACGTAGCAGAATACAATGCTTTGCTCATTGGACTTCAATTAGCCAAATAACTGGATATTGAATATTTTGAAGTATATGGTGATTCTAAGCTAATTGTTAACCAGGTTAGAGGTACATACGAAGTTCGACATCAAGATCTGGTACCATATCACGAAGCGGCAATCAGAATAGCTTCTTCGTTCAAAAGGTTCTTCATCGAACATGTACGTCGAGCATGCAATACAGAAGCTGATGCCTTAGCTAACCTGGCTGTTGTCTTGGAAATTTTGGTCAAAAGACAACAAATGGTTGTTATCTCCAATAGAGAACTATTTTGTATTGAAAACAACCATAACATTGAATTCAGTAATTCAACTGAAGTCAATGTCATTAGAGAAGATTGGAGAGCACCCTTCATCGACTTTGCAGTACATGATATACTACCTGAAGATCCAAAAGAAGCTACAAGTATTCTTCGGAGATCTCTTTGATTCTACTATAATTATACCACCAATACTCTCTTTCGATGAACTTTTGATGGATTAGTTTTGAGGTGTCTTGATGGTGACGAAGCAAAGCAAATATTACGCGAAGCTCATGATGGCGTTTGTGGAGCACATCAGCCCGGTCCTAAATTACAGGATCGTATCTGACGTATGGGCTACTACTGGCCCTCTATGGTATCAGATGCTATTGACTATGCAAGGAAATGCCAAGAATGTCAGATTTATGCAGATTTTATTCACCAACCATCGAAATTTCTTCACCCGACTGCTACCTCATGGCCCTTCGAAGCTTGGGGCATGGACGTAATTGGTCCAATTAATCCCCCTTTGTTTAAATGACATCGGTTTATCTTAGCTATAACCGATTATTTCTCTAAATGGGCTGAAGCCATACCTTTAGCTGAAGTGAAGACTAGCAGTGTCATCAACTTCATCAAACATCATGTAATATACAGATTTGGTGTACCTCGTCGAATCATCCATGATAATGGGCCACAGTTTGTCAGTCAGAAGTTTACTATGTTTTGTGATGACAACAGAATCAATAATGTTGCTTCTACGGCCTATAATCCTGCAAATAATTGGGTAGCTGAAGCATTTAACAAAACTATTATCAAACTCCTTAAAAAGTTTGTTTCTATTAACAAACGTAATTGGAGTGAGAAACTTGGAGAATGTCTGTGGGCTTATCGTACTACAGTCCGTAATCCTACAGGTCGTACACCTTTTTCTCTGGTATATGGATGTGAAACTGTCTTACCGCTGGAAATTCAAATTCCTTCCTTGAGAATTGCCATTGCTAATGAACTTACCACAAAAAACAATGATCGTCTCCTACTTCAAGAATTGGAGGCGCTCGATGAGAAAAGGCTACTAGCTCAACAACATATCGAACTTTATCAAGCCCGTATCTCAAAAGCTTTCAATCACGAAGTCAAAGTGCGAACATTTCAGAAAGGTGAGCTAGTTCTTACGGTCAGACGTCCTATGACTATGACTCACATGAGGAAAGGCAAATTTACGGCAAAATGGGAAGGTCCGTATGTGGTAAACAAGGTTTTCTCAAATGGAGCCTACCAATTAACAGATATGGATGGCAGTGTTGCTATGATGCCTATCAATGGCAAATTTATCAGGAAATATTATGTATAAAAGTAAAATGTTCTTCATTGAAAGAAATGATGTAAATAAAACTCCTTTATTTCAAAAACAGAAAGAGTTACATAATATCAAGGACGGAGATGTGGACCCGATCCTTCATGATTTGCCAGTAACTCAAACATCTCGTTGTCTGAATAAACTAGCAACTCACAGGCGGCTATCCTTACAGCTTCTTCTTCAGTAGTCTTCCCAGGCTCCACTAACTTGGCAATCAGGTCATACTCTGGTACAGGAACGGTCGAGCCTTCACCTACTTCTTTCTGAGGAGACACCGGAGGCTCAGCAGGAGGCGTCTCGGTCGTATCTTCGATCTTCGGAGTGAGCAAATTTTTAGAAGACATTCTGTACAGAATGAAAAGAAGTTGACGATATCTACAGAAGTTTTGTTCTATTTATAGACAGAATGACTGGATGATCGGCTTCGAGAACCGATGTAACTTTTCCTCTTCAAAAGAAGTCCAACTGTTCATTCATTTATTTCTTCCCCTAAAAGAGATGACTGTTCATTCATTCATTCTCTTCTTCGAGAATCGAGATGACTATTCATTCATTCAGTGTCTCCTCTTAGAAAATCGAGATGACTGTTCATTCATTCATTGTCTCTTCTTCGAAAATCGAGATGACTGTTCATTCATTCAGTGTCTCTTCTTCGAAAATCGAGATGACTGTTCATTCATTCAGTGTCTCCTCTTCGAGAATCGATGTGAATGTTCATTCATTCACTTTTGACTGTCTATTTATTTATTCATCAGTCTTAATATTTATTCTTTTATTTACTTTCTCATAAATAAAACCATAGATGATAAATTCTTACATCTAAAATAGAAAAAAATTTCACGTCCTCTATACCTCTAAGTTTCGATTATCTACATCAGTGACCTGTCACGTCCATATCACCTCTGACAAAGTTGTCATTGAAATAACAGTATTTCTAAACATTAATTCTGCCACGTCCACATTACCTCTGAGCAGATATAATAAATATTGTTATTTTCTAAATCAAGAAATATATCATGTCCAGTACCTCTAAATATATTTTTCTATTCTATTACTTATATCTATAACAAGATATGCAATAAGTAATGGAACCACATAAAAAGTTTCTCATTTTATTTCTATTTCAAAAAAGAGATACATCATAAATAAATAAATAAAAGAAGGACAATAAGTTTTGCTCATTCTATTCTGAAGGATAAGTAATAAGTTCTACAATTCGCTTCTTCAAAACTTGGGCTCTTTCATTCCAAGAATCTAACACCCGTTGCCTGGCTTCAACCCTTCCTGACTCGGGATCGAATGGGTGCAGAGCAGCAGTTTAACGTGCTAGTTCTTCATTTTGTAGCTGTTCAAACTCCTTCTTCTGGTGCTTCAGAGCATCTATTTGGATAACATCAGCTTGATGTAGCTGAGTTTCTTGTTCTAAGTTCTGCTTGATAGCCTTGATCTCTGCCTAAAGCTGGGCAATTTTAGCCTCCAGATCAGCAGCTTTCTTCTCTTCATCTGCAGCCTTAGTCTTATGACTTTTAGCAATAGAAGCTGCATCAGCAATTTGAATGTCTAGTTCAGAGGATTGTCTAGTAAAAGCCAGTAAAAATGCTTCAAATTTGGCTTTACTAGTCTCTGCTTCTCGAGCCATAGCCTCATATTCTATGTTTACTAGCTGCTCGATATCCCCTCTTTTAAGCTCCTTATAAGCTTTAATAGATCCCTCCAGCTCATCCAAAATGTGTTCCAAGAAGGTAGCCTGAGCCTCGTCTCCTTGGCTGCAGATGCCTCCTATCAAGAATGAAGAAGGAGTTCTGATTGTACTAAAAGGAATATCTTCTCTCCCCATCACTCGATAAACTAAAGGCTCCAGAGATGTGAAGAAGAGTTTCATGAAGGAGGCTACCACGAACTTGTTAGTTGCTACAGCTCCTGGAGTGGCTACCACTTCTGTCAGAGTCTTTACAGTTTTAATATGTGGAGGCACTTCATCTTGAGCGCTGATGTGGGAAGAGCTCCTTTCTCCTGCAACGATTTCTGTGGGTCCTTCTACAAATTACATATGTCATTTGTATGAGCAATATACAATGCTGAAGGAGCTATGACAAATAGATCATGTCTAGAAATTTACATGAGCTGGGCTTAGCATAAGGAGTTTCAAGAGGCTTGGATGTTTCCGGTTGAAGCTTTGACAGGGTCTCGACAGACATAGTGGCTTGACTACTGACTGCTCCTGATTCAGTCTGAAGTGGCAGAGTCACTGGATTTTGATCTGTTAATTCTGCTACCACTCCAGAAACCTCAGGATTTTTAGATATCTTGGGTTTATCGATCTTGGGACTGGTATGTCCTTCATCGATAACCGTATTTTCCTCGTCCTCAGTAGTTGAGTGGTCTTCATCAGCCGGGAGTTCCTGAGGTGATGGTACATCCACTGAAGTTTGTCCTTCTTTGGTGGTGTTATTCCAATCATCATCGTAAGATTCGTCACCAAAGTCGCAATCGGCTAAGGCTTCAATCTTCTCCTTTTCGGAATGAGAAGGATCTTGCTCCTTTGGAAAATTTATCATTTCTTCTTGTGGAAGCAAATCCTTCTTTGGAGAGATGGCTTCTGGAGTCATAGGAGTTGGAAATGGGACCGTTATCCCCGCTATGGCAAGTACATTTGTGGGAATACGTACCATCATAGCTTTTGATCTCGAGGCTTCTACGGTGGTAGTAGACGGTCGAGCATCCGCTGAAGTTGCCACGGCAAAGAAAGAAATCATTTTAATATACATCTTTGAGAGAAAAATATATATTAGGATATGTCACAATCTTGATATTACCTTTCTGAGATGGTACCTCTTCAGCAATTACCAACTTTCTCCTTACCTCTCTGTGTGGTAATGCAACCGGCACTTCAGCAGCTCCGGTGCGATCATCCTCCAGATCGATCAAAGTGGTAGACGTTCCTCCTTCTGTGACTCTTCCTTGCTTCTGAATTGAAGAAGGAGTGATTTTCTTCTCGCCAGAGGAAGAACTGAGGAGCATCTGTTTTGACTGAGAATGAGTCATTGGTTCATTTATAACCAAGGACGTCCTTCTCTTCTTCTTCGGAGCCTTTGGTGAGGTAGGTCTACTATCTAGTTGAGAGAGGATTGTAGTCTCCTTGGCTTTTCTTTTCTTCAACCCCTTGGAAGGGGATTTCTCTTTCTGTACTTTTAAGGATATATCCAAAGGATCTTGAAATTCATATGGATAATTCTTTTAAAATGGAAGCTTCCAGTGGTGTATCTACAGGATCCCTATCCTCTGTATCCCGAAAAGATTGAGCAGTATGTTTTTCCAATTTGGATCTTTTCTCACTTGCAAAGCTATGTGCAGGATAGAAGCTTTCAGTAAATGTATTTGCTGAAGTATAAAAGTTTGCGTATGTATATAACATACGCGGGCCTTGCTGGAGATTGAAGGGTATGGAAAATATCGCTTTGGTATCCCCGGCATTGTAATATCTCCAAGCCCTGGCCCCATCGATCAGATAACCTTTGGCCTGAAGGCAAGTGGTAGCGTTACCCACATGAAGCTGATCATAGCCGAACTACCGTACAAATAGATTTGGCAAGTACGGTTCCAAATAGCATTCTTTCTCAAATCTGTAGACCAAGTGAGAGGGACGGATCGCTTGCAACCATAAAAAAATGATTGGACTGAGGCGGAGTGATTCTGCGTTCAGATCCATCAGCTGTGGAGGCATAGTCTCACATCCATGAGGAGGCTGAACACACTGAAAGTTCCAGCCAGATCCACGATTTAATGTAAATCGGTACTCTAAAAGAGCAGTATATTGCCAATTAGCGCTGGAGTAGCGTCCGATAAAATCTCCGCTGACACTTTCCATATTAGGGTTCATCAAACAGGGATGGTGAAGCAATAGCCATCCAAATAAATAAGTATAAGGTATCTCAGTACGAAAAAAATCTTGCCTCGCCACCTTGTCATGGAGCATGGTCTGCACAAAAGAACGCAACCCTGCGTTCAAGCGGCAGGTTATTGCCGATAGGAGGTCCATCTTGTAGCCAAAAACAAGACGTACTGCAGCAAACAGGACGCCCCGATAGAATCTGTCGACTGCACTGGCTCTTGGAACTATGAAGCGCCGTAGCTATAAAGAAAGAAAGCCCGCTAGTTGGGCCTCTTTAGACATGGGTCTGTAATCCTGTCTGAGATAACTCTGAAGGGTGTCGCCAGCCTTGAACAGATGCACGTCTTCATCCAGTCTGATATCTCCATGGTTATGTTGCTCCATCAAATATAGCATGTCGCTTTGACTGAATGGTTCATAGAAATGAAGAGCACAGGCTTGACTATCAAGTAGTTTGTCCTCCCGTATATGACCCAGAAAAAGGTACGACATCCACTTGGTTATATAACAAGTACCTGTAGTGGCACTTTTGTAGAAGAGCGAGAAGATTTTGTAGTAACACAATAGCTCCTGGAAGACGACGATCATCTGAGGATTCTCCTCCGCCATAGCATCCAATTCGCCATTTGTGGGCACATACTCTTTGTAAGGATTGTCGCCCATTGGTATATGAGAGAGATATTTCATCTCATGGAGAGAAAATTCCATTTCTCCATGGGGGTCAAGAAAGTCCCAGTGCTTTCGTTATATCTCTCTACTAAAGCCAAGAACATATGAGCGTTCGGGCGAATGTCGTATACTGTATTCCAGATAGTATTGTAGAGATCTAGATCGAGGAGCCTATCCTTGAAATGATCCAAAATCCAAATAGATAAGCTGCTCCAACGCTTCATATCTGGGTTAACCAGACCTGTCATACGCATGCCACGGTCTAGATATCTTCCTTCAGCCTTTGCAAATATATTCACAAATATGGGTATTCTGACCGGAAGGAGCAGAGAGGAATCCTCGGGAGGAATACAGCTTGGCTTCAAACCTCTCAAGTGGGGTGCTGTACTTCTCAGAAGTACTGTAAAAGAGGTCCTTGTGCTTTGGACCCAATCTATAACAGATTTTTTTGACTCTTGCCTGCTGGATTGGAGTCAGATCCCATAACATTCTTCTGGGATAGCTTGCAAATTCATATTGAGATAAAGCCATAGACCTCGATATTTCTGTGAGGTATATGACTTTGTCTTCACATTTAAATACTCTTTCCTTTTTCTTGTCTTGGGCTGGGAAGTCTTCTTAATTGCATCCCCGAATAGAAAGACAGGTTTCTTGTGGACCACAGTATCCAGACTTTTTAAAGGTTTCCCGTTCATTAAGCTCAGCAGGGTTTGGTTTTCTTGGGCCATGAGGAGGGTCTTTCGTGCTTCAGGACCGTCGTACTGAGGGAATGTGACATGAGATAAATTCTCCTTATACTCCAGGATATTAAATGCTGAAGCAAATCTTTCAGCATTTGGGTCTTCCCTGAGATCATCTGCAAAGAAATACATGAACAAAAGTTAGAAGCAACAAGAGTGTGCAACTTTATAAAGAGCAAACAATTAAGTTGTACAAACATCCTAGGTTGCGCTAACAATTAAGTTGCACAAACATCCTAGGTTGCGTCAATAATTAAGTTGCACAACAACCTAGGTTGCGCCAACAATTAAGTTGCACAACATCATGAGTTGTGCGACATTCTGAGTTGCACAACATTTTAGGTTGCGCAAAATCCTGGGTTGCGCAACAATTAAGTTGCACAACATTCTGAGTTGCACGACAACCTGGGTTGCGTGACATACTGAGTTACGCAAAATCTAAGTTGCACAATATCTCAGGTTGTGCTACATACAGGTTGCGCCACAACTTGGTTGTGCAATATTTTTGATTGTACAAACAACTGAGTTGCGCAATAGTATGCGCAACACTGTTCGTAAGAACGAATAGTTCTCAAATAAAGCAACCACACCCTAATAAGGGGTGGCACAGAATTCGTGATGCGCCAAACACTCTAAGAAGAGGGACGCAAGTTAATTGAAGATCAAGTCAGCTTCCATAGTGTTCATTCTCGGTCACCTTCTAGAGCTGGGTTTGCCACCTCTCGTCGAGAAGAGGGCGGTGCATACTGTTACGCGTGAGTCGATGGAGCACAAGTCAAAGGGGCGGCGACGCCCTTTCCTTTGTCAGCAGCAGTCTTTTTGGGGGCCATGTCATCGAGGAGATGGTCGGAGAAGAGGGTTGCAAGAGTTCAAAGTATTTCTCAGAAGATTAAAGTGAAAGTAAAGAATTACAATCGGTTAAACAAGGGTTAGTTATAGCCTAAAGACAGAATCCTAACAGTCACCCTTAGTTGCGCGTAAAAATCATAACAACTTGCAACAGACTGCACGAGATTGGCACAACTTAACTCAGTCATTGTCACGATTCAAAGTATTTCGAAGTTTTGTAACATTTCAAAATTTGAAAACATTGAAGGGGTCTTATAGAGCCTAAAAATAAAGTTGTGCCATGTTTTTACTACTCAGCAATCAAGTTGTGCCCCAAAAATCAAGCTGCACCACTGTTATGAAGCTCAGAGATCAAACTGTGCCACTTATCAGGTTGTGCCATATATCATACTACGCCCAATCACATTGCATCAAAGTCTACGTGACGCCTGCCAATAATTGTCATCATTAACTGACAGCACTGACAACTGACAACACCATAAAAGAAGAAAATCTCTTCGAATCTCGTAGAGCATGGCACTCGAGACGATTTTGACAGCTGTTTCGCACGTTCTGTGAGTTGCACCTAGGCGCAACCCGATTAAACTCTTCTCGCAGATTGACACGTAACCCAAATGATGCTACGTACCTATTATAATGTCCAGTTTTCCATATGAGGGTATTTTTGTCATTTTTGGTGTAATTTAAATTTATTAGAATTTATTTGAATTTATGGGAATTTTTAGGAATTATTTTGGAATTGTTTGGACTAGATTGATTTTGGCTAGCTTGGACCCATGTAGACCAACCTAGGAGCTAGCCCTAGTTAGTATGAGCTTGGTTAGGATATATGACTCTAGTCTAACCTAGCCTAATCCTTGGTTTGGTCATTAGAACCTAATTAGTAATAGAAATTAGAAAGTCATAAGTCATGGCTTATGATTTAGAGCCATTAATAAAACAACTTAGCCATAGCCTATGTAGCTTGTCCCAAAGCCCAAAAAATTAGCAAACCCTAATCCCTAGACCCACTTGGCCGGCCACCCCTATCCTCATTGGGATTCCCCCACTATAAAACCCCTCCTAAAATCTTGGGTTGCCTCTTTCTTAGGAAGGCTCAAGCTTTAGAAATGTTAGTTTCTATTATATTTTAATTCCTAGAACTCCTTTCCTCTTCCTTTTTCTTTCTAATTCATTCCATTAGATCCTAATATGACTATTCTTGCTGTTGCTAAGGTCTTATCTCAGTTTGAGGTTGTTTTGATTTGATTGGGATATCAAGAGAGGAGCTCACAAAGAGGGGTTTTCTTGAGAAGTTCAAGCTTAGGTAACTCTCTCAAATCTCTATGAAATTTTGTTTTGTCTTCATCATTAGGGAGCCCTAGGAGTCCCCTAAGTACCAGTATAGGTTTCGTGTCGGGTTTCTTGCGTTTCGTGTCCATTTGGACACGTATCAGTAGCAGAGTCTAGGTGTTTGTCGAAATGCCCAAAAGGGGATTTCGATCTGGTTTTTGGAAAACCTTTGAATAGAAAATTAGGTTTTTGTATTGTATATTGGTTTCTGGTGGACTGAGTTGATGACTGTATTATGTCGGGTCGTTTTGGATACGCGACACGCATGTTTCCGCACGCACAACAGTCCCCTGCTACTCGGGGGCAAATACTCCTCGGACACGACACTTGGACACGAGATTTTTGACACACACGTTGGGGCAGTATCTGACACGACACTCCCCAAGTGGTACGACCTCTCGTGTCGTGTCCTGGAAACACGAGACACTGTACTATTTTTTTATACAGACTGTGCAGTCGTGTGATCGGGTTCTGATACGTGTGTGTGGACACGTCTGTGCGACACAACATGGCGGTGCAGGGTGACATATGGGTAGCCCTATAAGTGGCGAACCTAGTTTGTGGACACGTGTCTTGGTTTGGTCTATGTTGTGCACATGACACGCGTGCACACACGTACGAGGCAGTGCACTGCTGTGCAGTACCCAGTGTGCTGTTTTAGTTTTATTATTGTGGACACGTCGTGTCTCGATGTGGTGGACACGAGACACTTCCTATAACATGTACACATCCTATATTAGTATTACCAACCCTTAAATTTGAATTTTAGCTTGTTTTTTATTTGCATTTTTCTATTTCCCCTAAATTCCTGATACATGCTTTTCCCGTATTTTTCCAGTTTTACAATTTGAACTTTGGCAGTTAATTTGATCTATTTAACTGAGGTTAATTATTGGTTTAAGTCCCTAATATGGTTCTCCTATATGTTATCTAACTGTGGTTCAATTTTTGTGTTGATTGGTGTCTTGTTGATTTCGAAATGGAGTTGGGAAATGTGGGGTCTAAAAACTTGGTTCAGATTTCATAATTGTTTCGAAACAAATTAATCTCTTCTTTTCCTTACTGAAATTCTGAACAGTTTGGTGAATACATGAATTGATTTCCTTTTTGCCTATTTATGAGAAAACCTGAACTGTTAATGAATGTCATTCACTGAATCCATGTTTTCAGAAATCTGAGATTGGGAAGATAGGAAAACTGATTTATTTGCGTTAATTCCAGATTTTTCCATTGAAAACTTGGTATTTACTGAACTGTTGGGAAGGGAATTGAATTTAAGGATTTGAATCCTTGTTTCCAGATTTCGTAAACCGGAAAGGGATGAGGTTGGGGCTCATTTCTGTCCTTTACCTGAGAATAGGTTTTTGACTATTGGGTGGGTTCAATTGTGTATATTTGAATTGATTTTCTTCTTTTATGTCAGTGGTTGTTCTTCTAAACCTGAGATTTAGTTGTAATGGAGACTGAGTTTATATCACAGTCCACTTTTCATCCATGATCACACACATTGCTATCTAGTGTTCACCTGTCACACACACACCATGTTGCTCATACACATACATTGTTTCATGATCACTCACACACATACATTGTTTCATGATCACTCACACACAGTCTTGTCTCTCTCTCTCTCTCTATATGTATTTTTTTTAGTCTTCTAATATAGTTTATGTATAGGATGTATACCTATGTATGTAATGTATATGTATATATATGTAATGTGTGGTGATATGTATAGATAGCCTATGGGTATATTGTAATTAGTTTTTTTTTAATATATATATCAATTTGTGTATTGATTAGCTATAGAGGGTATCTTGGTAGATGTGTCTAGTAGGCTATAGGCTAGATGATCTTGTGTAGAGTTGTGTATTGATAGGCTTGGCATGGTATTGCCTAGATTAGTCTTGATTGACCTAGAATAGTCTTGTTAGACCTAGAATGGACTAAATTAGACTAGTTTGACTTAGGTTTGACTTGGTTGACCTAGTTTGACTTCTAGGGTTGACCAGAGTTGACCAAGAGTTGACTTTGGCCTAGATTGAACTAGAATCATGTAGAATGCATAGTAGGACTTCATTTTACTATTCTGGACTTGTGTGACTTGTGCTGTTCTGATTAGGAGCCAGACACAACTCCTCGGACAGTACTTTCATATTGGACACTAGATACCAGGCGAGCACATTCTCTGATCATTTCATATCCTCTTAGAATTATCCTGCATTAAATTATTTTACTTGTACTGTCACGTTGGTCACACGGGTTGGTACTACACGGATCCCTTCTTGAGATGTTATCCTTAGGGAGCATCGGGTACTACATGTTCTGTGCGTTTACTTACATGTCGTATCACTATGCTTCACAGTTCTTCGATCACTTGTGACATATACTCTTATGATCACAGAGTCTCCTAGAATCCCCATTTTTGGACTACTATATCACCCTTCGGAGGCTTATCACCTTTCGGAGGCTTATCACCTTTCGGAGGCTTATCACTTTGCTTACCACCCTTCGAGGGCTTATCACCTTTCAGAGGCTTACCACCCTTCGGGAGCTGTTACATAGAATCATAACATAACCTGTTTGGTTCCTTGTGTACTGATTGGGGGTACGGGAGAGTAGAAGTAGACATGTGAATAATACCCAAGTAGTATCTTATCAGAATCTCTTCCATAGTGTCTTATCAGAATCTCCTATGCCATTTACATATCTATATTGTACTGACTCACTAGCCACTGTTAGTCTCTATTTATAGTAGATATTTCTATACAGCTCTCTCTTGTTTACATACAGCATTTCTTTCAGTACTTGTATCTTACTTTACTGCATGATTATAACTTCTAACCTGCTATGAACTGTTGAGATGTACTGTACTCGCTCCTGTCCTGACTGGACCTGTTAAAAATATTACAGAGGACGAGGAGGAGGCTTGTCTGGATACTTACTACGGGGCAACCTTAGATGACACCTGCGAGCTGGACCCTCAGGAGGACCCAGCTCTAGCTGAGGATATCACCCCGATTGCCTAGTCTAGATTAGTTAGGCTTATCTTCTTTTATGTAGTCATAGACATGTTTTAGCTAGACTATATTTGGAGTTCAGAGTTGTATATATTCTTTCATGCTGTAGCTGAGTTTGTATTTCTCTGGATATTGCTGGGATTATCTTAGACTACTTTTTATCTATTTATTTCCTTGAGTTCTATTTCATATCGTGCTATCTCTTCCTTAGTTGTGATTGAGTTTTACTGCTATGTCACCCCCATTCGGGGAGTATAAACTGTTTAGAGATATTTTGTTAGATGTATGTTGACCTAGGACAGCGTTCTAAACTACACACGCCGTAGCGGCTAGCTGGACGTACCCACGTCTCGTGCCCTTACTCTAGGGTACGGGTCATGACACGTATTCACTGATTGCTCTCCTAAGCGCAATCTAATCAAGCGTAGTTTGACTCGTTGACTGAAGTTCGCACAACCTGATAAAGTTGAGACAACTTACGTTCTAAAGCAGGATGACGTGGCGCACATGCCACTAATCTCACGAAACGTGTCCACTACTGTGTACACGACCATGCGCATCTCAATCATATGATGCCACGCATCTAAATACAGTTAGTACACGTTTGTGTAACTGAATGGAAATTGGCGCAACTAAGGTTGGCGTAACCCAAAGTGGCGCAGTTCAACCTCGCGCACATCAGAATAACTGCTAAAAGTTATTTCCAGAACTCTATAAATAGAGTTTCCAATCATTATCAAGGCATCACAGAGATCAAGAATTTTTGCAAAATTGCTGCTGCATTCTCCAGAGGCTCTAGTCTTCAAGTTCACATAGTCAAAGGGATATAGTGATCATCTTTTGATCAGATTCCTAAAATTGTACTTCCCCAGAATTTATTGTACTTTGTACGATTCTTTTAAAGTTTGTTATAAACTTTTTGTTTTTGCAAACATGAAATGGTAGAGATGATACGTCAAGAACCTTTTCAAGATACAATCTGATAATCATATGTGTCTGTCCAAATCATGATACTCAGAATCCTCGCAAGGCCAGTAAGCATGGCTGCGATAACGGTAGATTCCATAACTGGGGTATGCGCCTCTATAATTATGTCGTCTAGAATCCTCGCTACGCCAACTAGTATAGCTGCGAGTAATTCCAAATCTCGTAACCAAGATAAATACATCTGAAGTCTGGTCTCTATGTTTCTGCCACCCGGCTAATATGGCTGTAATAACTCCAGGCTCCATAACCAAGTAGATGTTTTACCTTCCCTGTTGTTTTCATCAATCATATGTTATCAGAAGATACCGTAACTCAGGCCATAAAATTCATCTCGATTATAAAAATCAACAACGAACCATCAAAATCAAACTCAATAATGAGGAGCAAGGGTGAACAGAAACAAGAGAAAGGGATTTTAAATTGAAGTTCAAATAAGATTCTCACGGGTCGTCCTAGGAATCTCTCAAGAAATTCTACTGTGATTGAGTATCCTCTCATTCTAATACCCTATTTCCTATATTCTATCGTAGGCTCGTGGTAACTCTGATACCAGCATCGGCCAGGCCTTCAAGAAGGTATTATCAGTCAATATGGTCTTTGTAAATCCCCCAGTCGAGGATGAAGACCAAACACTGGACTTCTTCAAAGAAGAACTCTGGGCTCAACGCTTGGGATCTCAATGAGTGGCACTTTGAACAGCGAGAACCTCCCACTAAAGATGAGGTCGTCCAAATTGACTTAGGAGATGAGTCTTCGCCTAAGTCCATCTTCATTTGTAAAAGTTTGACAGAAGACAAAGAATCTCTGATACAACTTATCCAAGAGTACATCGATGTCTTTGCCTGGATCCATATATAAGATATACCGGGACTAGACCTACATGTCGTGTATAAACTTAACATTCGTTCAGATGCTAAACCAGTCAAATAGCAACAACGACATTTTTGTCCTGATGTTATGGATGCCATTGAAACCGAGGTGAATAAGCTCATCACCAGTAGCTTCATTCGTGAGGAGCAACACCCAGATTAGGTATCCAATGTTGTTCTCGTCACCAAGAAGAATGGAATGATTTGAGTCTGTATAGATTTCAGGAATCTCAACTCGGCCTGTCCAAAAGACGAGTTTTCTCTCCCAATTACGGACATAATGATCGATAATACCTGTGGCTTCGAGCGTATGGTTTTTATGGACAGATTTTTGGGCTATAACCGGATCAAATGTTCCCTAACACGAAAAGCACACTTTATTCTGAACGACAAAAGGAATCTACTGTTACACAGTAATGCCTTTCGGTTTGAAGAACGCTGGGGCGACATATCAGCGGGCTATGAGCACCATAGTTCGCAAACACCTCCAGAAGACGATGGAATGTTATGTTGATGATATTACTGTCAAAAGCCGGAGGAAGGCCAACCATTTGGAGGACCAAAGGACGGTGTTCGACTTAATACAGATACATCAGGAAAAGATAAACCCAACCGAGTCTTTCCTGGGGGTTTTCAGCGACAAGTTCTTGGGCTTCATCATCACAACTAAGGGTATTCACATCGACCCTGAAAAGACCAAGGCCATCCTAGATATGGCTTCTCCGAAGAACCTTCATGAGCTTCGAGGCCTACAAGGATGTTTGGCATACATCCGAAGATTCATAACAAATCTTTTCGGCGATGCCAACCCTTCACCAAGCTAATAAAGAAGGGAGTTTCTTATGTCTGGACCAAGGAATGCTAACTGTAGAAGCCTAAAAAGTACACTCAGTACTCTGAGCTACTCAAAAAAAGTGTAGCTTTCAGATCATCAAGTGGCGCCAGTCATCAGATGGCGCCAGACATCAAGTAATGCTACCCGCCACGTGGCCATCTTCTCGGAGAAGCTAAACAGTTTCATCATGACTGACAGCACGTCAGTCGAGAAAAATCTGTTCGAATCCCGAGCGCATGGCGCTCGAGAAGATTTTGTCAAACATGTCAGATCCACTATAAATGATGAACAGTTGTCTTACGCCATCTGTAGTTGGCGCGAGATGATCATTAGTATTATATTAATCAGTAGAACACTAAACATCAGTTAGTGCCTAGCGCCACTCAGAAAGTAGCACCTGGCACCACCCAGCAGTGGGCGCCATTTGATCAAATTATCCTGAAGCAGTTAGATTATGTGGCACACATGCCACTAATCTCGAAGAATGTATACATGACACTGCCCATGACCAAGCACATATCAATCACAGCATGCCAACGCGTCCAACTAGTAAAACTAACTGTTCGCCAAGGGTGAATGGCGTACCACTTG
>JANAVB010011313.1:0-23463 GCA_029216955.1 Iris pallida
CTTAGAGATAGAAAGATTATAGGAAGACTGTATAAGCAAGAACACCAGGTAAGGATTTGACTCTCTCAAAACTCGAACTTCTTATTTCCTTCTTCCAAAAATCTTGTAATCGTATTTTGACTATCTTGACCAACGCTGCTATTACAGCCTAGTTTTTGCAAGCTTACTCTTTTATCGAGCTTGATTCAAGACATATGTTTATTGGAGACGTCCGCTAACATATTGTCTAATCAGAATTATGTATTACGGTCTGATCAACCATGATACAATTGGTTCGCTCTTTAACTAATAACCCTACGTGGATTGAGATGTAGATGTCTCTAGGATCTCATCCGCGACTGCTTTGACAACTCCCCTTGAATTATACATCGCCTTTGAATCGCGTAATTATATCCAATAACATCCCTCTTGAACTCTTTATTATTTTTGCCTTTCACGATTGGAAAGGCGAAAGCTCATAATTGATAGATAGATATAGAGTATCCCCATGGCTTGATAGTGGTATACGCAGGTGTACCTACCACCAGCCAGCCCTGTGACTGGAACTTTGCCTCGAATTACTCGTCCTCTCTGCGACCCTAAACCTGCTAATCTTGATCTTCTAGTCATTAGAGTCTAAGAATGATTAGGGTTTTACCCGCAGTCAAATGCCAACCTAGGAGACTACCTATGCTCGATAGACCAAATATTGTGAGCCTCTAATTATTTTTGGAGCTTGCTTTAACTGGAACCCCTGCGATAATAGTTTGGAAGGCTCGACACAAATAGAAATGCACGACCCAGTTGTTAGAAATCTTTTTCATATGATGTGCCTTAGAGTTGGTTACCCCGTCGACAACTCATGTATACGGTGGACGAGTAGGTCATTCTATTTTATCGACCTGGTGTATTTCACACGCACTCGTTTTCCAGTTATTGAGGAACGACCCTTGACTTGACTTATATCTACCGTATCCCGATACGTCGTGCCTTATTCTCTATTAACAAGAGTCGAGGTATAGTATCCGGGCTTTGCGAGCCTTCTAACCTCGTTATTCCTAAAACTCTGTCCTAGCTTCTAAGGTGGGTAGACTGTAAGCCCTAAAATTTTGGAAAATACGAAGATTACATATTGATTAGAATATTTTTTTCCATTAGAAGGATAGTAGTGCCCTATGGACTCCCACTTTCCATTTAGATCATTTTGTGTCCCCGGCAGTGTCATTAATATTTGGAGCACGAGACTAGCTATTACCTTCCGACAAATTTCATATCTAAGATCTAGACGAGTCCATCTTCATCTAGGTATATCATGTCCCACTCAAACCCTCCCCTTGTACTCTATTTTTGAGGTACGACTTTCAGGATAAAAGGATTAGTTATAACCCTTACCATAATACCGGTAAAATTCCTGACTTCCATTAGAGCCTCAGCTTCGACTCAATCCCTGTACCCACTAAGAAATCTCCACCCCTTAGAGTACGAAGTCCTTCGTAACCCTTATTCCATCTACCTGGAAGTCGCGATATGATCTTGTATTGCAATTGTACCCCTTGCTCGTGTGTTTAAATAACCACGAAAAAGATCAAAATCTCGATTTTCCAAATTCTGTTCTATTTTAGGAACCTTGTTTAGACTAAATTCGAGAACGGATTTTCTATTGTCCTTGGATTGCAAGCCCCTCTAAGAAGCAAAAGTTTTTCGATTTAGTCAATGACTAGACTAGAGTAGCCCAGTCTAGCGAATAAGACTATAGATTCATAAACACTCTTTCTATCTGTATCCTTGGATACTTTCTACCGCCCTTGAAATTTTATATTTATTCTTGATTATTTTATTTTCATGACCTTCCTATTCCAGAGTGACGTACAGTCATATTTCCTTAAGCTACTTGTGTAAAATTGTGGTTTGTTAATTTTGGGTTATTTGATAGATACGAGAGGATTATAGATACCATGTGCCTAGGTATTTGTTAGTAGGTTGTTAGCAACCAGTTAGAAGATTTTGAGATTTTAGTTGTGAGGAGTAGTGTGACCAAAGGTGGGTAGAAGTCTTCGAGGACTCGTAGTTACGAAATGACTAGAGAAGGCCATAAAATATTTTTTAGAAATTAAATTTAAGAAGATTGTGGTAATAGTGGACTTATTATTATTATTATTATTATTATTATTATTATTATTATTATTATTATTTGTTCGAATTTTAGGCATGTTTGTAAGTTAGAATTTTGAGGACGAAATTATTTTAAGGTGGGTAGATTTGTAGCTCCCCTTCCCAGAAAATTATAAATATTTTATTTTAATTACTTTATCCGAATGGTTATTTTTAGATTCTTTAAATAGATATCATTTCGTGTACACAATTTTGATATGAAGGACCTACTTTAGAAATTAAGATTTTATTCTGTTCATTTAGAAGTTACAGGTAGATATATATATAGGTTTATATATATATTGGATTATATATAGGAATATATGGAACATATATTTGGTGTAGATATTCATATACGTATGTACAAATAACATGTATATAATAGATATATAGGTGTGTATATAGATATATGTGTATGTATGCATACATGTATATAGGTAAATATATGAATATACGTGTATATGTGTATACGTGTATATAGATAAATACGTGTATACGTATATAAATATATATATATATATATATATATATATATATATATATATATATATATATATATATATATTATATATATATATATAAATGTGTGCGTATAGGTATATATAAATGTATATAGAAATAGATAAATGTATGAATATATAAGTATAGAAAATATGTACACAACAAACACTCTGCCCTCCAAATATGACTTGTACCACAGCCTAAAGCAACAAGTGCAAATGGTGGTGGCCACTGTAATTATTATGATTATATAGTATAGTAGTGAATTGAATTGAATTGAAATGAAATGAATTGAATGTTTTAATTCAATTCAGGATATACATATATCATTCATGAGTTTTATTTCATTGCTCAATCAATAGTTTTAGAAGGAATGGCTCTACATGGCTGGCCCGGCCAACCAAGTCAGCTGGGCTCGGGCCAGGCTATTTCCCCACCTATATTCGAATCCAGGCCAAGCCCAGCACCCGAGCCCCTTCAAAACCCTCCAAACCGAGCGGTGAAGCCTACAACAACAAAACCAAATGAGCAGGAGCCCAACTTTTCTTCCAAACTAAACTATTCCCTTGAATGCTCCAACAGTTAGCCCCATAACCTGATCACATATATACTCGAACAGAGCCGCGCGTATACAAAGAAACGAGATCGAGAAGATAAAACTCAAACCCTAATATCGAGTAACCCTAACACTCCACGGCCGTCACCACCACCTGGGCGACCCAACCACGCCGACTCGCCACCGCCCCCGGCCGCCCGTCGCTGGCCGTCGCACGCGAAACTGAGGGCATCGCGCGCGAAACAGAGAACACAGCAGCCGTGCGCCCGACTTCGAGTTCAAATATCTCCGTCGTCATGCAGTGGTTTCGCGAACCGATTTCTCGGGTAAGTCCCCAACTTATACAAGATTACTTCCCTTCAAGTAGATCGATTTTATATGCGTTATATTGGCCGAGAAATCGAACCAAAGTTCGACGAAAGTCTGTCCCAAACAGGACAGAAGAACCAGTCCAAATACTCTAGTTTGCGGCCAGTTTTATCCCAAACCATGCATAATTTTGAAAATCTATTTAAAGGAACTTTTAGACAACATGTAGGGGATAAAAACCCTTCTGGTAGATTAATTTTTCATTTAGTTTACAGAGAGTTATTCAATTCCAAAGTTTCCCAAAAATCTGTTTTCAAAACTAGAAAACTCATCCACACGACGTGCGTCCCGCCATTCCGGGCGACATGGTCGCGCACCGAAAGGATCGAAAGCTGCGTAACGGCTTTGTGGTCGTGTGGGCTTTGACGGAATTCAAATTGGTCGCGTGTGCGCGACGAATTTGATGCGTATCCGTCGAAATTCACCGTATCGTGCAAGTTGCAAAATTTTCAATTACTTTGTGCACGCTCGTCAGATCGAGACAAAACTTGCGCCAACAGGACCGTATCATTTTTCTGGTCCTGCATGCCAAGTTTGGTCCAATTCTGAGACAGTTGAATTCGACGTCGTTTTGCGGGTCCCACGATCCGACTCAACGGGCGATTTTGTGCACGGCCCGCCGAAATCCAACTTTGGACTTACGGTTGGGTTTGTATCGGAAAACTGGATCTGTAGACATGTAGTTTGACGACTTTAGAGACCATTAACTCTGGCACACTTTTTGGTGCAAAGTGGGTCCAACGGTGGACATCGTTTTTGCCCAAAATTACCGTTTTGCCCCTGTGTCTAGAATTGGACTTAAGGACAGGCAATCCTAGCTAATTTGACTATTCTGAGAATGTTGGTACTATTTATTTCAGCATCCGGAGACTTAGACATGTGTTGACTGATTGTGGCTCATTAAGTGGTATGGTATTTTGGTTTCTCCAGCTAAGGACCTCATGCAAGTGCACTTTCTGATTGCTTTCCGATTCATAGTAGTCTTTTCATTTCATGTCTATACATATATCTTGCTGCTTGTTGACACGCTCGTCACACGGAGTTGTCAGGAGGGGAAATATCTTAGTATACATGTGGACTATCCATAAATATCCTAATATGTCTAATCTTGCATGATAGCAGCTGCACACGACACGTACAGTAAGCCGTATTTACCCGCCTAGCCGTTCACATATTGAAACAGATATTTACACCACCTAGATAGATGTCTTTTATTAGTTTTTCCTTGCTTACTTCTCCATCGTGCTATGTCATCAGTTTTCTTACTAGCTTTCATATTCCTTATGCTATTTTCATGTCTTGTTAATTCTATTGTGTTTTGCATTGTCATCGGTTTGTGTACTTGTTCCATTCCTAACTGGAAACCATCATTTTTCAGGTTTAGCCACGATCACAATTAGCACTGGAAAGACATGGGTATGCTGAGCCGACCTAGAAATAAAAAATAATTGTATCAATTTCATTAATTACAAAATCTTGTATTTTCTTTAATTTTAAATGATGTAAATGTTGTAATAAATTTTAGAATTGTGAATGAGCAACAAATGTGATGTTTTGAGCATATTATTTCGTGCGGGCTCGACAGCGTTCTACCGCCGACTCTGCGGCGTAGGCTGGCTTGGACACGTCTCATATCCAAAAAGCGGGTACGGGTCGTGACAACACGCTCTTCTAATACATCGCCGTGATCCTTAATGATCTCATGTGGTAAAACGCTTTTAACAAGATTTCTCCACTTCCGGGACAGAACATCTTTGGAACCAACTGGTCTTCCCTTCTTCTTGGGAATAGCGGCGGACTGGACAGCCGATGGCAGCGTCCTTTGCTCGGCGGGTTTGACCGGAGCAACATGTTTTACAGGAACATGGCATCTCTCAGGGACGTCTATCCTTGCAGGCACATTTGCAGCAGGTATAATTGATCTCGTGACTTTTGCTAGGTCGCTAAATGCGTCTGGCATTTGATTTGCAATTTCTTGCAGACCTAGAATCCTCTGCACTTCCTTATCACTATGTGCAGAGGGGGGATCATGATGAGCAACAGCGGGCACATGCCAGGCTAATTTACGTCGTTCCTCATCAACGTTAGCGTGCATTTCTCCCCCAAACGACGGGAAGATTGCCTCATCAAAGTCACAATCCGCGTGTCTCGCGGTAAAGAGATCGCCTATCAAGGGCTCTAAATAGCGAATGATGGATGGGGAGTTATAACCGACATATATTCCCCGTCGCTTCTGAGGTCCAAATTTTGAACGCCTTATCGGCTCAATTGGAACATTGACTAGGCACCCAAACACGCATAAATATGAGATGTCAGGCTCACATCCAGTAACCAGCTGGTACGCGGAAAGTGATTGGGTGGCCATGGGCCTCAGACGGACCAAGTTTGTAGCGTACAAAATTGTATAGCCCCATGCAGATAGTGGGAGTTTGGTGCGCATAACCAAGGTCTGCGCTATCACTTGCAGTCGCTTTATAAAAGCTTCTGCTAGGCCATTTTGGGTATGAACATACACAACAGGATGTTCAAGATTTATTTCCAAAGTCATGCAATAGTCATCGAAAGTCTTCGATGTAAACTCCGCGGCATTATCAAGTCTAATAGACTTTATCGGATAATCCGGATGGTGAGCCCTTAACTTAATGATTTGGACGAGGAGTTTAGGAAACGCTATATTTCGGGTGGACAACAACACTACGTGTGACCATCTAGTCGATGCATCAACCAAAACCATAAAGTATTTAAATGGTCCGCATGTTGGTTGGATTGGTCCACAAATCTCTCCATGAATTCTCTCAAGGAATTAGGAAACCAATCTCGTAGGTTTCACATGGAGTGGCTTGAGATTCGTCTTTCAAATCGAGCAAGCTTGGCATAGGCTTTCCGGATTTATAACAAAATTCTTTCCTCCAAGAGGATGCCCATGTGATGCATTCATAGTACGAAGCATCGTATTTTGACCCGGATGACCCAGCTGGTCATGCCATAGCATAAAAGTCCTCTCATCAACTGGCGCTCGGCGAATGATGAGATTACTCTCGATGTGTTGTATCGTAGTGAGATACAAACCACTTGAAAGACATTTCAACTTCTCCAAGATACGCTTTTGGCCGTACTGAGTGGAGGTAATGAAAAGATACTCGAAGCCATATTCTCGAGAAGTTTCAACATGAAATCCGTTTTCTCGAATATTCTTAAAACTCAGTAAGGTACGACTGGACCTTAGAGAATATAAGGCCTCTGATACTTCAACAGGAGTACCATTGGACAACGAAAAAGGACTTTGCCAAAACCTTGAACAAGGGTTGAGGGTCCCAAAATGGTTGTCACTGAGGTTACTTTAGGCGTATAGGAGATAAAGTATGATTTATCTCTCAAGATAGTGTGAGTCGTTCCACTATCAACCAGACAATCCACTGCCCCGTGGTCCATGCCTATAAGTAAAGAAAATTAAAGTTTGTCACACGTTTGAGAAAAGTGCTCGAAATAGAACTTTAATTTATCGAGAAAACATAAAATACAAACCCCCAAAAGTTTCATGACTTAAATCAAATATAGATAGATAATGGAGATTCATTCTTCCATTTCTGCTGCAAAATCGGAGGTCTCAAAATTTATATTTTTGCACTCGTTGACCAGATTTGCTTCGGCCCGACGTCCCTTGTGATAGTTATCAACTTCTTGGGGGGTCGCCCTGCAAGTCCGTTGCATATGACCATAAGCACCATATTTGTAGCAGAGAGTAGGCGCTTGGCCTTCCACTCTCGCTTTGGGACGACTGGCCCGTTGGTTCTTACCATGAGACTGCCTAGGAGTCAAAGGTCCTTGGTTCGTGTTAGAACCTCGCTTTGGGTGGCGAGACTTAAACTCGTCTCTGTTCCTTGGCTGGGACGACTGGCCCTTGTCTCGTTTCCACCGTAGATTTGGTCCACGGAGAGCGTTTGCATCAGGCATTGGAATTGCCTTTGTTCCAGCAGGACGAGAATTATTGTTTCTCATTAAAATAAGACTGTTCTTCTCGTCTAGTAAAAGCTGGGTGATGAGCTCGGGAAACTTGGTGAACTTAGACTGACGGTATTGCTTTTGGAGCAAGTTGTCAGTGGAAGGAAATGTGGTATATGTTTTCTCCAATAGATCACTGTATCTCACCGCAGTATTGGAGAAGTGATCGAATCCTGCAGACTTCATTGTTGTAATCAGTTACACTCTTGAAGTCTTGGAAGCGCAGGTTCAACCAGTCATGGCATGCTTCAGGTAGCCATATGGTCTTCTGGTGGTCGAAGCGCTCTTTCAGAGAGTCCTATAGCGTCTTCGGCGAAGAGATTTCAATGAACTCCGCCTTCATGGCGTCAGATAAATGCCTGCGGAATAGAATCATCGCTTTGGCGTTCATTGAGCGAGTGACTTCCACTTCACGCTCTTCCTCGTTATAGATGACATCCAAGAGGCCCTGCGCATCTAGATGGTTCTGGATGTCTTGCGTCCAGTCCAAGTAGTTCATGCCAGAGGCTTCAAGGATGGGAAAATCAATCTTGATCGACATTTTTCTACAACAAAAGAAAAAATCTTGATCAGTCAACATATAAAACAACAGGTTTATATGGATTTGGTTTGTATAAGCAACAACAAACAATCGTAAATAAAACCAACGGTTTTGAAAAAACAATTTTTTGTTTTAAAACTTTTTCTTATATCGAT
Source organism: Iris pallida (assembly GCA_029216955.1). NCBI lineage: Eukaryota > Viridiplantae > Streptophyta > Magnoliopsida > Asparagales > Iridaceae > Iris > Iris pallida. The sequence goes on from JANAVB010011313.1 coordinate 8,255, forward strand.
CGACGGGCCGATATAGAGAGTTCAATTAGTTTATTGTAAAAATACATAATTATAAATACAATTTGAGCAAAAAAAATATTCGGTCAACCCCTTTCAGTAGCTCTACGTGAATATGACCAGGCGGGAAAATGAGGGAGGAGGGTCACCGAGGACCTCTTAAGAACCAAGCCCCAAGTTCTTTCTGACATTATACCCAAATAGGTGAGCCTATTCGGAGAGACTTCGTAATTTTTTTTAAATGTAAGAATAAATAAGATTTTTCAAGAAATTCACACTATTTGCGAACTGTGCAAAATAGGTAAAATTTTAGTGCGTGCTCAAAATGAGCGTTGTCTTTAAAAAATTATTAGCCAAAAAGGTTTTTTTTGGAGGCCCAAATTTGGTGGTGCCAGAATTTGTTTATGTAGCCAAGACAATTTTTCAATTTCCACGCCATTATGATAAAAAAAATGCCAAGCGACAAATATGGAGGTTCTAACAAGAACCAAGGACCTTTGACTCCTAGGCAGTCTCTTGGTAAGAACCAACGGGCCAGTCGTCCCAAAGCGAGAGTGGAAGGCCAAGCGCCTACTCTCTGCTACAAATGTGGTGCTTATGGTCATATACAACGGACTTGCAGGGCGACCCCCCAAGAAGTTTATAACTATCACAAGGGGCACCGGGCCGAAGCAAATTTGGTCAACGAGTGCGAAAATCTAAATCTTGAGACCCCCGATTTTGTAGCAGAAATGGAAGAATGAATCTCCATTTTCTCTCTATATTTGATTTAAGTCATGAAACTTTTGATGGTTTGTATTTTCTGTTTTCTCGATAAATTAAAGTTCTATTTCGAGCACTTTCCTCAAACGTGTAACAAACTTTAATTTTCTTTACTTATAGGCATGGACCACGGGGCAGTGGATTGTCTGGTTGATAGTGGAACGGCTCACACTATCTTGAGAGATAAATCATACTTTATCTCCTATACGCCTAAAGTAACCTTATTGACAACCATTTCGGGACCCTCAACCCTTGTTCAAGGTTTTGGCAAAGCCTATTTTTCGTTGTCCAATGGTACTCCCGTTGAAGTATCAGAGGCCTTATATTCTCCAAGGTCCAGTCGTACCTTACTGAGTTTTAAGAATATTCGAGAAAATGGATTTCATGTTGAAACTGCTCGAGAACATGGCTTCGAGTATCTTTTCATTACCTCCACTAAGTACGGCCAAAAGCGTATCATGGAGAAGTTGAAAAGTCTTTCAAGTGGCTTGTATCTCACTACGATACAACACATCGAGAGTAATCTCATCATTCGCCGAGCGCCAGTTGATGAGAGGACTTTTATGCTATGGCATGACCGGCTGGGTCATCCGGCTCAAAATACGATGCTTCGTACTATGAATGTATCACATGGGCATCCTCTTGGAGCAAAGAATTTCGTTATAAATCCGAAAAGCCTATGCCAAGCTTGCTCGATTGGGAAGACGAATCTCAAGCCACTCTATGTGAAACCTACGAGATTAGTTTCTCAATTCCTTGTGAAAATTTATGGAGATATTTGTGGACCAATCCAACCAACATGCGGACCATTTAAATACTTCATGGTTTTGGTTGATGCATCGACTAGATGGTCACACGTAGTGTTGTTGTCCACCCGAAATGTAGCATTTCCTAAACTCCTCGCCCAGATCATTAAGTTAAGGGCTCACCATCCGGATTATCCGATAAAGTCTATTAGACTTGATAATGCCGCGGAGTTTACATCGAAGACTTTCGATGACTATTGCATGACTTTGGGAATAAATCTTGAACATCCTGTTACGTATGTTCATACCCAAAATGGCATAGTAGAAGCTTTTATAAAACGACTGGAAGTGATAGCGCGGACCTTTGTTATGCGCACCAAACTTCCACTATCTGCATGGGGCTATGCAATTTTGCACGCTGCAAATTTGGTCCGTCTGAGGCCCATGGCCACCCAACCACTTTTTGTGTACCAGCTGGTTACTAGATGTGAGCCTGACATCTCACATTTATGCGTGTTTGGGTGCCTAGTCAATGTTCCAATTGAGTCGATAAGGCGATCAAAATTTGGACCTCAGAAGCGATGGGAAATATATGTCGGTTATAACTCTCCGTCCATCATTCGCTATTTAGAGCCCTTGACAGGCGATCTCTTTACCGTGAGACACACGGATTGTGACTTTGATGAGGCAATCTTCCCGTCATTAGGGAAGAAATGCACGCTAACGTTGATGAGAAACGACGTAAATTAGCGTGGCATGTGCCCGCTGTTGCTCATCATGATCCTCCCTCTGCACATAGTGATAAGGAAGTACAGAGGATTCTAGGTCTGCAAGATATTGTAAATCAAATGCCAGACGCATTTAGCGACCTGGCAAAAGTCACCAGATCAAATATACCTGCTGCAAATGTGCCTGCAAGGATAGACGTCCCCGAGAGACGCCATGTTCCTGTGAAACATGTTGCTCCGGTCGAACCCGTCGAGCAAAGGATGCTGCCATCGGCCGTCTAGTCCGCCGCTATTCCCAAGAAGAAGGGAAGACCGGTTGGTTCCAAAGATGTTCTGCCCCGGAAGCAGAGAAATCTTGTTAAAAGTGTTTTGCCACATGAGATCATTAAGGATCACGGCGATGTATTAGAAGAGCGCGTTCCAGATGAAATGCCTATTCCTAATCATGCCGATAACCTCGAAATATCCGTCGAGTATGCTAGCTTAGACGATATTTTGAAGCGAAATGAAACTGTCATCGATGATGTGTTCATATACTCAGTGGCCACTGACATTATGAACAATGATGACATGGAACCTCGTAGTGTTGTCGAGTGTCAACGACGAACGGACTGGTCACAATAGAAACATGCAATCCAGGCTGAACTAGATTCCTTAGCGAAAAGAAGCGTGTTTGGACCTGTTGCTCCAACACCACCCAATGTTAAACCAGTTGGTCACAAATGGATTTTTCCTAAGGAAGCGTAATGAGATAAATGAGATTGTGCGATACAAGGCTCGCCTTGTGGCGAAAAGCTTCTCATAATGCCCTGGAATTGATTACGAGGAGACATATTCTCCCGTAATGGACGTCATAACGTTCCGCTACTTAATCAGTTTAGTAGTTTTCGAAAAACTGAATATGCAGCTCATGGATGTGGTCACAGCCTATCTCTATGGGGATCTGGACACAGAGATATACATGAGAGTCCCTGAAGGACTAAAGATGCCTGAATCAAGTAGTTTCCGACCACGGAACGCGTTCTCGATTAGACTGAGGCATTTGCTATATGGATTGAAACAATCCGGGCGAATGTGGTATAACCGCCTAAGCGAATACTTGATCGGTTTGGGATACGTTAATAACGAACTTTGCCCATGCGTGTTCATAAAGAAATCCACTTCAGGATACGCAATCATTGCGGTCTATATAGATGACATGAATCTCATAGGAACCGAAAAAGACTTGTCAGAAACTGCTGATATCCTGAAGAGGGAATTCGAGATGAAGGATCTTGGGAAGACACGGTTTTGCCTTGGCCTACAGATCGAGCACCGTAAAGATGGAATTCTTATCCATCAAGCGAACTACACCCAAAAGGTGTTGAGACGCTTTAGTCGTTTTGACGTTAAGCCATCCGCTACTCCCATGATCGTCCGCTCTCTAGACATTACTAAGGACCCATTCCGTCCAAAGAAGGACGACGAAGAGATATTTAGTCCTGAGTGCTCTTATCTGGGTGAAATAGGCGCTTTATTGTACTTGGCCCAATATACTAGACCGGACATCTCGTTTGCTGTGAATTATCTAGCTCGACACAGAACCGCACCAACACGCCGCCATTGGAATGGCATAAAAGACATTTTTTGCTACCTTAAGGGTACTACGGACTTGGGCTTGTTCTATCCCTACGCGGTTTTGAGTAAGTCCAACGCTCTTATGTCACGCCCCGCTCCCGTAGGAATGATCGTCCTCGATAAGGTGTGATGCCGCACGGGCCTAGGTTGCGCCCGTACAAGGCCAAGTCCAGAAACGGCCGATTTGAGCTAGGCCACAGAGTCGCACAGAGTGTCCCCATTTTGCAGCGGAAAGTAAACGAACACAAATTGAAGCGAATTCAATCTCTTTATCGATATTCAAGAAGTTTACAAGCGGCGCTAGGCCGAGTTTACAAGTCGCTCAAGCTCTCTCTCTCTGAAACATAAAAGGCGTGCCAAGTGGCTTACAACATGGAATGATTCATGGCGATGTTCCGAGACATTATGTCCTGTATAGGGTGCTTCAGCTTCTTGCAATGTCCCAAGGCCCCAGAGTTGGCTCCGTGCCTTAACACGTTCGATGGAAGCTTCGCACCCGTCGACGTCTTCTGCATCCTGCAAGCAGACTGTGGGGTTATCAGTACATTGTTATGCACTGGTGGGGAGGCTAGCTTGCCCACAATGCTATCATTACCAAACACGTTCTATTTACTTTCGTGCACCATCTATCATTTATTGTCTTTCTAAACTTGCCTTAGGATCAATTTCATGGCATATGTCATAACCTATCTCGTGTTGCCAATTTCAAGTGTCGTATGGAAATACATGCACGACCTACCCTTACCATCCGGCCTTCCCTGTCCAAGGTAAACCAAGTTAGTTAACAATTAACATGAAGTAACTTAACGTGATTCATGTAGACATTCAATGTTACGGGCGTGTCCATGTCTCGAGTTCTAATACGTCGTAGGCATGTTCAGAGTGTTACGTTTCGAGCATGTTCAGGAGGCACATTTCAAGCATGTTCAGGGTGTTATATTTCAAGCATGTTCAGGCATGTTACATTTTGAGCATGTTCAGGAGGCACTTGTTTATTTTACTTAGACTATTTTGATTTTAATGCAAGGACTTGTACGTGGAAAGCCACAAGCAAAGCCCACTTAATCTATATGCACTGGTCGCTGGCATCACAAGCCATTTGGACATATCCCCTTGGTAATTCTCAACTTAGCGTAGGGTGATGGCTGGTATACCCCGTTAAGTCTCTTGAATATACCCTGCACTTACGTCCCCTGGTGCCTAAGCCCGCACCTAGGCAGACCGTAAGCCCCGTTTTGATTCCGCCTAGGCCGGCCACGATTTTCCTCCCCATCGCCCGTGCCGCAGAATCCTTCCTCATGACGGCCACGGTATTCTCCCCATCGCCCGTGCCATTTGTCCACGACCATTTCGTATTTTACTTGTCATTTAACATAATGACTGTCTCCGAGCCATAGGCTAACCCTTAGCCATAATGCGTTATCGACCAGGTTGGCGTCTGTGCAGCACGGGTAGCGAGCCCCGTTGCACGTGCCCGTCACACCTGTCGCTAACGTCTTTCATGTCTTATCTTTCATGTATTCTTTCTTTCATTTCTTTCTTTCACTTGTTCGTTCGTTCATTTATTTTCACGTATTCATTCATTCATTCGTGGATTCATTCATTCACTTATTCATTCATTCATTTATACATTTTACAACTCTCTGTGCGGGAGTCGCCTTGGCGACCCATCGGTCCCGAAGTCTTTCAATGTTGCTATACTCTACTCGGAACGATTATGTCGATAGTCTTCCGTTTCATTGTTGTAATCCATTCATTGTTTCATTGTTGAACGCGTAAGGGACTTGAACGTAAGCTTGTGCCTTAGCACGAGCGTGGAGCACGGTACGAGAGTTCACATTTTCCAAGTTTCTTTCCATATTCTATACAAGCATACAAGATGGGATTATTCCCTTAGCTAGGTGCGTTGAGTCATTTATTAGCATGTACGGTGTTATCGCCTAGCGATTCTCGTGATAGTGTCCGTATTGTTATGTGTCTAGGCTAAGCAAAGACGGGTTCATCGGAGCCACCCACCTTAGCGATGTTCGCATCGGCCGAGCGATACTCCGAGCGTACCTTTGAAAGTCTAAGTCTGGATTCATCTTGACGGGCCAATGTAAGCCTTGTATCGATTCTTCATCAGGTCGATGCCAACTCTTCGGGTCGACGGCTCGTTCGAGTCGTTGCACTTGCCGTTTGAATCGGCGTTCTGCTAGGGCGGAGCGGGTCGTTACATAATACACCACTCAAAATAAGTCTCATCCTCGAGACTTTCTGAGTGCAGGTCATCCTACCATTCCTTAACTCGTGTTGTCGTGTTTTTTTAGACAATTCCATCGAACGGCTCTATCGTTCGATGGCATCGAACCATACTTGATATCTTTCTAAATTCCGTGTCGCACGCATTTGGTCGATGTTATTGAATAGCCTTTCATTCATTTTAGAGTTGATTCTACTTATTCAATTCAAGTGTTTCTTCGTCTTGATTGCTATTTCTCCGTGTCATGGGACAAAAATGGTTTTATGAGGTACGTTATAATTCTTCAAATGCGAGGGTTGTAGGCTGAGGCAAACTCATTTTCATTTATCTCGGTCATCGAGATGACCCGATTCGCTTCTCAAGCGTTTGTGTCAACGAAATCAGTATGATTTCTTCTTAGCGGGGTCGACCAAGTCTAAGTAATTTTTGTCCGATTCAAGACCACGTATTGTACTATCATCGAGTATATCTTTCTATCAATGGTTCAATTCGTTATACCAACTTTTACTTGCACGATATCGATTCCATACCATTCACTTGTTTAGGGCTAATCTCGTCGTCGTTCATGCTCACTGTGCCTACACGTTCCTTTGATTCCGAGCCACGCTCGTACTAGTATCATTCCTTTCTTTTAACACGATTTCAAGTTCTCGACACTCATCCATTCCTCAAGTCTTGTTTGTACTCAACGTATCACTTGGCTGGATCGTGCACGCATTCCAGGCGTCCCCAGAATACCTGTATTCAGCCAAGCCACATGATAGAGAATTCGTCATTCTCACTCGAGTCGCATCGTACACATACTCAGGCGTCCCTGAAATATATGCATGTCAACCGAGTCTCGTGAGCAGGATTTCCTATATTCGTGATTCACGCTATCCATCCATGTCAATCCTCAAGATCAATCTTTCGATTGATAACTCATGAAACAAGATGTCTCGCCTAACCGCTAGGCCATCTTTTCGAGGCTAAGTCAATGTCAGGATTGGAATCATATTTCTCCAACCATAATGCCAACACTGACCCTAATCCTAGGGTCAAACCAAAGTCGATAGTACGGGATTTTCTACCCAAGCTCGCGTTACTCAGATTTCTAAACATCGAACACGATCACCTATTCGCATCAATGCATTCGTTGCGTGTATTCGAATCCATTCAAATCATCCAATCGACATACTTCACATATCCATTCTAACCAATTCATGTATTCGATCACGAGTTCATCTAGCTTTGACAATATGTTGCGCCCCAATCTCACGCGAGTCCGATTATCCTCGGTGGTTCATGAATCACCATGCAACGCTCCCGTGGAATAATCATTCTCATCGGGGCGTAACTCTTGCTTACGTCTAGACTAATTCATTCTCGATACGCGGATTGGACCTACTCAATCCTCAAACTTAATTATCAAGCACACAATTCATTCTCGAGTCACCTTCGCATCAAACCACAAGTCGAGGCATACAAATTGCCATGCCATGCTAGTTTAATCACCCCTGCTGTATGAATTACCATACCAGTGCTCACGCGGAGTGATCGCCCTAATCGACGTGACGCGTGTGCGAGGCTGGTATTGCGCTCGTATAAGACAAGCATGTCGACGTTGGGGTTATCGTCGAAGTAAATCCAAGCATTCACATTTTCATCCAAGCCAAATCAATTCGACAGTCTGACCGTCATGCGTTCAACTAGAAAATCCTCGAGCCAAGCCTATCTTTTCCTCGACACACATTTTTAACATCCCAAGTATAGCATCCAACGGAACAATGATATTTGCACGATCGTCATTCGTCGAGTCAGAGTACCCCCGAGTTATCGCATATCGATCTTTGATACGCCTCAATACCATCGACGATATGCGTAACCTGACGATCTTCCTTTGCAACCAATTTCGAGTCGTGCGTTGATGCTATTGTCCGAGTTGGATATTCCACAATTTTCTTGATATTCAAGATCAAGTTCGATCGCTATTCCTCAAGCTTATTTCAAGATCGTTGTTTAAAACTCAAGTCACATTTTATTTGAATCAATCCGAAATCGTACGTGCGATCCTCTAAGTTTCTTCGATCAAGACCATTCATTTTCATTCATCGTTCCGAATCATTTTTTAACTTGCGTTGCCCATTCACAAGTTGTCCGAACAACATCTCGCTCGGGACTTTCGAAGTCATGATCAGCTAAGCGTGACGCATTTTAAGGCTTTGTGCGATCGCCTCGCCTCGCCGACGTACTCGTTATTATTTCTAATCCTCAATCTTTGCTCGAATAATTTCTAAGAAAATCCATACACCACTCAGGGTTCGAGCCACTCGACTAGTCGTTGACACTCACTCTTATTCTTCCTCGAAGCTATCACATACACCACTCGGGTTCAAGTCATTCTATAAATCCTTAATCACATTCGCATCATTTGCTAAGACATTTTCAGGTATGTTCAACGAATCTCTAGCGTAATCGCTCATGTCGCCTCAACGTACTAAGTCGTTCGCACTAATCCTCAAAATCTAAGCCAATCTTTCGTGCACGCCTAAGCGTTAGTTTGATAGCGTTCCTATCGATATACACTCTAAGTGTATCTCTGATCCCGACCGAGCGGTACTTAATATCGCTCGCAACTCGATTGTACCAGAAGTCGAGGTGTGCGACACGCGAACTAAGTTGTGCCGTATAACCATCCCGTGCGGACTATATTCAAGTTTGCACGCTCACTTGCTAGGTCGACGCAAGACTAGTCAGGCACGCACGCAATATGTTAACTTAGCATGTGTTCTCTATCGAGTCAAGTTTAACATCGTTCGATAGTGTTAGCGTAAGGTTATTCAAGCACGCCTTGCGTTTTCTAACTTCTAGCATTTTAGTTTTCCTTCGACTCAAGTCTATCGTGGTTTGGCACATAGGCCTTCGCCAATCGATCCCGTTCAACCAAGTACTTGTACGGGCTTTTGAAAATATTTAGACTTATTGTATGGAACATCCCAAGGCACAATGAGAGAGAGCGTACACTTCTTTATTTCCAACGAGCTTTCAAAACTAAGAAATAGACGTGAAGTCCAAGGACGTAAAGCCGTGCTCTGATGCCAATCTGTCACGCTCCGCTCCCATAGGAGCGATCATCCTCGCTAAGGCGTCTTGCCGTACGGGCCTAGGTTGCGCCCGTGTAAGGCCAAGTCCAGAAACGGCCGATTTGAGCTAGGCCACAGAGTCGCACAGAGTGTCCCCATTTTGTAGCAGAAAGTAAACGAACACAAATTGAAGCAAATTCAATCTCTTTATTGATATTCAAGAAGTTTACAAGCGGTGCTAGGCCGATTTTACAAGTCGCTCAAGCTCTCTCTCTCTGAAACATAAAAGGCGTGCCAAGTGGCTTACAACATGGAATGATTCATGGCGATGTTCCGATACATTATGTCCAGTATAGGGTGCTTCAGCTTCTTGCAACGTCCCAAGGCCCTAGAGTTGGATCCGCGCCTTAACACGTTCGATGGAAGCTCCGCTCCCGTCGGCGTCTTCTGCATCCTGCAAGCAGACTGTGGGGTTATCAGTTCATTGTTATGCACCGGTGGGGAGGCTAGCTCGCCCACAATGCTATCATTACCAAACGCGTTCCATTTACTTTCATGCACCATCTATCATTCATTGTCTTTCTAAACTTGCCTTAGGATCAATTTCATGGCATATGTCATAACCTATCTCGTGTTGCCAATTTCAAGTGTCGCATGAAAATACATGCACGACCTACCCTTACCGTCCGGCCTTCCCTGTCCAAGGTAAACCAAGTTAGTTAACAATTAACATGAAGTAACTTAACGTGATTAATGTAGACATTCAATGTTACGGGCGTGTCCATGTCTCGGGTTCTAACACATCGTAGGCATGTTCAGAGTATTACGTTTCGAGCATGTTCAGGAGGCACATTTCAAGCATGTTCAGGGTGTTATATTTCAAGCATGTTCAGGCAAGTTACAATTCGAGCATGTTCAGGAGGCACTTGTTCATTTTACTTAGACTACTTTGATTTTAATGCAAGGACTTGCACGTGGATAGCCACCAGCAAAGCCCACTTAATCTATATGTACTGGTCATTGGCATCACAAGCCATTTGGACATATCCCCTTGGTAATTCTCAACTTAGCGTAGGGTGATGGCTGGTACACCCTATTAAGTCTCTTGAATATACCCTGCACTTACGTCCCCTGGTACCGAAGTTCGCACCCAGGCAGACCGTAAGCCCCGTTTTGATTCTACCTAGGCCGGGCCACGATTTTCCCCCATCGCCCGTGCCGCAGAATCCTTCCTCATGACGGCCACGATATTCCCCCCCATCGCCCGTGCCGTTTGTCCACGACCATTTCGTATTTTACTTGTCATTTAACATAACGGCTGTCTCCCGAGCCGTAGGCTAACCCTTAGCTATAATGCGTTATCGACCAGGTTGGCGTCTGTACAGCGCGGGTAGCGAGCCCCATTGCACGTGCCCGTCACACCTATCGCTAACGTCTTTTATGTCTTATCTTTCATGTATTCTTTCTTTCTTTCACTTGTTCGTTCGTTCATTTATTTTCACGTATTCATTCATTCATTCGTAGATTCATTCATTCACTTATTCATTCATTCATTTATATATTTTGCAACTCTCTGTGCGGGAGTCGCCTTGGCGACCCATCGGTCCCGAAGTCTTTCAATGTTGCTATACTCTACTCGGAACGATTATGTTGATAGTCTTCCGTTTCATTATTGTAATCCATTCATTGTTTCATTGTTGAACGCGTAAGGGACTTGAACGTAAGCTTGTGCCTTAGCACGAGCGTGGAGCGCGGTGCGAGAGTTCACATTTTCCAAGTTCCTTTTCATATTCTATACAAGCATACAAGATGGGATTATTCTCTTAGCTAGATGTGTTGAGTCATTTATTAGCATGCACGGTGTTATCGCCTAGCGATTCTCGTGATAGTGTCCATATTGTTATGTGTCTAGGCTAAGCAAAGACGGGTTCATCGGAGCCACCCACCTTAGCGATGTTTGCATCGGTCGAGCGATACTCCGAGCGCGCCTTTGAAAGTCTAAGTCTGGATTCATCTTGACGGGCCAATATAAGCCTTGCATCGATTCTTCATCAGGTCGATGCCAACTCTTCGGGTCGACGGCTCGTCCGAGTCGTTGCACTTGCCGTTTGAATCGGCGTTCTGCTAGGGCGGAGTGGGTCGTTACATGTTGGCACTCGAAGCAACGCGACCCTTGTTGGCTACGCCGATGCGGGATACTTATCTGATCCGCACAAGGGGCGTTCCCAATCTGGTTATGTCTTTACCATTGGAAACACGGCAATTTCTTAGAGGTCTCGCAAACAGACCTTAGTGGCTACTTCAACGAACTTCTCTGAGCTACTCGCGCTCTATGAGGCGACTAGAGAGTGTGTGTGGCTTCGAGTTGTTATTGGCCATATTCGAAGTACATGTGATCTTCCATATGACCCAGATGAACCTGTTGTCATCTATGAGGACAATACCGCTGTTATTGATCAAGCGAAACATGGTTACATCAAAAGGGGATGCTACCAAGCACATATCGCCCAAGTTGTTCTTTACACATGAACAACAAGCGCTTCAGAAGATTGAAGTGCAAAACGTTGGATCGGAGAATAACCGTACAGACTTGTTCACCAAGTCACCTGCCAAAACACTCGTTCCAGAAACATGTCAGAGCGGTTGGACTTAGGAAGCTTTCAGAGCTAGCCTAAATGAAACATGTTTCCTGCACCCTGTTGTGTGTATGTGAGGGGGAGCGCCCCAACGATCGCCTCCAAACGCCCTGTTGTGCGTATATCCCGCACCCTGTCGAGTTCGAGTGAAAAGGGGAGCATACTGATGTATGCTTGTGTACTCTTTTTCCCTTAGACCAAGTTTTTTCCTATTGGGTTTTCCTTGGCAAGGTTTTTAACAAGACACATTTCAAATCTCTTATTCACTAAGGACTATTGTGATCAAGGGGAGTATCCAGTGTATACTTCTAAACCATCGTGTACTCGTTTGTCCTTCGATCAGCGGTTTTTCCTACTGGGTTTTCTCTGACAAGGTTTTGACGAGGCACCTTTGCAATGGTTAGTTTACCCCCATCACACTGACCTGTGTGTACTCTTTTGTCCTTCGACTAAAGTTTTTTTTCCCTACTGGGTTTTCTTTGGCAAGATTTTGATGAGGCACAAGTAGATGGTCAAACTTGAAGATGCAAGCTACAGATAGACGAAGAAACTCAGAGATGTTTACAAGCAGAATTTCTGGAGAGCCAAGGGGGAGTGTTGTAACTCATATGGCCCTTCATTTCATCTCCTTGTAACATACAAAAGACCTTTGGCCTTTCATTCCTTCATAACCCCAACCTCTCTCCCTATATAAAGAGAGGTTGGGATAGCTTGTAAGATGCACTTATGTGGTTGATAATATACGAGAAAGTTTCGTCTCCGCGTGTTTGAGCTTTTGCCTTACAACACCAATAAACCTTGTCTATTTTTCTCTCTCTCAAACTCCCCTCTTTAGTTTTATTGTAAAATTATCTATACTAATAAAAGGGTTAATTAGATTTTGAATTCCAGAAATATTTGAAAATAATCATTTGTATCCAGCAAATGTTCAACTTAATGTTTGCGTCCTGAGATAACGGTTGATCCGTGTCGACCATCCAAAATTTGTTAACACATACATCGAATAAGAACTCAAAAAGGAAGGAAAAAAATAGAATCCTGAGTTTAATTAATAAATATTTTTTAACAGATTTTTGGAATGTCAATACTAGTCAACTGTTATCTCATGACATAAATCTTAGGCTGAATATCTTCAGACTCAAACATCAACTTTTGAACATTTAGAAATTCAAAATCTAATTAACTTTACATTTTATTTTGCTCGTCCGTTAGGACCCATATTTTTCTACTAATAGCCATAGGTGATGGTCTGACATTGGACGTTGGTCTAAAATCATTTTAGCTCATGTACAACATGGAGAGGAGAGGAGAACAGAAGTCTCTCTCTATAATAGAATTGAAAGGGTTATTTATATAGTAATAGCTCTCATATAATATGTAATATTAGAATTTGAGACTCTAAATTGTCCGACATTAGACTTTTATCTTATTTTTACTATTTTTTTTAAACTCAGCGGGTATACGGTTTATATTACCAATTGTGAGCCATGTAGAGACCCAAATTCTAATACTAGACAAAGTGACAACCCAAATTCTAATATCATATAATTACATATTATATGAGACCCTATCACTAAATAACTTAAATTGAAATAAGTCGTTACTTTCTCCGTCACAAACTCTCACACACACTCATGAGACATGGAGGGAGAAAGTCCAATTAGTTGACATAAAAAAGGAATATTTTAGCAAGTATCCCCATTACAAATATGAAAACTAGCATATACCCTCACTTATTTTAAATACTAACAAATGCCCTCATTATGTATAAAATAATCAAAATTTAGGTTAAAATAGTAGCATATCTTAAATTTTTAAATGTTGCATACAATGGAATGTGGGCATTTGCTATTTTTAAAATAAATGAGGATATATGCTAGTTTCCATATCTGTAATAGGGGCATTTGCTAAAACATCCCAAAAAAAAATATTTTAGCAAATGTCCCCATTACAAATATGGCATACACACAAGTAGTTACTTAACAAAAATAATAGTCCCTACGTCTCGTAACCATAAGAAAGATAACCTAAACAACCCTTTTCCTGCCAAAGGTTAGGCCATCTCCAGTGGGGGTTTCTATATCCCCTATTTCTATAGTTGAAATCCATTTTAGGAATAAAAAAAATCTTCCAATAGTGATTTATATAACAATTTCTATCATATATACGTGGCGGTGAGGTAGTGAGAGTTTCTACATGTAAAAATTTTATAGAAATTTTCCATCTCTCATACTAATTAGAGCATCTCCAACCCTATTGTCTTGTTATGTGTTGTGAATCTTAGGTAGCATGAGACACAAGACAATATCTTTCATAGGTGGCAAGATTATATTCACAAAAAACAATGAGCTAGAAAAACTTTCTCCAATACAAAAATATTAAGAAGACACTAATTTTTTTTTCAACTTTCAAGATAACTTTCTCTTTCTTTTTCATAATTTTTTTATTCAAAATTGATGATGTGGAGATAAAGTCATTTTCAAGTGCAGTATCTAGAACTAGACAACCAATTTCAGAATGTCTTTGATATGTCATGCCATGCCACCTCCATAATTTACTTGACATTTGCATTGGAGAATTTTTGAGCTCCAGTGCCTCAAAAAAATTAACAACACTACCAAAAAAGTGTCTTTCTGGGACGCCAAAAAATACGTCTTAAAAAGATCCAAATCAGTCCTAAATTGTAATTTGGGACGAATTTTAGGACGGTAAGTGACAGTGCTATTAGGGTGGCGTGGCAAAAAGTTTTAGGACGAAAAATACCGTCCTAATTTAATTTTAGAGTCGAAAAAAGCTAAATTTTATGAGCATGACCATACTTAAATCTTGCTCATTGGTAAATTTTATTACGAGGTAACATCTAAAGCTCCAAGGGATTTGCCCATTAACGTAGCAACCTTAGGGTTTATGATTTGCAGTCACTCGTAATTTTTTAGTTCATCAATATATTAATTTAGTTCATCAATATATTTAATTTTTAATCTTAAAGTGAATCTTTGTAGATTTCACTGATGCATGAATATATCAATTTATTTTATAGAAAGATATCAAACATACATCCTCTTTTATCCTTTTTCATCACTATAAATTCTCACGTACCTCATGCTTTTGCACAAACCACACCTGATCCTTAAGCAAGCAAATGACTCTCCTTAGTCATGTGAAACTTCATTAGCTTGAGGATCGTGTCAATTCCCATCTTTCCCGTTCTAAAGTTTCTTTCCGCATCACATCCTTCACAAAAATTTGAATCGTCTTTTGGTCACTCGATAATTTTCACATGTATAAAGTTCGACATTTCGAGATTATTTCACAAAACCATTTTTTTTGGTTTTATTGGTTTTGTAATGAAAAGTATAGGATTGTTCACATTTTCAACTATTTCAATTACTTTTTTTTTTTGCGATGTCCGACGTAAC
>JANAVB010011314.1:0-22897 GCA_029216955.1 Iris pallida
CAGCTATAACCCAAACCCGCACGTATGCTTCCCAACTCGCGCGGAGAGCCGCATATACATATATATAGATGAAAGAGATTTCATCGACTACCTCTAAAAACCCTAGCCACCGATCACAGCCATCTGGGTGACTCACCTGAGACGCGCACACCGCTGAGCCACCGCCGGCCGGCTAGAGCTGCCGCCAGCAACAGAGCAACGACAATAGCCGTGGCCTGTGGGGATGACTTTGTAACACGTTTTCTCGGCGCACGATCGATCATTGTTCGATCTGTCACTTCTGTTACGTTGACAACCTATACAACCTTATTTCTCTTTAATTAGATTAAATTTAGACGCACTAGATTCCCCGAGAAATTGACATCAAAACTGACGAATAACTGCTCAAAAAATAGAATAAATATTGGTCCCAAACCCTTGTTTCGAAGGCGACTTCCAGTCGATCTATCGATAGTTCTGTGAAACCAAATGATGACAGTCCCAGTCAACCTTTAGGGCTCTGCAACCCAAGTTACGAAAGTCGATTTCGACGAATGTACGTCGAGAAATCGATTCCCAATTAGGCGAAAAACATGTTTTCAAATATTAAAATATAGAAAATTCCTACGATACGACGTACATCCCGCCGATCCGGGCGACATAGTCACAAACCGAAAGCATCAAAAGGTGCGTAACGGCTTCATGGACATGTAGGCTTTGACGGAATTCAAATTGGTTGCGTGTGCGCGACGAATTTGATACATATCCGTCGAAATTCACCATATCGGGCTATGTGCAAATTTCCCAATTACTTTATGCACGTTCGTCAGATCGAGACGAAACTTGCGCCAACAGGTCTGTATCGTT
Source organism: Iris pallida (assembly GCA_029216955.1). NCBI lineage: Eukaryota > Viridiplantae > Streptophyta > Magnoliopsida > Asparagales > Iridaceae > Iris > Iris pallida. The sequence continues at coordinate 847 of JANAVB010011314.1, forward strand.
TTTTTGGACCTTTATGCCAAGTTTGGTCCAATTCTCAGACAGTTGACTGGATCACCGTTTTGCAGGACCCACGATCCGACTCAACAGGCGATTTTGTGCACGGGCTGCCAGAATCCAACTTTGGACATACGATTGGGTTCGTATTATCAAAACGAATCCGTAGACATATTGTTTGACGACTTTAGAGACCATTGACTCTGGCACGCTTTTCGGTACAAAGCGGATCCAACGACGGACATCGTTTTAACCCAAAATTATTGTGTTACCTCTATGTCCAGAATTGGACTTAAAGAGAGGTAATTTTAGCTAATTTGACTATTCTATGAACATTGGTAATGTCTATTTCAGCATTCGGAGATTGTTGTACGAGTTTTGACTATTGTGCCACACTGAATGGTTTGGATTATCGGTTTCACCAGCGAAGGACCACAGGCGAGTATAATTTATTATTTGTTTTCATATTGAGCTTTACTATACCTCATTGTTAGTCAATAGACATGTAATTCCCATCTTTTATATTGATTATACTTTGTGTTGTCGGGGGAAGTGAAGTACCAAAGATGTGTGATCTGACCTTATACAGTGTATACAGTGTAGACCGTGCATGATTTATTATTACTTTATATAGTGTACATAGTGTTTTATTATTGCTTTATACAGTGTAGCCAGTGTTTCATTATTGCTTTATACAGTGTAGACCGTGTACATTATACAGTGTAGACCGTGTACATTATAAGTATAGATATCGTAGACCGTGTCGTGTAATTGTCCCGAGACCGATCACATATCAAAGGTACTTCAGTCAGTCGGTGAGTGTTGTCTTTGTATTTATTTACTATTTTTTCTTTGTTTAGTTTTATTTTGTCTTTCTGTGTTTATTTTTTAAATCATATATCTAAAGGCTAACCCCTGTTGTATAGTCATTTTCATATATTGAAACTGTATTCAGTGAATTGTACTCGTTCCATTCCTGACTGAAAACTAATATTTTTCAGGTTAGCCGTGGATTCACTTAGCATAGGGAATTATGGGTGTACTTGCAGACGGAAACCTAGAAATTAGTTAGATAGATGAGTTGCGATCATTTCAATATTTGTATGAGTTTATATTTCTGCAAATGTAAACTTGTGAATATTATAAATTAAATTAATTTTGTGAATGAGCATTATTTATGATTTTTGAGCATTGTCGCTATACAGCGTTCTACCGTCGACACTGCGGCGTAGGCTGGCTTGGACACGCATTCGTATCCCGAAAAGCGAGTGCGGATCATGACACCCGTAGCTAGATTTATATACACATCGGAGAATATATAGACAACGAGAGAAAGAATGAGACAAAACCCAAACTCTAATCCCTGCCACCCTTCCCGCACAACCCCATTGATCTCCTGCCATCGTGCGCGCCACCGTGGGGTCGCCGGACCACCGTATAGTGCGGCCGCCTGCGCAGTAGCCTCAACACAGACAGCAGCGACAGTTACAAAAGTGCAACTTCGTGCTTTGTTATCTCCGTGCATGATTGATCGATCTTCGATCCGTCTCTTCTGTACGAACAAAACCTATATACCTTTAAATCACTTCAAATAGAATCATTTATTTTGCCTTGTGTGCGATAAAAATTGAGTTCCAAAATCGAGAAAAAAAATCGATTTTTGGACATTAGAAACTGTCCTAATGTCCCCTGTTTGCGATCGATATGTGACCAGAATATCATGAATCTTGGAAAACCATTTGAACAATATTTTAGACAACCTAACCGAAAATAAAACCAATTAATTAGTTATTTTATTACTTAATATATTCTGTTTAACTTTAGTTAGAAGTTGACCAAAAATTATGTTTTTCTAAACTGAAATTTTACGGTACAGAGTGCGCCCCGCCAAACTGGACCATTCGTCATATACCAATTACATCGAAAGATGCATATGGTATACCCGGACGTGTGGGCTTTTACGAAAGTTGATTTGGACGTGTGTGCATGCTAGAATCAATCCGTATCCGTCGAAAATTCCCATATCGGTCTCTTTGTAAACTAGCCAATTACTTTGTGCACGCTCGTCATCTCGCGATAAAAATTTTGCTATTGGGACCGTGTTACTTTTATGGTCCTGTGAGCTAAGAATGGTCCAATTCTCAGAAGGTTGTCAGAAAAGCTATTTTGGCGGACCCGCAACCCGATCTAACAGGCTAATTTGTGCACGGCCCACCAAAATCCAACTTTGGATATACGATTGGGTTTGTATCGTCAAACCGGACCTATAGACATATAGTTTAATAAATTTAAAGACCGTAGGTGTTGGCATGCCTTTCGGTGCAAGGCAGGTCCAATGGCGGACATCGTTTTGACTCAAAATTACCGTTTTGTTGCTGTGTCCAAAATTGGACTTTTGGACAGTTAAACTTAGACATTTGTTTTATGACAAACATGTTAGAGATGTCTGTTTCAGCATCCAGAGTCATTTGTAGGAGTTGGACTTTTGTGGCTTAATGATTGATTATATATTGTTGGTTCTACGCGTTACACCAGGCAATTACACCTTGCCAAACTTTATAATATTTACATACATTGCTGTTAATTTTCTATCTTACTTGCTCACATTTTTTATCTTGTTCATGTTACTCTCTCATTATTTCTGTTATCTTCTAGTTTTACGTGTACGTAGATTGTTACTCATTTTTTATATTACTTTTCTATCTTTCTTATCTTGTTGATGTCTAGTGATAGTATTGATATGGCTATGCCATGTTTCCCTGACCTATTTGAACCATACTTGACTTGGACACGACTAGACGTGATAGACTTGACTTTCTAGTACCTTAGGCGAGAGTGTTTTATTAGCCGTGGCTATACCTCTATTATTAATGCCTCACCGGGCTGCGGTAGAGATCCTGTTATAGGGCTGTTAGTGCCTCTTCGGGCTGCAGTTATTATCACATATACCTATAGCCATAATTAATATTATATTCTCTTGACATGTCACCATCTATAGAGTTCTCCTATGTGTTACTCTTTCTTAATTGTACTTGTTATTTCAGTCTTTCCTTGCATGTTATTTACTGTACAGTAGGCATGTATATTATGTGTTTATAGTCCCCTGAGGACCTGATGATCTCTCCAGGTATTAGATGAAGGTCTGGTACATTGACGGATCATGGTTGCTATTCCAAGACTTCAGGTATATTTAGTTGTTGTTAGTATCATTCTCTTCTTTATTTATATTATGTCCAGTATTTGATACTCGCTGTTACTAGCCTAGTCTTTTAAAAGCTTCTATTTTCTTCTAGCTTGTTCATGATAAATGTGTTATTATGGATCCACTCTAATACATTTATCTATTCTAAAATTAGTGTATTACGGTTTGATCAGCCTTAGTGCACTTGATCGTCATTTTATCGTTATTTAGTAGATTGAGATATAGTTTATTTAGAACAACCAGAAACCTTATAAGTATTCGAGCTGTGCTGGAGTCCTCTCGATACGTAGCTGGCATGTATACTCTCTCCTAGTCCTACGTATTTTGGGACTGAAGCATCACATTTTTTTGGTGGCACATGTAGGTCGAGTTAGCTATTTCAGTTACGTTACTGTACCGAGCGGGCCTGCGAATATGATTAAACCCTTAGAAATCTCAATCCACAATTGCTTGACAATTCTTTTAGAAATTTCTCTACCATCATTGAACTTCGTATTTGCTCTCGACTATTCTTCCTTTGCTTTCTCGTGCCATTGCTTCTCGTTCCTTGCTATTTTGGAGTGACGAATGATCGTGCTATATAGAATTTATCAGAAAATTCTTAAGTTATAATGTAAGTTAGTTGCTTATTGAATTTTGGTTGTTTGATAGATATGAGAGGATTAGAGATGCCATTGATATCTAGTGGTATGGATTTTGCAACTAGTATGCTAGGGTCATAAATTTTTAAGGCATCATGTGTTTGATGGGGTAGTGTGACTAAAGGTCGATAGACATCCACAATATAGAAATAAATATATGATCATACTAGGTCACGCCCATATGGTAGTTACTCGATCAAAAATAGAGTGGTAGTTTTTGGATAATGATTGACTCTCTACAAGAAAAAAACTAGACATAGCCTGACCCAACCCATTTACTATTATACCCTATAAGTTGTAAAGTGTAACGCCCCAGTCCCAAAATACTTAGGACTAAGTTCGTAGACATGCCAGCTTTATACACACAAAAGTATACTCCAATGTATGGAACCCCCGTATGTATACATAAGCTGTAAAATACAGTAAAACCATGATAACTAAATCTCATCCACCAAATACGAGAATAATAATATAAATCAACTATAAAATTTGTCATTCATACATGTAGTTGGGCGGAGACAAATCCACTACCAACTATTTTAAAAGAGAGAAATATACAAGGAAAGGATAGATAAAAATGATAAGACGAACCAAGGGCAATCATCTTCGAAGGAATGGAGAAGATCACGGCCTTGGCTAGAACACCTGCGAAAAGACACAAAGCACACACCTGGAGAGATAACCAGCTCCTCAGAGGGATGTAACAAGATACAGGAAGAACATGCCATATAAATACATAATATAAAATATACCACAAATAAAAGTAAGTGATAAGACCTCTATAAGGTAACGTAACCGTACTAAAGTGATCATGCAGTTGAGAAATAATCCTTTCGACGCATGAGCCTTGGCTGTAAATGGGATCGACATAGTCTCCATATAGGGTACCAGGGGCCTACGTACGTAACGTCCGAAGATCGTTAGAGGGCATCATGTGCAAGGGGCTACGTCCATAACGCTCTAGAAAATGTCAGAGGGCACCTGGAGCATGCGTCTCCGAAGGAGCGCACAGGTAATCAGGAAAATAAAAAGAAGCCCATACGTTAGGTATTGTCCTTTCCACCCAATGTACCTGTCAAGTCCCATCTGCGATCATATACCTCTGCTAACTGCTAAGTCTCCTAATATGCCTCTATTAGCAGTTAGCCCTATCGCATGCGCACGGGTGATCAGCCAACACGCAAGGACCTTTACGTGCTACTCATCTCACACATACTCATGGTACATCTGTGTCAATTTATGTAACACACTACAGATGGTAGTCCCCCAACTCTAGGTCCATATGCAATCAAAGGATAATAAATGAAGTAATGCTAATATCATTGAGCAGACAATAAATCAGGAACTGTAATAATGGTACAGCTATTAAGAACTGGAAATAAGTAAACAATGATATGCAATAATAAAAAAATAGAAAAATATAAGCAGTAAATATGACAAGGTATCTTGTCTGAGGTTGTGTGCAAAAAGGCGACATCCAATAGCTCGAACCGTCTGAATAGTGAAGCGATGAAAGCCAAATCCTGCATACGTCCTCGAATACTGAAATAAACACCACGAACATGTTCGAAATATAAGATATATCTAGGAAACACCTATCCAAAAGTCCAATTCTGAAACAGGGGCAAAATCATAATTTTGGGTCAAAACGATGTTCGTCATTGGACCCGTTTTGCACCAAAATATGGGCCAGAACGTACGGTCTCTAAAGTCGTCAAACTACATGTCTACGAGTCCGGTTTGAGGAGATAAACTCAACGGTATGTCCAGTTTTGGATTCCGATGAGCCGTGCACAAATTCGTCCGTTAGAACGGGTCGCGGGCCCGCCAAATAGGCGTTCTGATCAACCTTCTCAGAATCGGACCAAACTTGGCATACAGGACCAAAAAAATGATACGGTCCAGCTGGCACAAGTTTTGTTTCGATTCGACGAACGTGCATAAAGTAATTGAGAAATTTGCAAAGGGCCGATACGGTAAATTTTGACGGATACGCGTCAAATTCGTCGCGCACACGCAACCAATTTGAATTCCGTTAAAGCCCACATGTCCATAAAATCGATACGCATATTTCGATGCTTTTGGTTTGTGACCACATTGCTTGGTTTGGCGGGACGCACGTCGTATCGGGAAAAATTTTATTTTTTTATAGTTTTCAAAACAGTCATTCTTGAGTTTTTGAAATCAATTAACTTGTTGTACAGTTGATAATTTCCGAAGTTACCAAGGGGTTGTAATATGGTATAGGTTATTTTTAACCGTATTGAATTAGTTTTCGAAAACTATTTCCATATTGATCGAAAATGAGCTTCGAACATGAGGAAATCAGGGCTGTTGGTGCCCTATTTTCAATAGGTTTTTGTAGATCTTTGGGTCAAATTAACACTAGTTTTTAATAGGTTCTTCATGAATGTAATTACTAGGATGTGAAGTCGTATAGGTTGGGTATGTACCAGAAGAAATAGATCGAAAAATGATCCACTGAGCGACGAGCAATCTTGCCATGAAGATCGGGTCAGAGCGTTGTTTGCCCTGTTACAGCTGCTGAGACCCGCGGTCTTGGCCTCTGCTACGCATCGGTGGTAGGCCGCCATTGGCCGCGTGTTGCAGCACCAGAAGTGGAGGAGGGGTCGCCATCGATCAGGGACAACGATTGGGAGGGTTAGGGTTTTTGTAGACATGATTTGATTTGCTTTAGATATTGCTTATATATCTTGTTAGGGGGGCGCAGTTTTTAGTTCATGGGGCTCGCGAGTCTTTAGGTGTTAGCCTCTCACGAGTTGTTGAGGCCAGACATCTTACGAGGACTCGCGAGATGATTATCTTTTTTTCTTCTTTTTTTTATTTTTCTTTTACTAACTTATTATAACTTAATCTAAAAAAATCTAATAAGATATCAAAAAAATCCTAGAAAAGGAAATTAGTTTATCAATAACTAAAATTTTATTTTTGGTATAAATACATCTTTTAAATATAAACGAAACATTGGCTACCAAGAACTTATTTATTAAACATAGTTTTTTTTCTAAATTCTAATGATAAATCAAAAAAAATAAAATATTAACTATAAATAATAATAATTATTTCTATGGATTTTTTTTCCATCACCACATGTCTTATAAAGTACTCACTATCTAAAGTAATTAATATAGATCATAAACTTCATTAACCAAATTCAAAATTTCTTATAAATATAAATAGAATAATTTATTTATATAATTAATTGAATTTAGAAATTTATGGGGGTTTATATTAGATATTGATATAATTTAAACTTACTTACTATATGCCACTTCTAAACAATAAAATGCCTAAATTAAAACATACTTTTGAAAATTTAGGAGTTTTACATCCTACCCAACTTATAAAAATTTCGTCCTCGAAATTAAAATAAGACTAATATCCAAGAACAGTGAGATTTAATACGAAAGGAGAGAAATTATGTCAAATCGTAATGCGGTTATCGAAACGAAGGAGGAGGTGGTTATCACATAAATCCAAATTATCGCCATATACTACAAGATGGGGTATTCTGCTTTCTAGACTCTACCCAACTTATAGAAGTTGGCTAACCGTAAAAATCTTCGTTACAAACTTCTAAAAAGGACAATTCTAAAGGATGGCACAAGAGTATTGGAAGTTTTGACCACCGTCACGGATTTTAAGGGAACCTTGATATTGCCATTACATTCTTGGTCAATAACTACTGTAAGAAAATTATTGCAATTTAACGGTGCTTTTCTGTGGGTCATGCTTCAAACAAGCTGGTAGGAACCCCTTATTTGAATAAAACTAGAACGTGTTGGTACGGTGGGTTTGTAGTCTTCGTCTAACGTGGGTAACTATAGATGAGGTTGAAGAACTTAGGGGAAGAAGAATTCATGGCGAAGAGGTGAGAGTCTATAATAAGCACAGGTACCTTGCTATAGAATTAAAATAGGTAAGTGTTTGAATCTTTAAGTAATAACGACTAACATGTACGGGTTGGTGTTTGGTGTTGTATAGGAGGAATGTGCTTGCTTGAGTGATATGCGTATGTCATAGATGTGATGTGTCTTGTATGAGTCATGGATTTTTAGTTTAGTTAAAAGAATGGGTCGATATTTGCATGGTTAATGTCTAATGGAACAAAAATGGGCCTCTATGGTTTTTTTTTCTAATGAAAGGGCGTCATACATGTGGTGCAATTTGACTAGTTTAGTTCGTGAGTGTGAGATTTGTTGGAAAGAAAAGTCTAGTGTTGTGCTTCCGATATCAAGTCACGGTAGAGGTTATTAGGTGATACGGATAGGAGTGGACGCTATGAACCACTGTTTATTAGTTCGATTAGAGCCAATCTTTCCCACTCATTGCTAATTCAAGCACCCTATGTTCTATAAAGGCCTGGAATCTATACACCTCAAAAATCTTATTATCGACTTAAACAAAGACACGATTCTAGGATAGAATGTATTTACAGAATTTATGTTGCGATCTTTTACCACAGTTATCTAAATGCACGAGCAAAGGGGTGTAAAAGGCAATATGAAGATCGTATCGCAACTTCGAAAGAGACGAAAGAACGGTTACGGATGGAATCCAGGTTTGGCCTTCCATTATCAAAGATAGAGTACACTAAGCTCAAGGTTCTACCTAACTTATAGAAATTTGGTTAAACATAGAAATCACGGTAGCAGGATTTCTAAGAAGATCAAATTTAAAGGAGATGTTAAGGATATGAGTTACTTCTGATCGTAGTCATGGACTCTATGGAAAGCCTAGGTATTACTCATTTAACATTACCCATGTATTGACCATATTTTATCAAGACAGTAGGAAGGTCTTAGTCAAACATAACCAAAACAAGTTGGTACAACATGATTCCATTCATCTCATAACCTAGGCTACAAGAGATATGGTTACAAAAATTATGGAAGGAGAATTAGTGGACCAAAAGATGTGGACTATATAATAGGTATAAGGATCTATTTAATCAAGTTTGGTTTCATAGTTCCAATATGGTGATATGCATGGATGTGTTTAACTGTGTCTTAATGGATTCCCTAATTAGGCATCAATCCTTGGTTGAATGATTTAATCTACAGTGGCTAGATAAGATCCCAAAAATCATTTGAATTATTCCTATTAGGTTAGGGTACCCTAGATTAGGTTTAAACTCCAGTAGTGGGGCTAATTTTCCAATCGGGTTGGTTAGCTAGGTTCCTTAAGCCCAAAATGTGCCTTCTGTGGCTTTTGTGTATAAGTAGCATATGAGACCTCTATTGAGCGGTACACTAGTGGCATGTGCATAGTGGGCTTGGATTAGATCACAACCATATATTGGGTCGAAAGATTTGAGTCGAGGTTGAGTCTCTAATTGAAGTTGGAGAGTATATCGGTATTATTGCAGGAGTTATAACTAGCCTTTTTGACCTGAAAGTCGTATCATAAAAATAAAACACAAGGGGACATGTTTTAGTGGAACATGCTATGTCTACATGAAGGTGGAGTCGTCTAGGCCTTGTATATGAAGTTCGTTGGAAGGTAACAGCTGGTCTCGTGCTCCGAATATTAATGTCACGATCGGGGACACTAAATGATCTACATGGAAAGTAGGAGTTCATAAGTCACTAGTTATCATCCCAACGGTAATCAACTTATCCAAGCAAATTGGTAATACTAGTATCTCCTACAATTTAGAAGGTTTACAATTTACTTACTCTAGAAGCTAGGACATGGTTTTAGGATTAATGAGGTTAGAAATTTTCAAAGTTGTGATATCGTACCTCGTCTTCTGATAATAAAGAATAAGGCACGGTGTGATGGATAACGTGGGATGGTAGATATGAATCATATTCGAGGACCGTTCCTAAATTTCTAATAAATGGAAGTTATTGCGTACCATGATTCATAATTCGATAAACAGAATAATCCACTCATCCATAGTGTACGAGAGTTATCATTAGGGGAACAGACTCTAAAGCATGTCATAGGAAAGATCTCTAATGACTAAGTCATAAATTTCTATTTGGGTCAAGCCTGCCAGACTATAGTCACAAGGGTTCTAGTGGTATTGAATGTAGTGCTCATGTATTGCTGTTGATAACTGGTAAATCATAACATGACAGGGTATTTAAGCTATGGTATTGGCTAAGCTAGTGACTGTGGTGTTCCAATGCTAGTTAGGTCTTAATAACCAAAATTTACATAACTAGGATAATATCTGTTGGAATCCACTTTCGAGACGGGTGTCTATCATAATCATGGTAAATGATTGTCCTTACCTTTGTCTATTTATCTCATGTCTAAACTGTGGGCTTGATCAAAGAAAGGTTGGGTTAAGGCTTAAGGGTTGCTAATTAAAGCAAGATTCAAGCGAATAATTAGAGACTCACAATAATTGGTTCCTTGAGAATAGTTAGTCTCCTAGGTTGGTATTTTGACTAAGGGTAAAAACCTAATAATTCTCAAATTCTAATGCTTAGAAGGTCACGGTATTAGTTTAGGGTCAAGAAAGGACACGTAACTCAAGCCAGGGTTGTAGTCACATGGTTGGCCGATTGGTAGCTACACTTGTGTATACAACTATCATGGCCAAATACAAGCGTTTCGTATTTCCAATCAGTGAGAGACAAAAGTAATAAAGAGTTCAAGAAGGATGTCATTGAATACAATTACGTGATTCAAAGGCGAAGGTATAATTCAAGCGGAATTGTCAATGCAGTCGCGAATGAGATCTTAATTACCTCTATATCTCAATCCACATGGGATAATCATATGAAGAGCGAACCAAGTGCACTATGGTTGATCAGACCGTAATACATTAATTCTAATTAGACAATATGCTTGTGGGCATCCCCAGTATACATATGTCCTGAACAAGCTCGATAAAGAATAAGCTTACAAAACTAGGCTATAAATAGCGTCTTTATTCATGGTAGTACAAAGTATAAGTACGGGGAATATTAATGAAAGCAGTCAAAAATTGTTCAATATTTTTTAAGAATCCAAGTCTTGTCTGGTGTTCCTGCTTATACAGTCACCCTACTGTCTCTTGTATCAGACATTGGTTGACCAATTAGGTACGGGCTAGTAAAACTCTATATTCTAGGTAATATCTTGCTTCACTAGCCTATATTCCGTGCCACCCAGTTATACTTCATTAATAGGTTATAAGGACACGGGGTAAGGCATACTACCCAACTTATAAGAGTCAACTAATAGAGTAACTGAAAAATATAATACATATACTCATATGAGTTATCCCCTAACCTCCCTATTTAGCACGAAAGAAGATAAGATTTACAGTGAAAGGAATCAAGCAGAAGAAAGTCAAGGTAATCGGATGAGAGTTTGAAATTTGGAATCAAGGGAGGAAGTCAAGCTTGTGGATGAGATTCCTATATTCTAATCCTATATACAGGCTCACATCGGTACAGTAACGTAACCGAAAGGACAAACTCGACCTGCATGGGCCACCACAAAAATATGTAACGCCCCAGTCCCAAAATACTTAGGACTAAGTTCGTAGACATGCCAGCTGTATACATACAAAGTATACTCCAATGTATGGAACCCCCGTATGTATACATAAGCTATAAAATACAGTAAAACCATGATAACTAAATCTTATCCACCAAATACAAAAATAATAATATAAATCAACTATAAAATTTGTCATTCATACATGTAGTTGGGCGGAGACAAATCCATTACCAACTATTTTAAAAGAGAGAAATATACAAGAAAATGATAGATAAATGATAAGACGAACCAAGGGCAATCATCTTCGAAGGAATGGAGAAGATCACGGCCTTGGCTAGAACACCTACAAAAAGACACAAAGCACACATCTGGAGAGATAACCAGATCCTCAGAGGGACGTAACAAGATACAGAAAGAACATGCCATATAAATACTGAATATAAAATATGCCACAAATAAAAGTAAGTGACATTACCTCTATAAGGTAACCTAACCGTAATAAAGTGATCATGAAGTTGAAAAACAATCATTTCGACGCATGAGCCCTGGCTGTAAATAGGATCGGCATAGTCCCCATATAGGGCACCAGGGGCCTACATATGTAATGTCCGAAGATCGTCAGAGGGCTTCATGTGCAAGGGGCTACGTCCATAACACAGGTAATCATAGAAGGGAAAAGAAGCCCATACGTCAGGTATTGTTTTCCCTGCCCAATGTATCAGTCAAGTCGCATCTGCGATCATGTACCTCTACTAATTGCTAAGTCTCTTAACATGCCTCTATTAGCAGTTAGCCCTATCGCATGCGCACGGGTGATCTGCCAATACGCAAGGACCTCTACATGCTACTCATCTCACACATACTCGTGGTACAGCTATGGCAAGATTTATGTAACACACTACAGATGGTAGCCCCTTAACTCTAGGTCCATATGCAATCAAAGAATAATAAATAAAGTAATGCTAATATCACTGAGTAGGCAATAAATCAGGAACTGTAATAATGGTAGAGCTATAAGAACTGGAAATTAGTAAACAGTGATATGCAATAATAAAAATATAGACTAAATATAAGCAGTAAATATGGCAAGGTATCTTACCTAAGGTTGTGTGCAAAAAGGCGACATCCAATAGCTCGAACCGTCTGAATAGTGAAGCGATGAAAGCCAAATTCTGCATACATCATCGGATGCTGAAATAAACACCACGAACGTGTTCGGAATATTAGATATATCTAGGAAATGTCTGTCCAAAAGTCCAATTCTGGAACAGGGGCAAAATCATAATTTTGGGTCAAAACGATATCCGCCGTTGGACCCATTTTGCACCGAAATGCGTGCCAGAATCTACGGTCTCTAAAGTTGTCAAACTACATGTCTACGAGTCCCGTTTTAAGAGACGAACTCAATGGTATGTCCAGTTTTGGATTCCGATGAGCCGTGCACAAATTCGCCCGTTAGAGCGGGTCGCGAGTCCGCCAAATAGGCGTTTCGATCAACCTTCTCAGAATCGGACCAAACTTGGCATACATGACCAAAAAAATGATACGGACATGCTGGCGTAAGTTTTGTTTCGATTCGAAGAACATGCACAAAGTAATTGAGAAATTTGCAAAGGGCCGATACAGTGAATTTCGACGGATACGCGTCAAATTTGTCGTGCACACGCAACCAATTTGAATTTCGTAAAATTCCAAACATCCATGAAGTCGATACGCACCTTTCGATGCTTTCAATTCGTGACCACGTTGCCCGGTTTAGCGGGACGCACGTTGTATCGAAAAGATTTTTTTTATTATATAGTATTCAAAATAGTTTTCCTTGAGTTTTTGAAATCAATTAACTTGTTGTACAGTTGATAATTTTCGAAGTTACCAAAGGGCTTGTAATCTGGTATGGGTTATTTTTAACCGTATTGAATTAGTTTTCAAAAACCATTTCCATATTGATCGAAAATTAGCTTCGAACAGGAGAAAATCGGGGCTATTGGTGCCCTATTTTCAACAGGTTTTTGTCGATCTTTGGGTCGATTTAACACTAGTTTTTAATAGGTTCTTCCTAAATATAATTACTGGGATGTGAAGTCGCATAGGTTGGGTATGTACCAAAAGAAGTAGATCAAAAATGATCCACTGAGCGATGAGCAATCTTGCCATGAAGATTGGGTCAGAGCGTTGTTTGCCCTGTTGCGGCTGTTGCGGCCCGCGGTCTTGGCCTCTGCTGCGCGTCGGTGGTAGGTCGCCATTGGCCACGTGTGGCAGCGCCAAGAGTAGAGGAGGGGTCGCCATAGATCAGGGACAACGATTGGGAGGGTTAGGGTTTTTGTAGATATGATTTGGTTTGCTTTAGATGTTGCTTATATATCGGGTTAAGGGGGCACGATTTTTAGTTCCTGGGGCTCGCGGATCTTTAGGTGTTAGCCTCTCGCGTGTTGTTGAAGCCAGACATCTTGCGAGGACTCGCGAGTTGATTATCTTTTTTTCTTCTTCTTTTTTTCCCTTTTTCTTTTACTAACTTATAATAACTTAATCTAAAAAAATCTAATAAGATATCAAAAAAAATCCTAGAAAAGGAAATTAGTTTATCAATAACTAAAATTTTATTTTTGGTATAAATACATCTTTTAAATATAAAGAAAACATTGGCTACCAAGAACTTATTTATTAAACATAGTTTTTTTTTAAAATTCTAATGATAAATCCAAAAAAAACAAAAACAAAATATTAACTCCTAAATAATAATAATTATTTCTATGGAATTTTTTTTCATCACCACATGTCGTATAAAGTATTCACTATCTAAAGTAATTAATATAGATCATAAACTTCATTAACCAAATTCAAAATTTCTTATAAATATAAATAGAATATTTTTTTTTAATATATAATTAATTGAATTTAGAAATTTATTGGGGTTTACTGGTAGAATTTAAACTTACTTACTATATGCCACTTCTAAACAATAAAATACCACTTCTCAATTTAGGAGTTTTACATAAAGTTAGGATTAGATGGATTGGTAGGTAACACTTAGCTTGGTTAGGTGAAATGAGACTTATATAATTATGATAATAATATGGTTAGGAGGACAAGGCCTTCAACATGATCATTGCAAGACCGCCAATACCAAGAAGAGCGACTAGGGATAACCATCTGTAATTTTACGGTAGAGATGTTGCAAAACTAAGTTGTTTAGAAGTGACTATTACTTGAGTTACTAGGAGACACCGTAGTAACCTAGTGCATTCCTTGAACTATTCCTAGTTACGCTAGCGTTTTTATTCGTTTGTGAGCTTTATTTTAATTTCAAGGACGAAATTCTTTTAAGGTTGGTAGATTGTAAGGACCCTGATTTTTGAAAATAATTTTCGTATTTATTTTATAAGATTTTACTTATTAGATTATATTTTCCTTTAATTAAGGCTATAGATATATTTTTCTGTAGTATTGATTTTTGGAGTACGAGAAATGCCAATCTTTCGAAGCTTCCTTCATGAGTTTTGAATTAGACAAGTCTACCATCAATTTTATATATCATGTTCCATCCAAACTTTTCCCTAACATTCTTAGGACTTCGCACAACATTGGGCCAATTTAGGCTACTTGACCATTTACCGTAATTCTAGACCTAAACTTTCAACGTGAGTTCGGAACTCGACATCGATCAAAACCATTTGATTCAATATACGGTTTTGACCCATTTTGAGCCTACGATACACATGCTAAAGGTGTGCCACTCAATAGAGTCCCCATATGCTATTTATTTGCGAATGACATAAGAGACTCATGGGTTGACTTTTAGAGTTCGATTTGGCTATAAAATATATTTGTACCCTAACCTAGGCACTTGGTAGAGCTATGTTTGCTTGCCATGACTTAATAGAATTATTATAAATTTATTTTGGGCCAAATAGGTTTAAATACTGTTGGCCCATCCCATGGTCACATCCGATTTTAATAATCGACATAAACTTAAGTCAATACACAAAATATACAAACTACTGCTAATCATTTCAGGACATGTGAAATCAATATCAACAAGCGTACTACTGCATCATCAAGACATAAATCATCAATCTGAAGATTACTTTCTTTGGGATCCAGTCTGAGTCATTTTATAATTTATTATGTATTTTATCTTTTATTAAGTCTAGGATTTAAATTGTAAGATCGACTAGGTAATACTGGCTTAGGTTAATCTCAGTCCACTTTTCTATAAAGCCTACCTATTTATATTCTATATTCCTAAAAGTTCAATTTCGTTTTTGTAACAGAATTTGACAAATAATTAATATTTTCCTAGACAGAACTCAAACCGAGTTCGGCCCGAGTTTGGTCTGTTTGAATTCAAATATTGGTTGCCTCCAAATCTGCATGCAACGTTCATATCCAAAATTTTTGCATCAGAACTCTGCCCGAGTTCGGTCCCAGAAAACACCTATAAATAGGAAAGAGTTTTTCATTTCAAATCACTCATTCATTCTTCATCTTCTCTTCTCTATTCAGTAAGTGTTTTCACCCGATCAAAAGTTTTCATATCACACCTATACTCCTCTTAGCCAAAAGCCAGTAATATCTATTTCGATCTAGAGTCTTTTGGTGTTCAAGAGTTGTAAAGAGGTTGTTCAAAGTACAGCAATTATCTTTGTTGTGAAGCCGGTCGTGCGTTCGTCACCAAGCACGGTGTTGTGAAGTTGGTCGTGCACTTGTCACCAAGCACGATATTGTAAGAGACTGCAAGCTCTTAATTAGCTTGTGCCTTAGTGGATTAATATCGAGCAAGAGTACTCGAGACTGGATTAGTCCTCTCAGAGGGATACCAGTATACATCGCTGTGTCAATGAGTATGATCTCTCACTCTCTTGCTATATTTATTTACTGTCTCTTATTTACTGCCATAGTATCTGTCTAAAATTTTTAAATTGATGATTATTTTTCGCTGCACTCGTACTCACTCTATTCACCCTCTAGAGGTGCTCAACGATCCTACAATTGGTATCAGACCAGGTTATATTCTAATATAACAAACCTCAGAGAGTATATATGGCAGCCGTGAAATCAATATTCAACGGTGAAGGGCAATCCACAAATAGACCCCCACTATTTGATGGTACAAATTATACCTACTGGAAAACACGGATTGCTTTCTTCTTAAAGTCTCTTGACTTTGATCTTTGGTCTATAGTTGTTGACGGTTATAAGAAACCGGCACCTACAGTGGTTGACGGCCAGCTTGTAGACAAGCCTCATGACAAATATACGGAGACTGAAAAAGTAAAGGCTAGTCTAGATGCTCGTGCCATTAACGTACTATTCTGTGCAAGACAAAACAGAGTTCAACAGAGTTTCAACATGTAAAATGTTTTACGAGATTTGGAAACTTCTTGAGGTAACTCATGAAGGTACTTCCCAAGTAAAAGAATCCAAAATCAGTAGACTAACACAGGAATATGAATCTTTTAAAGAAAAATCTGGTGAGTCAATTACACAGATGTTCACACGTTTCCATGATATTACTAATCCTTTGCAATCTCTTGGTAAGGATTACAGTAATCATGAGAAGATCAGAAAAGTGCTACGGGCTCTAACCAAGAACTGGAACCCGAAGGCAACAGCAATCATTGAAGAAAATACTCTCACCACCATGTCCCTGGAAATACTGATGGGCAAGCTTATGACCCACGAGCTTGATCTGTAATAGTTTAAAGAAGCAACCCCAAAAGAAAAGTCTATTGCCTTCAAAGCTCAAGCCAGAAAATCTACATGCAATGATTCTGATGAAGAATCATCAAGTAGTGATGAACAAGCCCTACTAGTGAAGAACTTCAAAAAATTCCTAAAGTTTGAGAAATCAAACAGAAGGAAGAGAGATATCCAAGAAAGTAATGAAGATGAAACCATAGCTTTGGATGCATGAAATCAGGGCACATGAAGAAGGACTGTCCAACTTCGAAGAAAAGCAGTCCATATGACAGATCAAGATCAAGCAGAAAAGCAACAACTTGTTAAAAGTATGCTAACACAAGCATCTGGCATAAAAGTGATGCCAGTGATACAGAGAAAGAAGACCGACCCTTCGGAAATGCCAATGTCTGTCTTATGGCTTTTGATAAGGTATCTTCAAACACTTTGTATGATGATTTTACTTTCGATGAATTAGAAAATGCCTTTAGCAAATTACTTGAAGAACACAGAACTGTTGTTGGCAAGTATAAGCAATCTCGAAAAAATATTAAGGCATACACAACCGACATAGCTTGACTGTCCAATCTTATTGAAGATATTAAAGAGACGTCTACTACCGGTAACACAGAAAAGATAGTCAAACTCAAGGTAGACTATCATGAGGCTATCCTCAAGGTTGATAAGAAAGAAAGAGACTATGTCAAAATACAAGAGTTATATGACATAGAGAAGAAGAAGCACTTAGTCACAGAATAAAGACTCTCAGATATGACTGCTAAATATGATGAGTCTATTGCGGTTTCTAAAAAGTTAGAAATTAAGTTAGGCAAACAGGCAATACCTGTGACACAGCCTAAGTTTAGTCCTAATGCTAAGCATACACCTAAGAGGACTAAAAATCAGAAAGCACGAAAGAAACAGAAATATCACCATGCTTTCACTTATAGGTTTTCTAAGAAAACAAACAAACATGTCAACACAGTTTCTACTACCACTTGTTCTAAGCTTACTTGCACATATTATGGTACACATGGACACATATCACAGTATTGCTTAGCAAGAAAACTTGTTGACAATCATACTTTGTTTTGGAGACCTAAGACTAATCAATATGGACCCTTCAGTAAATGGGTACTAAAGGATTTATCTACTTATTTTGTAGGTGGACCCTCAACCCTCTCATGCTAAAAGCAAGTGGATCCTCGATAGCAGATGTTCGCGACACATGACTGGTGATGCATCTTTGTTCGCCACACTATCAATAAAGAAAGAAGGATACATCTCCTTCGAAAATAATTTGAGAGGTGATATTATTGGTAATGGCACTGTCGGTATATCTTCTTATCCAGTAATAAAGGATGTTTGTCTAGTCACATAATTGAAACATAACCTACTAAGCATAAGTCATTTGGCTGATAATGGTTATGGTATTAATTTTGTAAAAGACAAATATACCATATATGATATGTCATCTAGTAATCCCTTATATGAAAGGATTAGATAAGACAATATTTATGTTTTCTTTTTGGAGAGTACTAATAATGCAGGAAGATGCCTAGTAGCTAATTTAGATGAAAGCTGGCTATGTCACATAAGACTAGGGCATACAAATATGGACATTATCTTACAACTGAGCACTAAAAAGTTGGTAAAAGGACTCCCCGAGATTCCATGCAAAAAAGATATGGTATGTGCTGATTGTGAAAAGAACAAAGCACATAGGTCTACATTTAAATCCATCAACGCTGTAAGTACTTCTAGACCTTTGCAGTTGATACATATAGATTTATTTGGTCCTAGTAGAGTCGCTAGTCTTGGCGGTAAACTCTACGCTTTTGTTATTGTTGATGATTTCTCTCGCTTTACATGGTTTTACTTTTTATCAAACAAAAGTGATGCTATTTTTGAATTTTAGATATTTTGCAAAAAGGTTCAAAACGAAAAAGGCTTCATAATTACTCGTATTCGAAGTGATCATAGTGGCAAATTCGTAAATTCTGATTTCAAAAAGTTTTGTGATGATAGTGGGTACTACCACGAATTTTCTTATCCCAGAACTCCTCAACAGAATGATGTTATCGAGCAGAAGAACCATACTCTAAGCGAAATGGCTAGAGTCATGCTAAATCAACATAATCTTCCTAAATATTTTTGGGCAGAAGCTGTTAGCACAGCCTGTCATATTTTAAATAGGGTGTTAATTCGACCTATCTCGAAAAAAACACCATAAGAACGTTGGTTTGGAAGGATTCCAAACATTTCTTATTTTAAAGTTTTTGGATGTCGTTGTTTTATCCTGAACAACAAGGAAAACTTGGAAAAGTTAGACTCTAAAGCAGATAAAGGAATATTTCTCGGATATGCTGCTAAGAGTAAGAGATATAGAATTTCAATAAAAGGTATATGATTGTTGAAGAATCTATTAATGTTACTTTTGATGAGCTTAATAGTCACAGATCTAGCGACAGTGATGATGAAGGTGTACAAGCAAAAAACGGAGAAGAGTCTTGTGGAAGATCTGACTCAAAATTTTGATTCATTAAAGTTCTAACCAGATCATCCAGGGACACTCATCATAGGTGATGTATCAAAAGGTGTAAGTACATGCTCCTCTCTTAGAGATTCTGAAATAGTAGCAAATGTAGCTTTTATTTCTCAAATAGAACCTAAGAATATAGAAGATGCCTTTTCTGATGAGTTTTGGATTAATGCCATGCAAGAGGAACTAAATCAATTTGAGAGAAACCAAGTTTGGAAACTCGTTCCTAAACCTATTGGTCAATCGTGGTACCAAATGAGTGTTCCGAAATAAATTTAGTGAAGATGGACAAGTTCTACGCAACAAAGCACGTCTAGTGGCACAAGGTTATAATCAAGAAGAAGGTATTGATTATGACGAGACATATGCTCCTGTTGCTAGACTAGAAGCTATCCGCATGTTTTGTGCATTTGCATATTTTAATAATTTTAAATTATTTCAAATGGACGTGAAAAGTATATTTTTAACGGATTTCTGAAAGAAGAAGTTTTTATGAAACAACCCCCTGGTTTTGAAGATTTTTAAAAACTTGATCATGTCTTCAAGCTTAAGAAAGCACTCTATGGACTCAAACAGGCACCTCGTGCTTGGTATGAACGCCTAAGTGCCTTCTTACTTGATAATAGTTTTTCAAAAGGAAGAGTTGATACAACTTTGTTTATCAAATCTTTAAATGATGACTTTTTTCTTGTGCAAATATATGTTGATAATATTATATTCGGTTCTACTAATAAAAATTTGTCAAGAGTTTGCTAAGTGTATGCAGAATGAATTTGAGATGAGTATGATGGAAGAGCTGAGCTTCTTCCTAGGACTCCAGATCAAACAACACTCAAAGAGAACATTCACCAATCAAGCCAAGTATTCGAATGATATACTGAAAAAGTACGACTTCGATAATGTAAAGCCTATCGGAACTCTTATGGCTACATCCACAAAGCTTGATACTGATAAAAGTGGCAAACCTGTCGACCATCATAAGTATCGAGGTATGATTGGTAGCTTATTATATTTAACTGCTAGTCGCCCTGATATTATGTTCAGTGTTTTTATCTGTGCACGATACCAGGCAAATCCTAAGGAATCACACCTAAGTGCCGTTAAGCGTATCTTCCGATACCTTAAAGGAACTTCTACAGTCGGCCTGTGGTATCCTAAAACTAAATCCTTTAACCTGATAGGTTACTCGGATGTGGATTTTGCAGGATGCAAAGTAGACCGTAAAAGTACCAGTGATACGTGTCATTTTCTAGGAAAGCCTTAGTCTCTTGGTTTAGCAAGAAGAAAAATTCTGTAGAATTATCAACTATTGAGGCTGAGTATTTTTTGCCATGAATTATAAAAGAACAGAACAATTATATCAGAGGACTGGACTTTTACTTCACAATACAAACTCTCTCGTAAAAAGAAAGTCTAGGGACGAAAACCTAGGTACAGCAATCTAAGTACAATTGTTTAGTTTTTTTGGGGGGTGACGGTAGAGGCTCGAGAAAGCAACGGCAGCTCTGCCTTACTCCTTGGACGATCGGATGCAGCCTTGGCTCCGATGAAGAAATGCTCTTGGACGTGTGGGGAGACTCCCTTGCACCTTCGGTTGCTAAATCTTTGGATGTCTCGGTAGTGCTCTCTCTCTTTTTTCGTTCCTTTGCTTCTCTCTCTTCTCTCCTCCCGTCTCCTGAATTCTCCAGGGTTTGCAAGGGAATGACACCTTGCTATTTATAGAAGTGGGGGTGTGATCATTAGGGTTTGCAAATGATTGCCTCCTTAAGAAGTCGGCGGTTAAGGATCAACTAATCTGGGCCATTAATTCTGATTGTAGCAAATCTAGGAAATTAATGTGGATTGCATCAAATCTCTGTGGGCAATAAATGTTGATTGCCATGAATATTCGTGATTTGTGATAGCCTGCCACGTGTCCAATTTTGCTTGATTTGATTTGATCAGGTCAATTATGACGATTGCAGCAAATATTAATTTTTTTAGGATTTGTTAGCACCCATAATTCCAGGGAAGATAAGACTGCCACATGGCTCAATTGTCGCGAAGAGCGCCACGTGTCTCAAATGGACCGTCCTGGCAGAGCCGCATATGGGTGGTCCTCCCAGCCGCATGAAGCATACAACCGCATGAGGATGGGCAGTCGCATGAAGATGGGCAGCCGCACGTGGATAGGCAGCCGCATGGGGATAGACAGCCGCATGGGGGCAGCCCTATGCGGATGGGCAACCACATGGGAATAGGCAGCCGCATGCAAATGACAGCCGCATGGGGATAGGCAGCCGCATGAATTGGGCGGCCGCATGAAGTGAGCGGCCGCATGGAGTGGTCTCGGGACTTGTTGGATTTTGCCAGCTGTAAGAAGATTTTCTCCTCTTTCCTATGAACACGCCATCATGTTAGTCATTATTGCGTCTTTGTGCCAGCGCTGTCATAGCCGTCATTTGTCAGAGCAGCCGTCAGGGCATTAAATACAGCCAATGTAGAGAAGAACTGTTGAAGGCCACGTGGCTTCTTTCTGAGTCGCATGGA
>JANAVB010011315.1:0-30312 GCA_029216955.1 Iris pallida
CTGGAGGAGAGCCACCAGTTCAGCCCGTCCAGCCTGTAGAGCCTGATGATGGCACTTTGGTGGGTCTCATCAGGTCACTATTAGACTCCCAGGATCGTCGATGAGGTACCTTGTACCAGGCGGTGGCAGACGCTTTGGCCAGAGGAGGTCATAGGGTAATAGCGCGGCCAACAGCTTCAAGCGCTTGAACCCTCCCTTCTTCGACGACAGTGAAGATGCGATCGTTGCAGATGTATGGCTTCAGGACACAGAGGTGATTCTAGAAGCAGTCAGGACTCCAGAGAACGAGAAGGTGGCCGTGTTGTGCCTGCAGTTATTGGATCTTTCCCGCAGCTGGTGGGTGGCGCAGGCCGTTGGATTAGTGGCCCCTATTGCCTGGGCAGTATTCAGGAAAAGATTCCAGACCAAGTACTTTGATGCTGTAGCTCGGTACGATCTACAGACGAAGTTTACCAATCTGAAGCAGATGGGCAGGACGGTCGATGGATATACGGCCGAGTTCTCCAGGCTTAGTCGGTTTGCTCCCACCTTGGTGGCGACCGAGTTCGATAGAGCCCAACAGTTCCAGCAGAGGCTCCACCTAGAGATTTATTGGCGGTAGAGAAGTTTGAGCATCAGACTTTTGATGCAGTGTTGAGAGCAGCCCGAAGGCATGAGTATACCTCCCAGAGGATCGTGGATAGGACCGGAGGTTGGAAGCGATCTCACGGCCAGATGAATCAGTCATCAGCACCAGTCCCGGCAGCCAGGGCTTTGACCATTGGAACTCCGAGGCGGGCGGCCTCAGTGACGTCGGTTCAGCATTCCACCCTGACGTACCCTCAGCAGCAGAAGCAGAAGCAGTCTTCCGCAGTGGGATATTCATACTGCAGGAAGCCAGGGCATGTGGTATCAGAGTATCGCAGAGCACAGGGTTTGTGCTTGATTTGTGGTGCCCCGGACCACAGGGTTGGGAACTGCCCGAATATGAGGAGTTTATCGGCCTCTCTAGTCCTTCAGTTAGAGGACCAGCACCAGTCCAGCAGCAGCAACAGCTGCAGTACCCGTTCCCGAGGCCATTGCCGACGCAGGCCCAGGCATTCCAGCAGCAGAGACCGCAGCAGTATGCCTAAGCCCAAGCCCTGATCCAGAGCAGGCAGAGAAATTTTCAGCAAAGGGGACCCGCACCCAGAGGACATGGTCAAGTGCTGGCCTTGACCATGGAAGAAGATGGATTAGCACCAGGAGAGGTAGTGGCAGGTACTATTCTCGTCAACACCTTTCCAGCTTCAGTATTATTTGACTCTGGTACATCGCATTCATTTATGTCCGCATGATTCGCGACACGGGTAGGACTGGAGCCCGAGTCATTATCAGTAAGGCTCAATATACTTACTGGTAACGGACTTGTGGGAGTAGATAGAGTATTTTCCTCGTGTCGGATCGTAGTTAGCGGTAGAGAATTCCCCGCTAGATTGATAGAGTTCCCGATGGACGATTATGATGTGGTCTTAGGGATGGATTGGTTGAGGGACCAGTATGCTAGGATAGACTGCCACATTGGCAGGGTTATTTTTAGCATTCCAGGCGAGCCAGAGTTTTCCTTCTCCCGAGGCAAAGTTGAACCTTCTCCTCCAGTGTTGCGGATGGTAGTAGCAGTAGTACAGTTACCTCGTATAGTCGAAGAGTTTTCAGATATTTTTCCAAAAGAGCTTCCAGGGATGCCGCCAGAGCGAGAGATCGAGTTTACCATCGACTTGATTCCCGGGACAGCCCCAGTGTCAGAGAGAGTCTACAGGATGGCGCCGTCAGAGCTAGAGATATTGTACAAGATGATTGAAGAACTCAGAACCAAGGGATTCATTCGTGCTAGTGGATCGCCTTGAGGAGCCCCGATGCTTCTTGTGAAAAAGAAGGATGGTACTTCTATATTATGTGTAGATTATCGTACCTTGAACTCGATGACAATCAAGAACAGATACCCTCTCCCAAGGATAGATGACTTGTTTGATCAACTCAAGGGGGCAGCAGTATTCTTGAAGATCGACTTGCGGTCAGGATACCATCAGATCAGAGTCAGAGAGCAGGACATCCCGAAGACAGCTTTTAGATCGAGATATGGGCATTGGGAGTTCCTTGTGATGCCATTTGGAGCAACCAATGCGTCGACAGTATTCATGGACCTCATGAATCATATCTGTATGCCTTATTTGGATCAGTTCGTGATTGTGTTCCTAGACGACATCCTAGTCTACAACAAAGAGTGAGGCGGAGCATGAGCAGCATCTCTGTATGGTTCTTCAGATTCTCAAAGAGCACCAATTGTATGCCAAGTTCAGTAAATACGAGTTCTGCCTCGATCGCAATTCATACTTAGGTCATATCATCACCCGAGGAGGAGTTGAAGTGGATCCCTAGAAGATCATGGCCATTAAAACGTGGCCGGTACCTAGCACAGTGGCAGAAATTCGCAGTTTTCTTGTCTTGGCCGACTATTACCGGCGATTTGTTTCAGACTTTGCTCAAATTTCAGCGCCATTGACCCAGTTGACCTGCAAGAATGTGCAGTTTGCTTGGACAGCAGAGTGCCAGGATTCTTTTGAGAGGTTAAAGCGAGGCTTGATGACGGCTCCTATTCTTACGCTTTCAAATGGAACCGGAGGATTCTCAGTGTATTATGATGCTTTGGGCAGAGGTTTGAGATGTGTTCGGATACAACATGGAAAGATAATAGCTTATGCGTCATGACAACTTCGTGATCATGAGAGGAATTATCCAACCCATGACTTGGAGCTGACAGCAGTAGTGTTTGCACTTAAGCTTTGGAGGCACTACTTGTATGGAGATAGGGTGGAGATTTTCACCGACCATAAGAGTCTGAAGTATGTGTTCATCCAGAAGGATCTCAACATGCGTCAGAGGAGATGGCTAGAGCTGCTCGTGGATTATGACATCAACTTGTAGTATCATCCTGGGAAGGCCAACGTTGTTGCGGATGCATTAAGCAGGAGAGCCGAAGTTTATTTCCTAACATCGCAACCAGAGCTGTTAGCCGATCTTCAGAAGATGGGTATAGAAGTTGTCCTCCCTTCCAGTGTGGCATTGATGGCCAGCATGCAAGTTCAGTCCACTATAGTCGAGAGGATTCGGATGGCACAGTCAGCAGATTCCAAGCTTCAGCGACTCAGAGCAGAGTGTGAGACAGGACGAAGACCAGAGTTATGTATCCATGAAGATGGTATACTTAGGCATGGAAGGCGTCTTTGTGTACCCAGTAGAGATATCAGACAGGAGATCATGGCAGAGGCCCACAGTTCACAGTATTCCATTCATCCCGGTGGCACGAAGATGTACCGTGATATCCGCCAGCACTTTTGGTGGAATGGCATGAAGAGGGAGATAGCCTGATTTGTCTCTCGTTGTTTAGTCTTCAAACAAGTTAAGGCTGAATATCAGAGACCAGCTGGACTACTTCAACCATTGCCAATTCCAGAGTGGAAATGGGAGCATATAACCATAGATTTTGTGACTGGATTGCCTAGATCTCCGGCTGGCAGAGATGCTATTTGGGTAGTAATAGACAGGCTCACGAAGGTGGCTCACTTTCTCCCGTTCAGAGTTGGTCAGTCGACGGCTCAGCTAGCGGAGATGTATCTCCGGCAGATTGTCAGATTACACGGTGTACCAGTCTGTATCACCTTGGACAGAGATTCTAGATTTACGTCGCACTTTTGGCATAGCCTGCAAGAGAGTTTGGAGACTCGCCTCCAGTTCAGCTCAGCGTAACATCCACAGACAGATGGTCAGTCAGAGCGTACCATACAAATCTTGGAAGTTATGTTGAGATCTTGTACACTCGACTTCGGTGGTTCGTGGGAAGATCACCTGCACCTGGTAGAGTTTTCGTACAATAACAGTTTCTAAGCTAGTATCCAGATGACACCGTTCGAGGTACTGTATGGTAGGAAGTGCCGATCCCCACTAGCATGGGACGATGTCGGAGAGAGGCATATGCTCGGTCCAAAAATGATTGCTCAGACCGTTGAGGTGGTCAGGAGATTCAGAGATCATCTTCGAGTTGTCCTAGATCACCAGTGTCATTGGACCGATTCTCATCGGCGCCCTCTTGAGTTTTCTGTCGACGACCATGTATTCCTGAGGATTTTGCCTAACCATGGCGTCATTCATTTCGGCGTGCAGAAAAAGCTTAGTCCTAGGTATATAGGACCATTTAACATTCTGGAGTGAGTAGGAGATGTATCCTATCGTCTCGCTCTTCCACCATCGCTACGTGAGGTGTATGACGTATTTCATGTCTCCCAACTGCAACGGTATATCCCGGACCCGAGCCACATCCTGGATCATTCGGAATTGGTTGTTGGTACCAACCTTTCGTATGAGGAGAGGCCCGTGTCTATATTGGACCGAAGAGAGAAGACACTCAAGAATAAGACTATCAAGTTAGTCCGAGTTGCTTGGGGTCATCACTCTTTGGGTGAGTCAACGTGGGAGCGTGAGAATAATATCCGATCGCGATATCCCGACCTGTTTGACTCGTGAGGTATAATATCTTTCTTATGCCTTACACTTCGAATCCTTGCTTGCATATTTGATTGCTTGATTGATTGCTTAGCTGTAGATTGCATCTGATAGTATAACTTGTCCGGATACCTCTAGCCTCTTTAATTAAATTCCGAGGAAGGAATTTTTTTAAGGTGGGTAGAGTTGTCACCCTCGAAATCCTTGTTACGTATTTTTGTATACGTGTACATATTTCAGGTCCGTATTTTTATTAGTCATGGTTAGCTAGTCATGATTTTATTTTTAGCATGTTGCATTGGCATGGTTATTTTGGCATTTCATTGGTTATGGCTTAGCTTGGTTCGGTTTAGCTTGGTTTGGTTTGCTTTTTGGTTTATCATGAACCAAAAAAAAATCCTACCTACTACCACCATCATCATTTAAAACCCAACCCCCTTTCTCTCTCATTTTTACTCTTCATTTATTTCTTCATCTTCTTCCTCTTAACTTCTCCACCTACCAAGAGAAGCTTAGGCAAGTGCAACTTGCTTCATGGAGAAACTCAATTATTGTTGTTCTATTGTCTTCCTCGCGAGATTCTAAGATACTTTAGAACTTGGCATTTTTCATTTTGATGGATATTTTTTTTGTAGATCTAAGTTTATATCATTTTTGGTTTTTTGGGTATTAAACTTCATTATTTTTATGTTTGATTGTTCCATGTTGTAGAGAATTCGATTTTACCCAAAATAGACCTTTGAAAAGTTGGATTTCGACTTGTTTTGAGGAAGTTATGGCCAAAAATATTTTTAGCCATTTCTATGTTCATCTGTGCTGATTCTGGCAGAGACGATAAATAGTATCCGAGCCGCATATGGGAGTGCCGCATAGTGTCCGAGCCGCATATGAGGGTGCTACATAGTGCCGCATAGTATTCCAGCCGCATATGGGATTGTCGCATAGTGCCGCATACTGTCCGAGCCGCATATGAGGGTGCTGCATAGTACCGCATAGTGCTGCATAGTATCTGAGCCGCATATGCGAGTGCCGCATAGTGCTACATAGTGTCCGAGCCGCATATGAGGGTGCTGCATAGTGCTGTATAGTATTCGAGCCGCATATGGGAGTGCTACATAGTGCCGTATAGTGCCGCGTAGTATCCGAGCCGTATATGGGAGTGCCATATAGTGCCGTATAGTATCCGAGCCGCATATAAGGGTGCTGTATAGTGCCGCATAGTGCTGCATAGTATCCGAGCCGTATATGGGAGTGCTGTATAGTGCTGCATAGTGCCGCATAGTGTCTGAGCCCCATATAGGAGTGCTGCATAGTGCCGCATTATATCCGAGCCGCATATGGGGGTGCCACATAGTGCTGAATAGTGCCGCACAGTGCCTATTTTAGCTGTTTTTGGCTATTTTATGTCCTATTTGGCCAATTTGTGGCCAGAATTTCTTCCAACTCCCAACATGAAAGTGGTAGATCTTTTCCTTGGCTTCAAGTGCATGTTATTAGCTATTTTATGCAAGTTTTCTCATTTATTATAATGTAAGGATAGAACATGATAGTGGCCCGTCATGGCGCACTCTTGACAAGTAAACATGACATGTAATCTGGAACGCCGTTGCGACGGCTATCTCGACATGCTAGTAATCTTCCTCTTGATACCGTAGATGATTGTGCTTGTACAAATAAACCAGTCTTGTCTTGCATCATATCTAGGACAGAGACCCCTGAATACCACGGTCAGGGGTACCTACTGAATTCAACTAAGGCTAATAACTAGAATAATCCAGTAGTCATGAAGAGATTTCCCAGCTACAGACAATCCCGTTATCTGGGCGCTCAAGTGGACTTGTAGCCTACCGATGAGTAGGGCACATTTTCAGCACACAGTCACGTATTGCATTCTTCATAAACGAACATTCGACCTGGATAACCGGATGGTCTGCAGGGCTTGTGGCTGTTGGGATAATCTCATTGCATCTTGCTAGTAATTAGGCCTGTGATAACCCTAGTTAGTTAAAAGTATCAAGCCGTACTCTTGATTGGCCATGATTGATTGGATGGAGTTTATTCCAGCTTAGTCTTATCCTGATCCTGTGCAAGATTGTGATATGACATGATTATTGATGCTTGCCTTAACAATAAAGATCAAGGGTCCAGTTCTGTTCAGGCGAAGGATTACAATCCCGGTTCTTATTTGGTTTACGGGTTGTAACCTGGCTCCCGGAGCAGTTCTGTGTCCTCTCTTCGTTTATTGTCTTTACTGTACCATTAGTATTTGAGACGGGTTTCTATTCAGGTGAAGGGCTGCAACCCCGGTCCTTGTTTGGTTTAAGGGTTGTGACCTGGCTACTTGAATGGTTTCTTCGTACTCAGTTTACTGTTGTTATCTCTATTATTATCACTTTTTTATTTATTATTTATCTTTAATATTCTATTATGATATGCTGGTTTTAGTTCCTAAGTGAAGCCTCCTTTGTGGCACTTCCTCTTTCTGGGTCTGACACAGCTGGTTTTGTGTCCAGATATCGGAGCAGCACCCGAGGATCCACCTGTCTTCCAGCCAGATGGTGACCACCAGGCGTAACCCTGGCAACGAGTGAGTTTTTTTTGTCCTCCCACTTTATTATAAAAATTATTCTTTTGAGGCATTTAGCCGGCGAGCACGTGTTAGCTCGTATTGCACCTTTATTTACTGTCTGCCTATGGGCTGTAACATGATTGACAGATCCTAGGGTTGATCATGTATGACTGAACTCTTGCTAGTCTTATCATTTTGTACGACTAACTTCATGATCATCCAATATGTAATGTATGTGACGCCTTGCTATTATATATTTGGTGCTCTGACATCTTGTAACTATTATTGCTTGCTTGAGATTGAGATAATAGGCTTGTTCATAACCATAGGAGACTATTGGCTTGTAGTTAAACCCTCATGTATCTAGACAGTCGTGATCATATAGCGAGGTAGGTTGCACTTCAATATACGTAGCTGGCTATGTACGCTTCCGCTCTCCAGTATTCTAGTTTTGGGGCGTTACATGGTTTTAGTGGTGGCCCATGCAGGTCTTGTAAATCAAGATATGTGAGGGTTTACCGAATAGATGTCTCAATCAGTATTCGCCTTGATCTATGCTCGTATCTTCAAATCCCTGAGAATCTTGACCTGATCACATGCTTGTATCGTTGATCTGTCCTGGTCCTTTCTTATTGTTTCCTATGTCGTCTTCTTCAACGATATTATTCCAGGACCTGCCGATCAGCAAGACGGAGCACCTCCCGTAGACCAGCTGCAACCTGGAGATAAAGCCCAGCATTCAGAAGTAGCCTCCAGAGTCATGCCTACTGGAGGAGAGCTACCAGTTCAGCCCGTCCAGCCTGCAGAGCCTGATGATGGCACTTTGGTGGGTCTCATCAGGTCACTATTAGACTCCAAGGATCGTCGAGGAGATGTCTTGCACCAGGCGGTGGCAGATGCTTTGGCCAGAGGAGGTCATAGGGTAATAGTGCGGCCAACAGCTTCAAGCGCTTGAACCCTCCCTTCTTCGACGATAGTGAAGATGCGATCGCTGCAGATGTATGGCTTCAGGACACAGAGGTGATTCTAGAAGCAGTCAGGACTCCAGAGAACGAAAAGGTGGCCTGGTGTGCCTGCAGTTATTGGATCTTGCCTGTAGCTGGTGGGTGGCGCAGGCCGTTGGATTAGTGGCCCCTATTGCCTAGGCAGTATTCAGGAAAAGATTCTAGACCAAGTACTTCGATGCTGTAGCTCGGTACGATCTACAGATGAAGTTTACCAATCTGAAGTAGATGGGCAGGACGGTCGATGGATATACGGCCGAGTTCTCCAGGCTTAGTCGGTTTGCTCCCATCTTGGTGGCGACCGAGTTCGATATAGCCCAGCAGTTCTAGCAGAGGCTCCACCTAAAGATTTTATTGGCGGTAGAGAAGTTTGAGCATCAGACTTTTGATGCAGTGTTGAGAGCAGCCCGGAGGCATGAGTATACCTCCCAGAGGATCGTGGATAGGACCGGAGGTCGAAAGCGATCTCACGGCCAGATGAATCAGTCATCAGTACCAGTCCCGACAGCCAGGGCTTTGTCCATTGAAGCTCCGAGGTGGGCGGCCTCAGTGACGTCGGTTCAGCATTCCACCCCGACGCACCCTCAGTAGCAGAAGCAGTCTTCCGCAGTGGGATGTTCACACTGCGAAAAGCCAGGGCATGTGGTTTCAGAGTATCGCAGAGCACAGGGTTTGTGCTTGATTTGTGGTGCCCCAGACCACAGGGTTGGGAACTGCCCGAACAGGAGGAGTTCATCAGCCTTCTCTAGTCCTTCAGTTAGAGGACCAGCACCAGTCCAGCAGCAGCAACAGCTGCAGTACCCGTTCCCGAGGCCATTGCCGATACAGGCCCAGGCATTCCAGCAGCAAAGATCACAGCAGTATGCCTAAGCCCAAGCCCTGATCCAGAGCAGACAGAGGAATTTTCAGCAAAGGGGACCCGCACCCAGAGGACATGGTCAAGTGCTGGCCTTGACCATGGGAGAAGAAGGATTAGCACCAGGAGAGGTAGTGGCAGGTACTATTCTCGTCAACACCTTTCCAGCTTCAGTATTATTTGACTCTGGTGCATCGTATTCATTTATGTCTGCACGATTCGCGACACGGGTAGGACTGGAGCCCGAGTCATTATCAGTAAGGCTCAATATACTTACTGGTAACGGACTTGTGGGAGTAGATAGAGTGTTTCCTCGTGTCGGATCGTAGTTAGCGGTAGAGAATTTCTCGCTAGATTGATAGAGTTCCCGATGGACGATTATGATGTGGTCTTAGGGATGGATTGGTTGAGGGACCAGTATGCTAGGATAGACTGCCACATTAGCAGAGTTATTTTTAGCATTCCAGGCGAGCCGGAGTTTTTCTTCTCCCGAGGCAAAGTTGAACCTTCTCCTCCAGTGTTGCGGATGGCAGTAGCAGTAGTACAGTTACCTCGTATAGTCGAAAAGTTTCCAGATATTTTCCCAGAAGAGCTTCCAGGGATGCCGCCAGAGCGAGAGATCGTGTTTACCATCGACTTGATTCCCGGGACAGCCCCAGTGTCAGAGAGAGTCTACAGGATGGCGCCGTCAGAGCTAGAGATATTGTACAAGATGATTGAAGAACTCAGAACCAAGGGATTCATTCGTGCTAGTGGATCGCCTTGAGGTGCCCCGATGCTTCTTGTAAAAAAGAAGGATGGTACTTCCATATTATGTGTAGATTATCGTACCTTGAACTCGGTGACAATCAAGAACAGATACCCTCTCCCAAGGATAGATGACTTGTTTGATCAACTCAAGGGGGCAGCAGTATTCTTGAAGATCGACTTGCGGTCAGGATACCATCAGATCAGAGTCAGAGAGCAGGACATCCCAAAGATAGCTTTTAGATCGAGATATGGGCATTGGGAGTTCCTTGTGATGCCATTTGGAGCAACCAATGCGCCGACAGTATTCATGGACCTCATGAATCGTATCTTTATGCCTTATTTGGATCAGTTCGTGATTATGTTCCTAGACGACATCCTAGTCTACAACAAGAGTGAGGCGGAGCATGAGCAGCATCTCTGTATGGTTCTTCAGATTCTCAAAGAGCACCAATTGTATGCCAAGTTCAGTAAATACGAGTTCTGGCTCGATCGTATTTCGTACTTAGGTCATATCATCACCCGAGGAGGAGTTGAAGTGGATCCCCAGAAGATCATGGCTATTGAAACGTGGCCGGTACCTAGCACAGTGGCAGAAATTCGCAGTTTTCTTGGCTTGGCCGACTACTACCGGCGATTTGTTTCAGACTTTGCTCAAATTTCAGCGCCATTGACCCAGTTGACCTGCAAGAATATGCAGTTTACTTGGACAGCAGAGTGCCAGGATTCTTTTGAGAGGTTGAAGCGAGGCTTGATGACGGCTCCTATTCTCACACTTTTAAATGGAACTAGAGGATTCTCAGTGTATTATGATGCTTCGGACAGAGGTTTGGGATGTGTTCGGATACAACATGGAAAGGTAATAGCTTATGCGTCATGACAACTTCGTGATCATGAGAGAAATTACCCAACCCATGACTTGGAGCTGGCAGCAGTAGTGTTTGCACTTAAGCTTTGGAGGCACTACTTGTATGGAGATAGGGTGGAGATTTTCACCGACCATAAGAGTCTGAAGTATGTGTTCACCCAGAAGGATCTCAACATGCGTCAGAGGAGATGGCTAGAGCTGCTCGTGGATTATGACATCAACTTATAGTATCATCCTGGGAAGGCCAACGTTGTTGCGGATGCATTGAGCAGGAGAGCCGAAGTTTATTTCTTAACATCGCAACCAGAGCTGTTAGCCGATCTTCAGAAGATGGGTATAGAAGTTGTCCTCCCTTCCAGTATGGCATTGATGGCCAGCATACAAGTTCAGTCCACTATAGTCGAGAGGATCCGGATGGCGCAGTCAGCAGATTCCAAGCTTCAGCGACTCAGAGCAGAGTGTGAGGCAGGACGAAGACCAGAGTTATGTATCCATGAAGATGGTACACTTAGGCATGGAAGGCGTCTTTGTGTACCCAGTGGAGATATCAGACATGAGATCATGGCAGAGGCCCACAGTTCACAGTATTCCATTCATCCCGGTGGCACGAAGATGTACCGTGATATCCGTCAGCACTTTTGGTGGAATGGCATGAAGAGGGAGATAGCCTGATTTGTCTCTCGTTGTTTAGTCTGTCAACAAGTTAAGGCTGAACATCAGAGACCAGCTGGACTACTTCAACCATTGCCAATTCCAGAGTAGAAATGGAAGCATATAACCATGGATTTTGTGACTGGATTGCCTAGATCCCCGGCTGGCAGAGATGCTATTTGGGTAGTTATAGACAAGCTCACGAAGGTGGCTCACTTTCTCCCGTTCAGAGTTGGTCAGTCGACGGCTCAGCTAGCGGAGATGTATCTCCGGCAGATTGTCAGATTACACGGTGTACCAATTAGTATCACCTCGGACAGAGATTCTAGATTTACGTCGCACTTTTGGCATAGCCTGCAAGAGAGTTTGGGGACTCACCTCCAGTTCAGCTCAGCGTATCATCCACAGACAGATGGTCAGTCAGAGCGTACCATACAAATCTTGGAAGATATGTTGAGATCTTGTACACTCGACTTCGGTGGTTCGTGGGAAGATCACCTGCACCTGGTAGAGTTCTCGTACAACAACAGTTTCCAAGCTAGTATCCAGATGACACCGTTCGAGGTACTGTATGGTAGGAAGTGCCGATCCCCACTAGCATGGGACGATGTCGGAGAATGGCATATGCTCGGTCCAAAAATGATTGCTCAGACCGTTGAGGTGGTCTGGAGATTCAGAGATCATCTTCGAGTTGCCCTAGATCGCCAGTGTCATTGGGCCGATTCTCATCGGCGCCCTCTTGAGTTTTTTGTCGACGACCATGTATTCCTGAGGATTTTGCCTAACCATGGCGTCATTTATTTCGGCGTGCGGAAAAAGCTTAGTCCTAGGTATATAGGGCCATTTGACATTCTGGAGTGAGTAGGAGATGTATCCTCTCGTCTCGCTCTTCCACCATCGCTACGTGAGGTGTATGACGTATTTCATGTCTCCCAACTGCAACGGTATATCCCGGACCCGAGCCACATCCTGGATCATTCGGAATTGGTTGTTGGTACCAACCTTTCGTATGAGGAGAGGCTCGTGTCTATATTGGACCGG
Source organism: Iris pallida (assembly GCA_029216955.1). NCBI lineage: Eukaryota > Viridiplantae > Streptophyta > Magnoliopsida > Asparagales > Iridaceae > Iris > Iris pallida. The sequence goes on from JANAVB010011315.1 coordinate 12,255, forward strand.
AGAGAGATGACACTCAAGAACAAGACTATCAAGTTAGTCCGAGTTGCTTGGGGTCATCACTCTTTGGGTGAGTCAACGTGGGAGCGTGAGAATGATATCCGATCGCGATATCTCGACCTGTTTGACTCGTGAGGTATAATATCTTTCTTATGCCTTACACTTCGAATCCTTGCTTGCATATTTGATTGCTTGATTGATTGCTTAGCTGTAGATTGCATCTGATAGTGTAACTTGTCCGGATAACTCTAGCCTCTTTAATTACATTCCGAGGAAAGAATTCTTTTAAGGTGGGTAGAGTTGTCACCCTCGAAATCCGTGTTACGTATTTTCGTATACGTGTACATATTTCAGGTCCGTATTTTTATTAGTCATAGTTAGCTAGTCATGATTTTATTTTTAGTATGTTGCATTGGCATGGTTATTTTGGCATTTCATTGGTTATGGCTTAGCTTGGTTCGGTTTAGCTTGGTTTGGTTTGCTTTTGGGTTCATCATGAACCAAAAAAAACCCTACCTACTACCACCATCATCATTTAAAACCCAACCCCCTTTCTCTCTCATTTTTACTCTTCATTTATTTCTTCATCTTAACTTCTCCACCTACCAAGAGAAGCTTAGGCAAGTGCAACTTGCTTCATGGAGAAACTCAATTATTGTTGTTCTATTGTCTTCCTCGCGATATTCTAAGATACTTTAGAACTTGGTATTTTTCATTTTGATGGATTTTTTTTTATAGATCTAAGTTTATATCATTTTTGGTTTTTTTGGGTATTAAACTTCATTATTTTTATGTTTGATTGTTCCATGTTGTAGAGAATTCGATTTTACCCAAAATAGACCTTTGAAAAGTTGGATTTCGACTTGTTTTGAGGAAGTTATGGGCAAAAATATTTTTGGCCATTTCTATGTTCATCTGTGCTGATTCTGGCAGAGACGATAAATAGTATCCGAGCCGCATATGGGACTACCGCATAGTGTCCGAACCGCATATGAGGGTGCTACATAGTGCCGCATAGTATCCCAGCCGCATATGGGAGTGCCGTATAGTGCCGCATACTGTCCGAGCCGCATATGAGGGTGCTGCATAGTACCGCATAGTGCTGCATAGTATCTGAGCTGTATATGCGAGTGCCGCATAGTGCCACATATTGTCCGAGCCGCATATGAGGGTGCTGCATAGTGCCGCATAGTACTGCATAGTATCCGAGCCGCATATGGGAGTGCTACATAGTGCCGTATAGTGCCGCGTAGTATCCGAGCCGCATATGGGAGTGTCATATAGTGCCGCATAGTATCCGAGCCGCATATGAGGGTGATGCATAGTGCTGCATAGTGCTGCATAGTATCTGAGCCGTATATGGGAGTGCTGCATAGTGCTGCATAGTACTGCATAGTATCCGAGCCGCATATGGGAGTGCTGTATAGTGCCGTATTGTATCCGAGCCGCATATGGGGGTGCCGCATAGTGCTGAATAGTGCCGCATAGTGCCTATTTTAGCTGTTTTTGGCTATTTTATGTCCAATTTGGTCAATTTGTGGCCAGAATTTCTTCCAACTCCCAACATAAAAGTGGTAGATCTTTTCCTTGGCTTCAAGAGCATGTTATTAGCTATTTTATGCAAGTTTTCTCATTTATTATAATGTAAGGATAGAACATGATAGTGGCCCGTCATGGCGCACTCTTGACAAGTAAACATGACATATAATCTGGAACGCCGTTGCGACGGCTATCTCGACATGCTAGTAATCCTCCTCTTGATACCGTGGACGATTGTGCTTGTACAAATAAACCAGTCTTGTCTTGCATCATGTCTAGGATAGGGACCCCTGAATACCACGGTCAGGGGTACCTACTGAATTCAACTAAGGCTAATAACTAGAATAATCCAGTAGTCATGAAGAGATTTCCCAGCTACAGGCAATCCCATTATCTGGGAGCTCAAGTGGACTTGTAGCCTACCGACGAGTAGGGCACATTTCCAGCACACAGTCACGTGTTGCATTCTTCATAAATGGACATTCGACCTGAATAACCGGATGGTCTGCAGGGCTTGTGGCTGTTGGGATAATCTCATTGCATCTTGCTAGTAACTAGGCCTGTGATAACTCTATTTAGTTAAAAGTATCAAGCCGTACTCTTGATTGGCCATGATTGATTGGATGAAGTTTATTCCAGCTTAGTCTTATCCTGATCCTGTGTAAGATTGTGACATGACATGATTATTGATGCTTGCCTTAACAATAAAGATCAGGGGTCCAGTTCTGTTCAGACGAAGGGTTACAACCCCGGTCCTTGTTTGGTTTAAGGGTTGTAACCTGGCTTCCGGAGCAGTTCTGTGTCCTCTCTTCGTTTATTGTCTTCACTGTACCAATAGTATTTGAGACGGATTTCTATTCAGGTGAAGGGCTGCAACCCAGGTCCTTGTTTGGTTTAAGGGTTGTGACCTGGCTACTTGAATGGTTTCTTCGTACTCAATTTATTGTTGTTATCTCTATTATTATCAGTTCTTTATTTATTATTTATCTTTAATATTCTATTGTGATATGCTGGTTTTAGTTCCTAAGTGAAGCCTCCTTTGTGGCACTTGCTCTTTCTGGGGTCTGACCCAGCTAGTTTTGTGTGGCCAGATATCGGAGCAGCACCAGAGGATCCACCTGTCTTCCAGCCAGATGGTGACCGCCAGGCGTAACCCTGGCAACGAGTGGGTTTTTTTGTCCTCCCACTTTATTGTAAAAATTATTCTTTTGAGGCATTTAGCCGGCGAACACGTGTTATCTCGTATTGTACCTTTATTTACTGTCTGCCTACGGGCTGTAACATGATTGACAGATCCTAGGGTTGATCATGTATGACTGAACTCTTGCTAGTCTTGTCATTTTGTACGACTAGCTTTATGATCATCCAATATGTAATGTATGGGACGCCTTGCTATTATATATTTGGTGCTCTGACATCTTGTAACTATTATTGCTTGCTTGAGATTGAGACAATAGGCTTGTTCATGACCATAGGAGACTGTTGGCTTGTAGTTAAACCCTCATGTATCTAGACAGCCGTGACCGTATAGCGAGGTGGGTTGCACTTCAATATACGTAGCTGGCTATGTACGCCTCCGCTCTCCAGTTTTCTATTTCTGGGGCGATACAGTGGGACACAGCTCCTCGAAGTCATCTGTAATATTTCAACAGGTCCAGTCATGATTGAAGCGAGCACAGTACATCTCACGCAGTTTATATCATGACAGGAATAAAATACAGGCAATAGAGTAAGATACATGAAACGCTGAAGAATATACATAAAGTAAAAGAGAAGACTGTAATGAAATATCTACTATAAGTAAAGAGCTACAGTGAACTAGTGATTTAGAGTACAAGCTAGACATGTGAACGGCTTGATAATAAACATAAGAGTTTGCACACGACTACACTACTTTAGAAATTGTCCACATGACTATTTATACTCCACCGTACCCCAATCAATACACAAGGATCCGTTCAAGTTATGTTATTGCATATGAAATTCACATGGGGGCCCATAAATGGGTGCACATGAAAATAAACATGGGGGCTCCGTGATCATGAGATTACATGAATCACGAGAGTGCACATGAATGGTAAAAGCACAAGAATACATGATAAAAGTGAAACGCACATGACATGATGTATCTGATGCTCCCGAGGGGGATAACATCGTATGAAAAGATCCATATAGTACTAATCCGTGTTTCTATCGTGTCAGGATCAAGTAAAATAATCTAGAGCAAGAAAATACTCCTAGCAAGTATAAAACGGTCAGAGAATGTACTCGCCTGATATCCTGAATGTTTGGAAGAAAATACTGCCTGAGGAGTGGTGTCTGGCTCCTAATTAGAATAGTACAAGTCATAACATATCCAACTAATAAAGTAAGCTACTATGATGCAGTCTACATGATATTAGGTCAATCCTAGACCAAAGTCAACCCTGGTCAACTTCAGTCAACTAAATAGTAAAAGTTAGGTCAACTAGGTCAACCTAGACCCAATCAAGTCTCACTAGGCCTAACCAGTCTACCCTAGCAAGTACACACCATACACAAGTCTATATGACTCTACACATGTGTATATTTCATATACACAAGACCACAAAAGGATTACCATAGGCTATGTTATCTAGGTTATATGCCATAGGCTATACACATACAATTTCATACATTTATACACACTATCCATATAGGCTATACCTATATTGTATTACAAATCACATTGGTTATATATATTATATATAGAGAGAGAGAGTTAGAGAGAGAAAAAACTTGTATATGTGAGTGTGTGTCTATACATAGGCATGTATGTGTGTGTGAATGAGGTCTGAAATCACTGTGCAAACATGTGTGTATAGATGCAAGGTTATCTCAGATTAGGCATGACAGTGTGTGGCTAATCCCAGTTAATTTTAGTATACATTGAGGGAAAGACAGTGCTTGTGTGTGTGAGTGTTCTGTACAATCTCAGGTTTAGTAAAATGGCAGTTAGGAACAGTGTAATGGATTAGCACATTTGTGAAAACAGGTATTCAATCTCAAGTTTGGTACAATGCCAAGTGTGTCTCAGTTGTTCAGATTTACAGTTTACAAGTGAAGTCCCAGATTTGTGTGTATACATGCAGTCATTTCAGAATTTGTGTGTGTGTGTAGAACCATCATTCTCAGGTTTAGTTTATAGGTGTCAACAGTGATTCCCAGTCCAGGTTTGATATTTACCACAGTATTTACATAATAAAAATTTTCAGGAAAATGTAACAGGAATACCCAGGCTATGGTTTCAGTTCAACCCCATACAACCATTCATGAAACACATCAACCCGACCCTAACATGTTATCCATATGTTTAGCAACTAATCCACATTCAATTTACATGATACTAACACTTAAATGTAATTCAAAAAAAGGAAAAATAGTGAGTAATATGAAACTAACTCCATTCCAACATGACCCTTCGCTCCCAGGTTTCAGTGTGTGCATACATAGGCTAAGGCTACATTGCATATATTCAGTCTAATAGAGTATGCATCCTAGGTTTCAATTATAGGTGTCAACAGTTAATTACAATGAACAAGTCTCAGGAATTCAGAATTAAAGCAGTATATAATAGGGAAACATTCCCAGGTTTCAGTTCCAGATTGAATGGACCAATGTCCTGTGCAATCTCAGGTTCACAAACAGTGTCAATATGAGAGCAATCTATTTAACCCATATCAACAGTGTCTCAGGTTTGGAATGAACCCAGGTTTGTGTGTATGTGTCTCTGTTCAAGTTAATCTCACGTTGTATCATAACACAAATAAATCATAACACAAATAACCCATTCAATCTCAGGAATTCTCATTGACAGATTTCAACTATTGAGACCCAACCCACATGTAATTTCGAACACAACTAACCAACTAAATCACCAAGAACTGAACCCTATCATGATTCTCATTATAACAGCAACTAAACCACACTTAATTACAGGATAACAACATTTAAAAGTAATTCGAAATGGAGAAAATAGTGTATACATTCACTGATACTTGACAGTATCAGTAAATGGGGATTTTCCATTTCAATCATAGAAATAACAATTTATATGCTAGGTTAATGGTTGGTATTTAGTGTCGAACATATGCACGTGTTATCCATATAGTATCGTGTCCAAAAATAGGACACGAGCGTGTTCAGAACACACGAATCATAATACATACGACTGACACAGACCGTATGACCAGTGCACGAGTCCTAGCACTCTCGACACGTAGCCATTGGACACGAGACTTTGGGAGTGTCGTGTCAGACGTTGCCCTAAGCTCTGTGTCCAAGGACACGTGTCCATGTGCCCTAGAACGCCCGTACGGACACGCGAGTAGCAGGACAGTCCAGTCACGCGCACGCGGGGCGTGTCCACGAGTCCAACTTGACACGAACTGGACTCAATCCGTGTTCAGTCAAAGGGAAATCAATAATCCACATAAAAACAAGAATTCATATTCAAAAACATTTCAAAAACAGAGTGGAAATGTCCACTGTGGCATTTCGTCGAACACTATTAAACCTAGACTGATACGTGTCCGATACGGACACGTAAAGGACACGACACCACACGAAACCTATTCCTACAGTTAGAGGACACCTAGGGCTATGCAAATATACCAAGAAATTGAAAATCTAATGGTTGAATAGGAAGTTACCTATGTGGTGCTCCTCCTCAAGAAAGCTCAATAATGGAGATCCTTCCTAGCTAGCTCAAAGCCCCAATAGAGTTCAAAACTGAAGTTACCCTCCACCAACAGTAGGAGAACAGAAATTAGGTTACAATGCAAGAAGTTTGAATGAAAATAGATGAGTATTGATCAAAATAGAAAAGTTTGAAGGAAGAACAAACCTTGCTTTTGAAAAAATGGAGGAATGAACAAAAGAGGCAAGTATTTTTCGGAGACATTAAATAGGGGGTGGGTTTGGATCCCTAGGCCGGCCAATACTTTCTAAGGTTAGGGTTTTGGGAATAGATCAAGGGCTCTCCTATCATTTAGTCAAATCAAGGGTCTAAAATCTAGGTTTCACACTAGTCTAAGTTACAACCTAGTTAGCTCTAACTAATCATGACTTAACCAAAATTAATCATAACTAACTAATACTAACCATGGCTAACTAAGACTAGCTATGACTAATCTAGGTTAGGTCCAATCTAGATTAGGGCTAATCATAACACATGGCAACTAATTAAATAATATTAAAATCACACCATTCTAATAAATATATATTAAATTCAAATAAATTCAAGATGACAAAATACCCTCAAACTAGAATGTGGTAGTGACAAATCTACCCTCCTTAAAAAATTTCGTCCTCAAAATTGAAAGGCGAAACTAAACAGATGAGAAGGATAGACAATCATACCTCGCGGTCCAAAAAGATAAGGGTATCGCTCGCGCATCTCATCCTCCCGCTCCCAGGTAGACTCTCCTGGAGATTGATGCCTCCATGCGACGCGAACCAAGGATATCACCTGGTTTCTCAGTACCTTCTCTCGGCGATCCAGAATCTCTACTGGCTGCTCTGGATAACTGAGAATAGGTCCCACCTCAATCTCCGAGTGATCGAGTACATGGCTTGGGTCAGCCACGTACCATCTCAACTGTGATACGTAGAATACGTTGTGGACACCCACTAGTGCAGGTGGCAAGTCTAGCCTGTATGCCATATCACCGACTCTCCCGCTGATCACGAAAGGTCCGATGAAGCGCGGGCTAAGCTTCCTACCTCCACCAAAACGTATGGTACCACGAGTCGGAGATATCCGCAGAAAAACCATGTCTCCGACCTAAACACAAACAAGGTCTCATGTTACTAAATAATCAAACATGATCAATCAAACAATCAACCTACTTCTAATCCTATCTCTAATCAACTAAGTCAAACATAGTCAATGGTCAACTACCGATCAACAACTAGTCAATTTGTCAACATCCAAGCACTTGGTCAAAACTGGTCAACTAAGTCAACTTGGACTATTGGGTCAATGGCTAATCTAGGCCTAAATAGTCTATAGTGTAAAAACAAATATCAAGACCAACTAAATCCTAAGTACAAACATACACTTGTATACTCTACATTAAACTAGACTCATAACTTCTAACCCTTACCCTTAACACATACTCTAAAATACCTCACATACCCCATATATCTTACCCTCTAATACCCATATATCTCTGATGTAACCCCATAGAACCCACACTATTCTAAGTGTATCATCTATGCATACATATAGACTAACCATCTCATATGCCTAATCTATATAATATATGTAGAACCCCTTAACCCATATTACTTATCACATATATCCCTATAATATATACACAATATATAGCATTAGCCTAACATGGAGGTTTACTAGCACAAGTAGCAATTTAACCAAAATAAGGGACATGACATGCAATGGGGTGAAAGTATGTAAAGTACAGGAATGAATGAGTGCATGTGAATCAAGGACATGCAATGAATGTTATGTGAAGTGCAGGGCCTGTGCTAAGGTGCAGTGCCAATTTGTGTGGACACTTCAGGTATACAGGATACTAAGGTAGTGTAATAGTTCATCTATATGTAGGACATGATCAAATTTGTAGGTTATATGCCTAAGTAGCTAGGGAATGAAGTGTCAATTGCAAAAGAGTGAAGTGTGAATTGTGTATCTGAGTCTAACATGTCAGGAAAGTCGTGTGATAATGATGAAGCACAAGATGGCGTGTCCGAGTAGGACATGAAGGTCATGGGTGCCTTACTGGAAAGGGTAAGGAAAAATAATAAATCATCAAGGCTGTAAGACATACTAAAATCCTATATGGAAATTGGTTGGTCAGGAGAATCATCTATGATGGGTTATTATTCTAATACCAATGCTAACTACCATCTCTAGAGTACAGACACCCTACAAGTCATCATATCATTACACTATAAAAGATCTACATATGAATAAGTTCTACAAAACTAAAATATCCCTACTCCTAAGTTATTTGATGATAGAATACAATTTTATAACTACAGAAAGGTATGATAGAGATGATATGTTTAAAAACCTTCTCAAGATATAATCTGATAATCATATGCGTCTGTCCAAAATCATGTTACTCAGAGTCTTCGTTATGCTAGTGAGCAAGGCTACGATAATCACAGAGTCCTTGACTAAGGTACATACCTCTAGAATTATGGTATTTAAAATTTTTGTATTGCCGCATGCTTGACAGCGAAAGCTTTAAATTCCTACACCCGAGAAATTTGTCCAAAATCTGACTATATGTCCTCACTATGCCAGCTAATACGACCATCGAAGATCCTAGATCCCATAACTGAGGTGACCTAGCCCATATGATTTATCTTGGTAGAAAAAAATAAATTAAATCGACAATGAATACCAAGAATCAGATTTATCTACGAACAAGAATGATAAGCAAGATCTGTTGGAACTGAATTTCGAGATAGTTAAAATATAGCAAGGAGCGGAATTGAGATGAACAGAACCTGCGATAAGCTCCCCTACTGCATGTGCACCCTCAGTTGCCATGGCGGAAGCTCGTCCCTGCTGGCCTTCTCCAACCTGATGTTGCGCGAATCTCTGCTGCTGAGTCTGTAAGGGTAGTCCCTTCTGCTGGCTCACCGGAGCCCTCACTCCTGCTCCCTGAGCTGTCCGTCCAGAAAACTTGGGATACCCTCTTAACTGGTGATATGATGCTCCGCAAAGTAGGTACTTGCCTAAACTTATTCGGCATTTACTCCAATCGTGCCCTGGTTTCCTGCAGAAAGGGCAACTGGTAACATGCTGCTGTCTAGGGGTCTGCTGCGTCTGTAACGGTGGTCCCCTCGACTGTTCTGTCGGAGCCCTAGCTCCTACTGCTACCTGAGTCATTACTGTCTGGCTCTCGGGACACTACCTACACCGATGCTCCGCTGAACCACAAAGTAAACACCTGCCAAGCCTCATCTTGCAGTCGTTCCACCCATAGCCTACCTTTTTGTAGAAGTTGCACCTAGCGTCCTGCTGCTGTCTGGATGCCTGGTGGAAATATGTACGTCTCTGACCCTGAAGGTGCTGATGAACAGGCACCTGCTGATACTGATGCTGAATCTATACGTGAGGCCTCTTAGCCTGACCTCCACTGCTGCTAACTCCATGAATGTTATCTCCCCTCTTGAACAACTGTTGCCGCTGAGTTTCCACTATCTGCTGGAAGAAGAAGAACAACCGTGCCACATCCTCTGATCCTGATGCGACTGCTGTTGAAGAACGTTCAGGATGACTGGGGAAAGTCTCGGAGTAGGAAGAGGTGCACTCACATAAGCTGCAGATATCCCAGCCTGAGCTGGCATAACAGGAGTTGCAGTCTCGAGGCCCTGCTGATCAGGACGAGGAGTGGCAGACCCCTCTGTGGTGTCTTCCCGATCGAGACGATGAGATTGTGTCTCCATAACCATCCTGAAGACAGATCAAACGAGAGGACAATCACTGAGAATGAAGCAATAACATTAAGGGAGGACGGTTTATTTTCAAGAAAAGACAATAATGCAGCAAATTTTTAGGTAACAAGAATCTGATTAAGAGTTTTTTCTAATATGATTGAGTATCTTTAAAATATGTCCTATCCTACTGTAGGCTGTAGTGATACTCTAGTTCAAATACCACTACATAAACTCGACCTGCATGGGGCACCACTAAAAATGTGTTACGACCCGCACCCTAGAGTAAGGGCACGAGACGTGGGTACGTCCAGCCTACGCCACAGTGTCGACGGTAGAACGTTGTCCTAGGTCACATACATCTAACAGTTATAAGGTACCTGTACAGTTTATACACTCCGAATGGAGGTGACATAAATAAGTACAACTCAATCATAACTAAGGAAGAAAGTACGATACGATAGAATAGAAAAAACACAGAATCCACAGATGATAAATACAAGATAGAGAGATAACTGAAAATCAAAGATAAACATCTCCACAAATCCAGAGTACAAACTCCAATATATACAAGTGTATCTGACATAACATGAAGATAAATAGAACTAGCCTAGCTAACTAGCCTAGTCTATAGGGTAGTGTCATCAGCAAGTGCTGGGTCCTCCTGAGGGTCCAGCTCAAGTGTGTCGTCTAAGCCTGCTCCGTAATAGGTGGGACATAGCTCCTCGAAGTCATCTGTAATATTTCAACAGGTCCAGTCAGGACAGAAGTGAGCACAGTACATCTCACGCAGTTCATATCATAACAGAAATAAAATACAAGCAATAGAGTAAGACACATGAAACGCTGAAGAATATACATAAAATAAAAGAGAAGACTGTAATAAAATATCTACTATAAGTAACGAGCTACAGTGAACTAGTAATTTAGAGTACAAGCTAGACATGTGAACGGCTTGATAATAAACATGAGAGTTTGCACATGACTACACTACTTTGGAAATTGTCCACATGACTATTTATACTCCCCCGTACCCCAATCAATACACAAGGATCCGTTCAAGTTATGTTATTGCACATAAAATTCACATGGGGGCCCATAAATGGGTGCATATGAATATAAACATGGGGGCTCCATGATCATGAGAGTACATGAATCATGAGAGTGCACATGAATGGTGAAAGCAAAAGAATACATGATGAAAGTGAAACGCACATGACATGATGTATCTGATGCTCCCGAGGGGATAACATCGTATGAAAAGATCCATAAAGTACTAATCTGTGTTTCCATCGTGTCAGCATCAAGTAAAATAATCTAGAGCAAAAAAATACTCCTAGCAAGTATATAACGGTCAGAGAATGTACTCGCCTGATATCCTGAATGTCTGGAAGAAAATACTGCCTGAGGAGTGGTGTCTGGCTCCTAATCAGAATAGTACAAGTCACAACATGTCCAACTAATAAAGTAAGCTACTATGATGCAGTCTACATGATATTAGGTCAATCCTAGACCAAAGTCAACCCTGGTCAACTTCAGTCAACTAAATAGTCAAAGTTAGGTCAACTAGGTCAACCTATACCCAATCAAGTCTCACTAGGCCTAACCAGTCTACCCTAGCAAGTACACACCATACACAAGTCTATATGACTCTACACATGTGTATATTTCATATACACAAGACCACACAAGGATTACCATAGGCTATGTTATCTAGGTTATATGCCGTAGGCTATACATATACAATTTCATACATTTATACACACTATCCATATAGGCTATACCTATATTGTATTACAAATCACATTGGTTATATATATTATATATATAGAGAGAGTTAGAGAGGGGAAAAAATTATATGTGAGTGTGTGTCTATACATAGGCATGTGTGTGTGAATGAGGTCTGAAATTAGTGTGTAAACATGTGTGTATAGATGCAAGGTTATCTCAAATTAGGCATGACAGTGTATGGCTAATCCCAGTTAATTTTAGTGTACATTGAGGGCAAGACAGTGCTTGTGTGTGTGAGTGTTCTGTACAATCTCAGGTTTAGTGAAATGGCAGTTAGGAACAGTGTAATGGATTAGCACATTTGTGAAAACAGGTATTCAATCTCAGGTTTGGTACAAATGCCAAGTGTGTCTCAGTTGTTCAGATTTACAGTTTACAAGTGAAGTCCCAGATTTGTGTGTATACATGCAGTCATTTCAGAATTTGTGTGTGTGTGTGTAGAACCATCATTCTCAGGTTTAGTTTATAGGTGTCAACAGTGATTCCCAGTCCAGGTTTGATATTTACCACAGTATTTACATAATGAAAATTTTCAGGAAAATGTAACAGGAATACCCAGGCTATGGTTTCAGTTGAACCCATACAACCATTCATGAAACACATCAACCCGACCCTAACATGTTATCCATATGTTTAGCAACTAACCCACATTCAATTTACATAATATTAACACTTAAATGTAATTCAAAAAAAGGGGAAAACAGTGAGTAATATGAAACTAACTCCATTCCAACATGACTCTTAGCTCCCAGGTTTCAGTGTGTGCATACATAGGCTAAGGCTACATTCCATATATTCAGTCTAACAGAGTATGCATCCCAGGTTTCAATTATAGGTGTCAACAGTGAATTACAATGAACAAGTCTCAGGAATTCAGAATTAAAAACAGTGTATAATAGGGAAACATTCCCAGGTTTCAGTTCCAGATTGAATGTACCAATGTCCTGTGCAATCTCAGATTCATAAACAGTGTCAATGTGAGAGCAATCAATTTAACCCATGTCAACAGTGTCTCAGGTTTGGAATGAACCCAGGTTTATATGTATGTGTCTCTGTTCAAGTTAATCTCAGGTTGTACCATAACACAAATAAATCATAACATAAATAACCCATTCAATCTCAGGAATTCTCATTGACAGATTTCAGCTATTGAGACCCAACCCACATGTAATTTCGAACACAACTAACCAAGTAAATCACCAATAACTGAACCCTATCATGATTCTCATTATAACAGCAACTAAACCACACTTAATTATAGGATAACAACATTTAAAAGTAATTCAAAATAGAGAAAATAGTGTATACATTCACTGATACTTGACAGTATCAGTAAATGGGGATTTTCCTTTTCAATCATAGAAATAACAATTTTTATGCTAGGTTAATGGTTGGTATTTAGTGTCGAACATATGCACGTGTTATCCATATAGTATCGTGTCCAAAAATAGGACACGAGCGTGTCCAGAACACACGAATCACAATACACACGACTGACACAGACCGTGCGACCAGTGCACGAGTCCTAGCACTCTCGACACGTAGCCATTAGACACGAGACTTTGAGAGTGTCGTGTCAGACATTGCCCCAAGCTCTGTGTCCAAGGACACGTGTCCACGTGCCCTAGAACGGCCGCACAGACACGCGAGTAGCAGGACAGTCTAGTCACGCACGCACGGGGCGTGTCCATGAGTCCAACTCGATACGAACTGGACTCGATCCGTGTTTAGTCAAAGGGAAATCATAAGCCACATAAAAATGAGAATTCCTATTCAAAACATTTCAAAAACAGAGTCTAAATGCCCACTGTGGCAATTCGTCGAACACTATTAAACCTATATTGATACGTGTCCGATACGGACACGTAAAGGACACGACACCACACGAAACCTATTTCTACAGTTAGAGGACACCTAGGGCTATGCAAATATGCCAAGAAATCGAAAATCTAATGGTTGAATATTAAGTTACCTATGTGGTGCTCCTCCTCAAGAAAGCTCAATAATGTAGATCCTTCCTAGCTAGCTCAAAGCCCCAATAGAGTTCAAACTGAAGTTAACCTCCACCAACAGTAGGAGAACAGAAATTAGGTTACAATGCAAGAAGTTTGAATGAAAATAGATGAGTATTGATCAAAATAGAAAAGTTTGAAGGAAGAACAAACCTTGCTTTTGAAAAAAATGGAGGAATGAACAAAAGAGGCAAGTATTTTGGGTGACATTAAATAAGGGGTGGGTGTGGATCCCTAGGCCGGCCAATACTTTCTAGGGTTAGGGTTTTGGGAATAGATCAAGGGCTCTCCTATCATCTATTCAAATCAAGGGTCTAAAATCTAGGTTTCACACTAGTCTAAGTTGCAACCTGGTTAGCTCTAACTAATCATGACTTAACCAAAATTAATCATAACTAACTAATACTAACCATGGCTAACTAAGACTAGCTATGGCTAATCTAGGTTAGGTCGAATCTAGGTTAGGGCTAATCACAACACATGGCAACTAATTAAATAATATTAAAATCATACCATTCTAATAAATATATATTAAATTCAAATAAATTCAAAATAAAAAAATACCCTCAAACTAGAATGTGGTAGTGACACATACTTACGTATATATCCGACCTTCAAGTCGATATTTATTCCCAAAATCCAATTCACAAAAATTTGATTCCTTATAGATATGTTTAAATCCTATATCTCAAATAGAAATTTTGATAAGATAAAACTTTTGATTCAATAATCTCTAATCTTCTTTTAACATATCTTATTTATATACCTCTTTTTCCTTAAGCTAAATTTTGTCTTTCGTAATCCTCTTGAATTTGAAATTCAATAAACCCTCAATGAATTTAGTCTAAGTAAAAATCAAACTCTTCACATACTCATTTAACAACGTAAATTTTTTTTATCTTTAAGGTACCATCAAAGAAATCCATCTATAATATTCTTGATTACTCTTGAACTTGTTTGTCACCATCTACTTAAACATAACATCACCTTTTCTCAATTCCATCTAATTTTTTTTAACTTATGTCAAATCTTATATATCCTGTAATCGTCTACTCATCTTAACCAACTATACCATTAGTCTCCTCTATGGAATTTTCTAATCTAGTCCCGTGTGAAAGGGGGTAGTGATCCGATCTCCATCTTTGCACAAAATCATATACGAACTAAGACTGCACGAATCATGAAGGAGTTTAATAAAATCCTCGAGGGAAGCTAGCCAAAAGGAAAAAAAAATGGTTAGGTTCAAGGGTCATGGTGAAGGTTATGAAGATGTTATGGGTCTAAGTAAACCAAGATAATAAAAGGATAAGCAATCAAGAATAAACACAAAGTTAAGCATTTATGGAATTAAGTAGATCACAATCATTCCTTTGGTCAAAAAGATTTGAGTCAAGATTTGGTCTCAGTCAGAAAGGACAATAGTATTATGGTAGGTGTTTATAGGCTAGTCATTTTGACTTGAGAGTCGCATCATAAAAATAGAGTGCAAGGGGGCGTGTTTTAGTGGTACATGATATACCTACACGAAGGTGGGCTCGTCTAGGTCTTGCATATAAAATTTGTTGGAAGGAAAAGTCTAGTGTTGTGCTCCAAATATCCAAGTCACGGTAAAGGACACAAAAGAATTTAAAATAGAAAGTGGGAGTTCATAAGATAATGATTAACGCACAAAATAAATGACCAAGTTAAAGCATGAAATAAAGATAATTCAGATTCTAGTAGATCAAGATAAAATAAGTTAGGAATACAGTTTCTAGAGATATGATAGCCACTGGATGGGGCATGATCAAGGAACAATCCAATTATTTCTCAAGTTTCAAATGGTTAGAAAGTCACGATAAAATATAGATTTGAGGGAATATTGAGTGAGTCAAGATCGAAATATAACCATATGATTTGGTAGATGACCAACTACACTTGAGTATATACAACTATCAGGGTCATGTGTGATATGGCAATTAATGTGGACTACTTTATCTATCTTGGTTGCCTATCCATATTTGAATCTATAAATTTTGATTTCTTCAAAACTTTGCAATATAATTCTCCAAATAATCTAATAAAATATCTTCCTAAGCTGCCAATCATACTCATAACTTAAAATTTAAATTTCTTTTAATCAACCTCAAGATAACCTTTATCATAACACAACAAAAATTCTCAAAAAATGTATCATAAACTAACCTTTTTACCTTATCTAGTCACTTCAAAATCATAACTTAAGATTTTCAAAATTTCTAATCAATCTTGAATAAACCTTTATTGTGTCACAAATCCAATCTATATATTTTTCTTCTTCTATCATTAATCCAAATCTTAACTCAAAATTTTAAATAGGTTTTTAACAATCGTAATTCATACAAGAGTTTAAAATAAATCCTCAATTTGATTTTGTATCCTTCAAAATATTTTTAACCAAAATTCTTAGTATCCTTACTCCAAACTTAAAATTCAAATTTTTAAGAACTTATTAATTGTGAACCATACAACTCAATTTAAAACCAAGCTTTATTAACCGCCCTCATAAATCTTACAACATCATTTAAATTTAAAATTCTTTTCAACTAACTTTATATCTCTTCAAGGATGTATAGCTATAATCAAATGAATCATAAATATTTTTCAAATACCTTCAAAAATCAAAAATCAAAAATCAAATCAATTTTCTTTTTCAATTGTATATATATCCCACTATCCTTTTGTAGATCCAAATAAAGTTCTAACAATCCTTCGAAGTTATTACTGTTGCTACTATCCAACTTGGAATTAATTAATCCTTAAGTTCATACTTCTAGAAAAATATGGTTCCTCTTATCCTTATCTTTATAACTCAAATAGGATCTCAATGCATACTAGTTGTCAATGTAATCCTACTAGCCATGGGGTTGACCTGTGAGCATATACTAGTGTAGTCATCTTCCTATAAAGTATGGAAACAAGGATTACGGTAGGAAGAGCTCAAGCAAGATGTAGATCAGTAGGGTTGAACAAGTGATTCGAAAAATTTAGTCAAGGAAGAGGGTCAAGCAGGTGGATGAGATCCTAGACTCTAATCCTATATTGCAGGCCCGTTCGGTACAGTCATGTAACCGAAACGGCAAACTTGACCTGCATGAGCCACCACAAAAATATGTAATGCCCCAGTCCCAAAATACTTGGAACTAGATATGTATCATGCCAGCCGTATACATACGAGTAATGAAAGGCTCGTATGTATACATAAGCTGTAAAATGTAGAAAGCCATGCTCAAACTAAATCTCATCCACAAATATGAAGTTTTAATGATATAATTAAATAGTCATTTGTACAAACGTTGGGCGGAGACATATCCACTACCAACAAGTTTAAATAAGAAAGAAATATACAAATAAATGATTTGGTCGAGCGAAGCAAACGACGAGTCCAAGAGCAATCATCATGACGGAATAGAGTGCAAGTCATGGCCTTAGCTAGTGCACCTGCAAAAAGTCACAAAACACACCTGAAGAAATCACCAGGTCCTCAGAGGGACGTAACAAGATATAGGAATAACATGTCATTATAACTGCAATGTAAACACTATAAAACTACAACACGACTGGGTCCCTAACCATCTATGTGATATGCATTTGAGGACAACGTTCTACGCAGGGGCTGTACGGATTCACCCTACCAAGTAATAAAGAGTGGCCAATAAGTAGCGCTCATCCGAGATACTATCGGCCGGGTAACACGTAGCGCTCATCCGAGACACAATCTCCCAAATGTGTGTAAAAGTAAATGTAGCCCGTACGCTAGTAGCTGTCCCCTCTCCCTAATGATACTATACATGCATCGTAACCACGACACACCAACACGTGTTGTTTCCAAAACACGGTTTATATTCAATAACTGTCAAGTCTTCTAACATGCATCTATTGACAGTTATTCCTACGCATTCGTATGGGTGATCAGCCAACATGCAAGTGACCACTACAAGATACTCACAACTCACACACAACTCGTGATACAATCGTGACAAGTTTAATGAGATACACTAAGTTGAAGGTAGTCCCTTAACTCTAAGTCCATATGCAAGAATAAAATAATAAACAAGAAATATAGATACAATAACTGAAACAAAATGTGACTAAATGTAAGCAGTAATATGGCAAGGTATCTTGCCTGGTGTGTCGTCTGGTGTGGTACGATGATCTGGCCAGTTCCGTTTTATCCAATAGCCATGTTTGATGTGAAGAAGTCTGAAGGAAATAAGTATGAGATTAGTCATGGTAATGGTGATAATCAAGGAGAAATTGTGGAGATTACG
>JANAVB010011316.1:0-13227 GCA_029216955.1 Iris pallida
TTGCAATGCTCTCTCCAGGGATTGGAGAGATATCGGCTAACTTATCCGACCGTATACACAACATCTTCCCTTGTATAAACTATAGCGTACATGAGACTCCTTACAGCCAAAGTATAAGGCACATTTTCCTACGTACTTTCTCTGCCTATATTGATGGACTATGTTCAGTAATAAGCTACAAATGAGCCACAAGTGGGGTGCTTACCTTCTTCGATCCGTCCATCCAAAATCTCTAAAGTACCCTTCTGATGTACTTCTCATGAGACCACTGCATCTTCAACCCTCTCTCGACCGATGTCTATTCCAAGAACAGTCTTCGTTACACCAAGAACCTTCATAGAGAAAGCTTTTCTTAATTGGTACTTCAATTTTGCAATCCTCGAAGCATTGCGACCAACAAACAATATATAGTTCACATATAACAAAAGAATAATAAATCATCCTAGGCAGTGCTTCACAAATACATAGTGGTCCGACATCGTTTTCGTATAATCATGTTCCTCCATAAACGTGTATACGACTGCAGCGGAGCCTGCTTCAAACCATATAGACTTTTCTTTAAATAACAACCATATGCACCTTACCCTTTTTATCAAAACCCTTAAGTTGCTCCATATACAACTCCAAATTACCGTAAAAAAAAAATCGTCTTCGCATCCATTTGCTCAACCACCAAATTGGTCCTAGTTGTCAAATCTAGCATCACATGTATAGCCGACATCTTGACAACATGCGAGAAGATTTTATCAAAGTATACACCTTTCCGCTGACTGTAGCCCATGACTATCAGTCTCGTTTGTATTGCAGGTAGGCAGCATCATCTCCTTGCTTCACTTGAAAGACGCAACGATTCTTCAAGACCATCTTTCCCTTTGGAAACCGTATCATACCATAAGTGTGATTGGTGTGCAGAGAAATCTTTTCTTGCTTTGACTATATCCGCACCTGTATGTTCTCGTCCTTCATCAACATGCAAAGTTTTCTTTGGACTCTTATAAATCCCTCTCTTGATCACCAAAAGTTGTACATTTCTTACATATTGATTAGCCACAAAAATAGGTTGATAACCCTACATTGCCTCTAAAGAAAGCAAATACAACCATCCAAAAAATTAACTTAAAACTGATATGGACAACACGAATCTAAGTTGCCCGCAAATGACTGATATGCTACCGACATACAAGTTCCTACAATTCCCGCACTCGAGAATAACCAATAAGCTGGCAGTATATCGGTCGACTACACTGCTCCTCTCGACCAAAACCGAAAATCTACCTAGCCAAAACCAAAATTTTGATCAGGCTGTTAGCTGCAATCTTACTCCAAAACGATCCTAATATCGCTCCGTTGAGTTCTCATCGATCGTCGACGCTTCTTGACCTTCCTTGACACAGGAGCAACGCGCATCGCCTTCCGGGATAACCTCCATGTAGACGAAAACCCATACAAATATTTAAGTAGAAATATTCGCTATATAGAAGTCAAACATTGCTTTATTAAGAAAGTGTTAGGCTAACCTAACCCTAGGCGAGTTGTCTCGCCTCATCGTTTGGGATGGCCTAGGCGCACCTAGCCTCGACTTGAGAAGAAAAGCGCCACTTGGACAGCTTCTCAAATTTCTTTTCCATAACATCTTGTGTCACTTCTGTAGCTCATGTTAGATTATCAAAATCTACCCAATATCTCTAAAAACCCATCAAATTTGAATTTTTAGACAACAAACTTAAAAAGAGTAAAAAAATGATACTAAATTACTAATAGAAAACAATAACACAAGATTAAGTTAAAAATTAGTAACATCGCATATAAGTCTTAATGATGGAAGACAATTTATTCAGATGAAAAACAATGGTGTAAACCGTCCAAAAAGTCGTCCTAAGGAGGAGCGCTGCCGAGAGGAGTGTCGTTGTTCTCTTCTTTATCGTAGTCGCACGATATTCTCCTCTTTCTTTCCTTTCTTTTTTTGTTTTATGTCTATTTAGTTAGTAATTTATAGTATTAGAACTTAAATAAGATTCTATTGGGGCGTTCAAAACTTAAACGTGCAACTTTAAAAACCAATAAAACCAAAAAAGTTCATAAAACTTATAAAATAACCCAAAGAATGTCCAAAAAAGTTGCATAGAACACCTAGCACACCTACAAGTGGGCCTACGCTCACCTAATTATCCATTCGTCTAATCTCGCCTTTGGCGTCTTTCTCGTCTAGGCGTCGCCTAGAGAAGATACATCGTCTGTCTTTGAATTAGACATTGGAACATCGCCTCACGTCTTTTGGGCAACTAGGCGTGCATGGACAGCGCCTTTAACAACACTGATTCACAATATTTAAAAAACTGATAGCTAGATGTTGCTAGTATTATTAGTTTGGTTGTACACTCTCGTTTAGATAAACATAAAGATGTATTAATATCTTTGTGCATTGAAGTACTAAATAGAGAAATTTACAATTTCTAATAGAAGTACAATGAACAAAATCCATTATGACCTTAGGGCTTAAAAGATGTTTATATCAATCCAATAATCTAAGCTCAAAGTTCATAAATTCCACCCTTACTACCTATGCAAACAAAACACCCTTAGGCTATGTTTGATTGGGCTTTTTTTTCCATGAAAAAATATTTCTATCACAAATTTTCCATCAATTGTAGTCTTTGATAGCTTATATTTTCCATGGAATTATTTTCCAAAAAACTATCATTTTTCATATTTTCTTCTAAAATGGTGGAAAATAAAACTTGCCCAACCCATAGGAAAATATCATTTTCCATGGAGAATAACTATTTACCGTAGAAAATAATGACAATCAAACACCCAAATTAAGTTTTCCATGAAATTTTTTTAAAATTCCATAGAATTTTTTTCCTAGGAAAATAATTCCATGGAATTAATTTATATTCCATATCTTTTCCACCTTGCAATCAAACGCACCCTTTATGTATTACAACTTGTTGGTTCGTATGCAGCTTTATAAACTTTTATTAAAACCTTGACGGACTTGTCAGCATGTCGAACTGAGCAGCCATTAGCCACACTAGTAATCATTTATTTGAATGACAGGATCATAAAATGTTTGGTATTTTGCAGTCCACCAAAAAAGCATATAAAAAATATGCAACATTCAAGATCTTTCACTATATATATGTATTATAACGTTAAATCTTTAAAAAAAAACAGTCCTAAATATGTTACCTATATGTTAATATTCACTACGGGTCTGCTTGGCAATTGTAGGGTAGCGGTTATGAGGTGTTTTTAGAGTACCGGTTATGAACGATTATGAGAGGTCCGGATTTGGGTGGTTTTTAAGTAGCGGCTTTTAAACCAGTCCAATCCATGCTTGGTAATTCACTAACGAGCGGTTCTGAAAAATTTTTACACAAATAAATTAAATAGGGAAGGGTATCAGTAGTTATAATTATATATATTTTTGTGAGGATATAAATGGAATAAAAAAATAGAGCCGCTCAAAACCCACCGATTTGGGGTGTTTATAAAGCCACCCAAAAATACATTACTCCAATTTTGGGGGGTTTTTGAGCCGACCAAAACCAGTGCCTCAAAAAAATTAACAAGCAGAGGTTTTCATAAATGGTCGGTTCAAAAACACCCCAAAACCGGTGAAAATACCGTTACCAAAAACGAGATTCGGGACTTAACTTTTGTTTCCGTTTCAGACCGTTGAGCTCTTGCCGGTTCCATCGGCATCTCGGACATGTTACTTATATGGAAACACTCACTACGAGATCTAGGGTTCCCGTCATTTTCCGTTTTTTTGACCAACAGGTTTGATAGTTCAAATGGGAACCAAAATGGAAGTCACTTTCCCAATCAACCTGGAAATAGTAAAGAGCATTTGATCACAGCTCACCGTTCCAAAATTTTGACCAATTACCGCTTCTTCTTTTTTAAGTTGGGGGAAGTTATCTAAGCTTAACTGAATATTTCCATCACAAATTTTACACAAATTATAGTGTTTGATAGCTTATATTTTCCATGGAATTATTTTCAAAAAAACTACCATTTTCCATATTTTCTTCTAAAATGGTGGAAAATGAAACTTGTCCAACCCATAGGAAAATATCATTTTCCACGGAAAATAACTATTTCCGTGGAAAATAATGACAATCAAACGCCAAATTAAGTTTTTCATGAAATTTTTTTAAAATTTCATGGAATTTTTTTTCCTAGGAAACTAATTCCATAGAATTAATTTCTTTTCCACATATTTTTCACTTTGCAATCAAACACACAATGGTAAAATACAAAACATATATAAACGCGTTCTGAGCTGAACTCAGTAGAAAAAGCTCCAAAGAGCGAAGGACTCGTAACTCATATATCAAACATACCGATCGGATCTTAGAAAGAAGCTACATCGATCAACAAATTGAATACCTCCATATTCTGAGAAATGATTAGTAGAAGAATTCAAGAACTGGTGCTGATACCTTCAAATCGTTCTTCGAAAATAATCTCCGAAGAAGAAGAGAGAAAGTGCAGAGCGAGGGAGAAGAAGAAGAAGAGAGTGAGTCCGGGTTTTTCGGACATCGCGAACCGGCCTGCGAGAGTGGAGAGGAAGACTGAGATCGAACCACTTTATAGAAGGAGCAGAAAGTGGAATTTGTCTTAAACGCCCCTGGGACGACTGGAAATTGCAGCAGTGGACGCAGTGGAAGTTTGACCTTGACTTGACTTGCCGAGTCGCGTCTGTTTGTTTTGTTTTGTTATGGTACTAGTCATAACCCGTGCCCATAGGACACGGTTCATTTAAGGTATTCCCCCTCAAAATCTTGGACCCCCAATTTTCAACGAACAATAATAATTATGAGGCTCACATCAAAATATTAAATCCCAACCACTGCTGGATGTAAATTTTCTTTAGATTTTCCATAAAATCCCACTCTCAATAATGCTCATCCATAACCATTATGAGACCTCCATCAAAATATTAAATCCCAACCACTTCTTTGGATTCCCCATAAAACCCCACTCTCAATAATGCTCATCCACAACCGTTGATTCACCAAGATTAAATTCCAACCACTCTTTATCTTGGTACAGTCAGCCCTAGGATTCAAAAACCTTTGTGTTTTGTATAATAGATATTTGATTGATATTAATTCATCTATTTAAATTGTTTGTTATTAGCAAAACATTTGTTTAAACTAATATCAGTAATTAGAATTTTTATAATGATAATATCATATTTCTTTCATAACAATCAGTTATTTAATTAAGATTCCATTAAAAGAGCTTTAAAGTATACTTAGTTATAGATTTCCTATAGAGATAATATCATTTTTTTATCATATAAAGTTCTGCTAATTTGGATAAACAAAAATCGGTAACTAAGCCTAGGACTTAGCTAACCATCCATATACTTGATCATATACAATCGTGAAATCCTATCCCCTCTACTTATTCCCGATATTTCCTCCCTGCATATATACCTCCCCCACGAATTCCACGATGCAAAAACAACACCCCCACGAATACAGCAACACTCCTCGACCGAACCACCTAGTCAAACATCGACCTCCCTGTCGTTCCGAAACCACCACCACGAATCATCACACGCAGGAAAAGAAAAGAAATAAAAATCCTAATAACATCGATGGCATGCCGCCACCGAGATGCCATGCACCGCAACATTCATCGCAAATGCCATCCTCACCATCATCCACCACCACCAACGTGACCAGTCTCGGGTCCGACCCCGGGCATCCATGTCTGTGCATCCGCTTTGATTCTCTTCATCAAATTCTTTACATCAGAACATACAAAGGAATCATGTGTCCAACCTATGGATACGATTCGGACACAAAGAAATTTACATGAATCCCTAAAATCGCCCGACCGAGCCATAGCGGTCGCTCCACCAGGTTTCGTGCCCTCTCCCCGAAGTCCAAACCGACGAATGTTGTGCCGAGCCCGACGTCGGCATTCCGTATCCCCAAACATTAAAGACGGAGTGGTTACTTAACAGTTAGGTAAACATACTTGGCCGTACTAACATATTTGTATATCAGTGCCATTTATTGGGCACGTATCGGACACCACCCAGACACAGCAAAATACACTAAGAAGCCAAAATTAGTGACATGTTTGTCTCAGACTGGCTTGAATCTCACTATCTCCGAAAAAACATTTGAACAGTTCCTTTCTACTGTCAATCTATATCTCATTAAAAAGAAGAAGAAACAGTAATATCGGCGTTTAACAAATCATCCATCCCACCCCTCCCGGTTCTCGCAGCTCCTACCGATATCCATTCCAAACCGACGAATGTTGTGCCGAGCCCGACGTCGGCATTCCGTATCCCCACCCCGGCGCCCGAAGACTGCTCGACCCAGCCAACCGTTGGATCTAGCCTCTGGTTTTCCGACCAGCGCGCCCCTTTCTCGCTTGGCGACCGGCGGCTACTCCCACTGAGCCACGCCTAACCACCACGGCCTCGTGCCACCTCCGCCGTACCACCGTGTCAGTCGAGCGCCGGCGACCGCCTCCCGCACCTACTGCCCCTACCCAACTCCGACGCGGAGAGCCGACAAAGCCCCAGTGAGCCGCCGGATTCTCCTTCGTGAGCTCCTCCTCCACCAAATCTCGGCCAGAGCCACCCCGATCGAACCCCCGGTGAGCCCAAAAAATCCCGATCTCTCTCTTTACCTGCTCCTTCTTCTTCAGCTTCCTTCTATTTTTATTTTGAACTCTCTCTCTTCTCTCCCTTTCTTACTGATTTGAGAGGTTGGACATTAAATGAATGCCACTAATGACAATTTTAGGAAACCGAGATAGAGAGAGAAAGAGAGAGTTTGTAAAATTTTATAAAAGCAAGATCAAATTTTAGAAAAGGTTGGTATTATTATAAATAAATGCATGCGAAGATGAAGCAGCTTTGGAAGCAATCCCTGCTTTCGAAAACAATTTATGAAAAGCAATAGCTTTTCAAACAAATACACATAAGCAGCTTTTACCAACAATTTATGAAAAGCAATAGCTTTTCAAAACCAACCTGTGGGCATCAGATAATCTGATGTTCAATGCACAAAGATCAAATTATAAAATTGCATTACACTATCAAATATCAATACACGCATGAAACGTTACTTTTTTTTTTCTTCTTCAATATAATGGAGAATTTTATAATATCAACCGAAAAATTCGCTGAACAAAACAGTGTATGATCATACCCATAAACAGTAACCCACTCCTCTTCGTCCATCTCGCCGCCGCCGGCAGCGGGGACCATCGGCAAGTTGCTCCTCATCTCCGGCCTTGCCACCTCCCTCGGCGGCGGCAGCATCAGCAGCTCCCCTGGCTGCTTCTGCTGCACTACCCCCTCCACCGGCGACCCGCTCCTCCCGCCACCCGCCATATCCTCGCTCCCGACCCTCATCGGCGACCACCAGCTTCCGCTCCCGGGACTCCGCTCGCGGCTCTGGCCGGGAAGGGGTGGAGGGGTGGTTCCGCTTCGGGGTCGGGACGGAGGCGGAAGCGGGTTCGGGGGTGGAAGGATGGGGGAGGAAGTGTCGGGCTCGGGGGAGAAGTCGAGGCGGTCGTCGAGGGTGAACGCGGGAGGGGAGGGGGGTCGGCAGCGGCGGCGGAGGATAAGTTGTCGCGCCAGAGGGCGGAGACGATGGAGGCCTGGTCGGGGGTGGCGAAGCGGCTGGCGAGGCGGTGGGAGGAGGAGATGGGGGAGGCGAGGTCGCGGAAGAAGACGGACTGCTGGTGGCGACGGTCAGGGGTGCTCCTTCTTCTTCAGCTTCCTTCTATTTTTATTTTGAACTCTCTCTCTCTTCTCTCCCTTTACTGATTTGAGAGGTTGGGCATGCCACTAATGACAATTTAGGAAACCGAGATAGAGAGAGAAAGAGAGAGTTTGGAAAATTGTACTCCAGGTGTTACAATGTTACAATTATTTTCCTTTCTATAATATTAAATTCCAACCACATTTTTGGATTCCCCATAAAATTTTACTCTCTTCATCCACAACCGTTGATTCACCAAGATTAAATCCCAACCACTCTTTATCTTGGCACAGTCAGCCCTAGAATTCAAAAACCTTTGTGTTTTGTATAATAGACTAGTCATAACCCGTGCCCATCGGGCACGGTTCATTTAAGGTATTCCCCCTCAAAATTTTGGACCCCCAATTTTAAACGAACATAATAATTATGAGGCCCCCATCAAAATATTAAATCCCAACCACTGCTGGATGTGAATTTTCTTTGGATTCCCCATAAAACCCCACTCTCAATAATGCTCATCAACAACCATTATGAGTGCAAACCCCACTCTTTGGATTCCCCATAAAACCCCACTCTCAATAATGCTCATTCCCCATAAAACCCCACTCTCAATAATGCTCATTCACAACCATTATGAGTGCAAACCCCACTCTTTGGATTCCCCATAAAATACAACTCTCAATAATGCTCATCCACAACCGTTGATTCACCAAGATTAAATCCCAACCACTCTTTATCTTGGCACAGTCAGCCCTAGGATTCAAATTAGTAGTGAAATATATATTTTTTTAATCCCAGACAATGGAGCTGCAAATTTGGACACTTGTGTGGGACAATATGTACAATAAGCAAACAGTCTGGCCACCGATGCAAAATTCAATAGAGAAAACAGGTATGCTCGTCATTTCATCAAACATCTGATCTTGTTGTGGCAAGTAGCATAAAGTAATGAACATCAATAGAACACAGAAGGAATCAACTACTGTTGCCATCAAACATTCCAGAAAGGATTCAACTTTTTTTTCCATTAATCTCAGTGCCAGAACATAAGAGATCCAAGTAACTACAAAAGAACATCTATAGAAACACCAAGAAAGAACCTAAACATATTAGAACTAAGACTTCCATTCTTTCTTCCGTTCAATTCGTTCACATCGTCGTCGGCTGGGGCGCTCCTGGAGGAGCCGCCCTTCTTGGGGAGGAGGAGGTTCGTCGTTCCTCACCGCCAGCTGGATGTGGCGAGGCACAATCCTCGTCTTCTTGTTGTCCCTAGCCGCGTTTTCAGCCAACTCCAGAACCTATGTATAAGGAATACTATCAACATCAGCAAATTGTGCTACAGATTGGAAAATTCGCTCTCAAAATAAACCCTAACTTTTATTAGTAAACATAAGTAAAAAAAAAAAACTAACAAAACTGAACTTTGTATAGATATATTTTATGCTTATTTTGGTCCGATGGGATGAACAAAGTTATACTGTTGCCATCACACATTCCAGAAAGATTCAACCTTTTTTTTTCATTAATCTCAGTGCCAGAACATAAGAGATCCAAGTAACTACATGCTCAAACATCACTCTAACTGCAGCAAACATCATAATGAATTATAAAAACTTTTAAGTTATATTATAAGTACCCAGATTCCACATCTGTATACAGATAAAAATTCATATCATGATACATAAAAGGTAGATTGCAGATCCCAGCAATACAGAAGTAGTAAACAACCAAGTAAACAAATGGGCAGTAAACAAAGAAGCCCATTAAACAACCAATCAGTAAAATTTCAAAAAATGAGTGTAACATATGAGAAAAGAGTATCAGAGTTGTAAAATTCCCTAAAAAACAATGACTTAAGTAAAAAAATGATTAAAACTGAAACTAATACTCAAAAAATTGGAACTTTTACTCATAATATCACTGATACTAAATGAAACATTCAACCCAACAAATAAAAAAAATGATACTATTCCAAACTGAACTGGATACTCAAGATAGTAATGATTTGAACATCAC
Organism: Iris pallida; assembly: GCA_029216955.1. Classification (NCBI taxonomy): domain Eukaryota; kingdom Viridiplantae; phylum Streptophyta; class Magnoliopsida; order Asparagales; family Iridaceae; genus Iris; species Iris pallida. The sequence goes on from JANAVB010011316.1 coordinate 9,768, forward strand.
AATACTGGAAAACAAAAATTGATACTATTCCAAACTGAATTGGATACTCAAGATAGCCCTAAATTTGAAGTAACTTATCATAAGTTTTTGATAAGTTGTTATTAGAATGCTTTCGAAGAAAGAAAAAAATAATAATCAGTCAACAAAAGCAATCCCACACCCATCCTTAATAGATGAAGTAGTATATAAAAGAGAAGCAGCTAAACATCATAGCATGAAGAAAGATGCCAATTCATAATTTTTACAAAGGAGACTTACCAAGAATTCGAGAGGCATCAGAAACATGTTCAAAGACATCGTTAATTTCTTGATTGCGACCTTCTCTCCGGTGTGGGTATCCACTGCAGCCCCAACCACCCCATAGCTCCCCTTCCCAACCACCTCTTGTATTGCTTCACCATATTCAGTGAAGAACTCGGTATCATGCATGCTCTGAAATGATTGCAAAGAATACATTCGAGAGAATCGATGCGGAGACAGTAAAAGAGGAATAGAAAAACTTAAAACGTAGCTTATAAGAAAGTTCTGCCATTATTTTCCAAACATCATTCTTTGCAAGGATACAGATTGATAACAAAAGAAAGCTTTAGCCAAATCGTCTTGATACATTAACTAAAAATAATCGCTGCGACAGAGATTAAATATTTGAATTGTCAATTTCAGCAAGTTTCCTTGTAAAATACCTAATCAATTCTCCTAAACGTAAGAAACTCGACATGGGAACATGTTAAAAGAGTAAATTAAATCACTATCTAAGACAAATTCCATGAATGCTCAGTAAGATATCAAAATCTTTTGCAAGGGAACATATAGTTCTATCCTTTATTTCATACATCAATTAGCAAATAGGTTTCTTTTTCCAGAGAAAGGATGGGGTAAGGCAGACCCCAGCCAAATTCCATGAATGCTCAGTAAGATATCAAAATCTCTTTGCCTACGAAACACAACAAAATCTTCGTAAAAACAATTCTCAATCAGCAATTCCCAAAATCCAAATTTCAAGTAGCCAAATTGGAAAGTGATGAGATGTTCAATCTCAGCAAGTCCACGTTTCCAAATTCTCAAAGCCCAGGATCCCAAATCAATAACTTCATACAACAGTTCTTTTTACCAAAAGATGCCAACTTTCCAAACAAAACGAATCTTTCAATTTCCCAGAACAGAAAAAGATTGCATCTTTTTTGTTGGTATCTAGTAGAAATATGTGAAATTTCAAATAGAAAAGTGATCAGATGTTCAATCATTCAATCTCGGCAAGCCCTCATTGCCAAATTCCGATAGCCCAGGATCCCAAATCAACAACAAAAAGTCGTCAAAATCAAATGTCAACCCAACCCCTTAAACCCCTCCCAAGAGTTGGGGGAATTAAGGCAAGACATGAGTTGTGATCATTCTAAATTTCCTCATCCGCTTCCAAAAGTGTTGATTCTCCTTTCCAAGCCCAATTTCCTAAGTTGATAGAAACACATCAGTACCCCTTTTTGGTAGATATTTTGTTGTAACATAAAGTAAAGCTACAAAGGTTTATACAACTCACTATTTTGGCCATGGTAATGCTTCCGCAGAAAACATCTTATTCATCACATAATAAAGAGATCGAGTCTCAATCGGAATCCATAAAGAAGTGCCATTTGGATGAGCAACAACCTAAATACTTAACAACAAAATTGTTAATGTGACTCACCATTTTTATTTGATAATATTGAAAATATAAAGTAAAAAACTTATTTACCATATTAAGTGGGAGCGTCGATGTTCGAGATTTGAGTACCCAATCACGCTCAGTGAGAAAAATCATCCAATGATGGCGATCAAGCCCCGTCACATTTGCATGTACCATTCTGTTTTCAACTATCTGAAAATAATAATTATAAAATAGTTACTAATATAAGCACTCTTATTAAGAAAATGATCACCTCTAATGGCATGCATACCTTGTCCCCAAAGTCTCGTATAAGGACGAAACTTGACAGATCTATTAATGTTTCGAAGTAAGTTAACCTATAATTAAAAAAAATAAAAAACAAATGAGATCAAATATAGTAGTATAAAGTACGTTTAGCAACTTACAATTTCACGCAGATAAGCATCATTTTTAGCATTCTTCTGCATAAAAAGTAAACCAATATTTTAGCAAACTAAAGTTAAAATTTCACTTAAAATTCACAGCTGTTAAAAAATTTCTTACATTGCCATAAATAGTCAGGCTTGTCCACATCTTGTAGCCCTTCATTAAAAATAATACAAATCATTAAGTTGAAAAATGTATAACTGCAAAATGTCAACTATTATAGGAATAAAATAAAAAACTATGTTTACTTACATAAAATAGTCATCAATGAGATTCATAGCAAAATTTCTGGATAGACGATGTTTAATGTGTCATTTGAATTAGACTGCAAGAGAACACTAACACGATCGAAAGATGTGCACCTTGAAAGTGCCACATAAAGATGTCCATGGCTAAAAACTGGGTTACGCAAGTCAACTCCTACATACTTTACAGATTGCCCTTGAGATTTATTAATTGTCATTGCATAAGTTACACGAAATGGAAACTGCCGTCTTGTCATATGAAAAGGCAACTCTGAAGCTGATGGTGAAAGATATTCTTGGAATAAATACAAAACTGCCAGCTTTATCACCATTCAAAATTTGAGCTTCAATCACACGGGAAGCACATCTGACAACCATCAAGCGAGTGCCATTGCAGAGGCCATCTTTAGGTGCAATATTACGAATCAAAATAATTGGACAACCAACCTTAAGGTCAAGTTTAAACGGTGGTAGCCCAGGAGGATCCAAAGAGTTTATGTACTCGGCAGGATAACGATTTATAATTGCAGGATCAGTTTCTTCAGTTTCAGCCAGTTTGTCTGCAGCTAAATACGTAATCTGTTCTCCAGGATATATTTGTAAAGCAACAGTATTTATTAAATTAACATCATCATTCCGTGCGGAAAGAATTATTCGTTCAGTCAGGTACGCCGGAGTCACCATGCCCTCAACATCTAGCTGTGGATAAATTCTTAGTACTAACTCTTTTAAATCATTACATCTGAATATATGGGAGGGAAGCTCTACGACTTCTGTAGGATTTGTGCCGACCTATTACATGAATAAAATACCTAAGTTAAAGGTCCATAATTCTAAAATGGTATAATTCTAAAATGGTGATAAAGATAATACTTATAAATACCTCCAAAATAAATTTTGCATAATTTGTATTTTCAATAGAAGAGTTAGCCAGCCGCATATTCTTATCCAATATCAAAACTTGAATAGAACACCACAATGCAGATCGTCTCAATGAGGCTCCAACAATTTCTTCGCGAACCCCCTTTGGTATGACTGGCAATATTTGTCGAAAATCTCCACCAAGAACAACCGTAATCCACCAAATGCTCTGTCGTTATCACAAATATCCCGCAACGTTCGATCTACTGACTCAACACAATGG
>JANAVB010011317.1:0-18260 GCA_029216955.1 Iris pallida
TTAAATATATTATCTTAGTAATAATTTATCGGATTTGTATTAAAATAATATTTCTAAAGTGAAAGTCATATCAGACGACAAAATGTTCCGTCATCAGAATCAACCCACCGCACTACTTCGAGGCATGTTGCCTAGCCGTTTTGGCCTTCTCCGACTTCTCCTTGTACCTTGGCTCGTCGAATCAAGCCTTCATCGCATTCCACTGATCAGGGGTGATCCAACTTTGGATCGGCTTTCCAGTACAATCACGATCCTTCTGATCATTAATAGCGTCGCGGATCAGCTTGGCAGCGACGGCAGAAAATCCCTTCGATAAGTTCGGCCCGGTACGGTGGATAGAAAAACATATAGAAGAGCGCAAACCAAATATTTATCAGTTATATATATGAATTAATTATATGATTCATATTAAAAGCAAATCTATTTTAACCTTGAAGCGCGTAAACCAGTGGTTCTTTCTTTCGTCTGGAGCATCAGAGTAGTTAATCCAAGGACTACCATAATTATGCCTCAGCATGTGGCCTAGGTATCTCTGTACCTCTGGGGGACGATATCTATACAGACATATTATATTCATGAAAAAAGTTAACTTATGATAAAAATAGAAAAAAAAATTATAAACCAAAACACCTACTTTGTACCGTCAGTCCATATCTCCGTCCTCCTCTCCTCCGGAGGTGCGCATGCATCATCTGCATGATGCTGGTCGGCCGTCGCGCCGCCTCGGCGTCGGTACAGCCTTCGCCATCTGCTCATCCGTCTCCATCGCCGTATCAGTAGCAGGAACGCTAGACGGGCAAGCACTCTCATTAGGCCTGGAACTACTCGTCCCAGGAGATATGCCACGTGACGTCGTCCCAGCAGGCCCAGCTACTGTTCGATATGTCGGAGTAATCGGCGACGAGGATCCAGAGTCGGTACCAGTAGGAGGTACCGAAGGAAAACCCCATCCTCTAGCAGTACCTGTAGAAAGTACCGGAGGATCATGACCTCGTCATCCCCCTTTTCGGAACGATCCCGACGACCTGCCATACCTGATAACAGCATATGATAATACAACAAATAATAGAGACTAGAAATATAAAGTACAACAAAGACAAATAATAACCAAGACAACATATGATGATACATTCTACAAGACGAATACGATCTTTGCAGGTTCTCTGCAAGACCATGCTTGTCAATTTTCAACCTTGATTTTCAATCGGATCGAACCATTCACACTTGAACAACACGATCTTTGCAGGTTCTCTGCCATTATTATATGACAACTCCACAATCTCTCGCAAGATGCCAAAGAAATCATTTCCTGGATCGACGTCTTTGTAGTTCGAAGACTTGATACACAAATAACTATTTTTTGTGAATCAAGATCCAGGAAGCTGTCTCTGATCAGAGCATTTGTTGACTTGAACCGAAAGCCATTGACACAGTAACTTGGCCATATTTTAACAAAAGTAATTGGTCCCTTGGCAAGAGTTCTAATTAATTCAATCTCGAGAGAAATTAGACGATCGACCTAATATCAAAGAAGAGATAATAAGTTATTTATTGCACAGTTGCATTTGAAGAGGTCAGTAATTACCGAGCTACTTATATATTCGCTCAACCAAGAAGAAAAATGACGTCTCATTTCTTGTTCTAATGCTTCGTCTATTAGTAGGGTCTAACCAGCCTCAACTCATCATTATATGTGCTGGAAAACAACGAAGCAACCGCCGATTAGTACAATAATATTAGCTTATACTATTACATTGAGATGACGTAAACTTATCATTCCTTACTTACCCCTCTAGCTTCTCACTTCATCCTCGTCGCAATTGAGTAATACATACAACTGAGCAGCCCTTAGCTCTTCGTCATTCAAATATTCTTCTTTATTTTCCCCGAAGGCTTTCCGGACGCATTGAATACTTTCAGTATTCCATCATTAAATTCTTGATATCCGTCGTCGTTTCTCAGAGCCCTCGTTCTATTCGTAGAAACATGAGGTTTGAAATAGGAGGAGCAAAATTTGTAATCTCCTCGAGAATATAGGCTTCACAAATAGAACCCTCGACCCGAGCCTTATTTTTACCTTTCTTTTTAGGTGATTCAAATGTCGCTCGAACGGGTCCATCCATCGATATTCGACGGGTCCACCAACTTTGCACCCTCAGGCAATATTTCTATAAGCAACTCCATAAGACGGTTGTAGCAATCTTGCGACATGTTAAAATCGGACTTGATGCTCAACAATCTTGTAACCACCTCCAACGGTGAATGATCCTCACAACCAGGATATAATAGAGTCCTTGCATTCTCCAGCAACTCCATGAACTGTGCAGCATCGGGGTTCGGTGCCTCCTTAGGTGCATCATGATCATCCGGATCGAAACTAGGCTCGGCCGCGTCAAAAACCATGTTCACCATCCACATCGTCGTAAGGAGCATTGTTGTGACATCCACATAAGGCTAGTACTCCGATGCTAAAGACAAGTTCTCGTGCTCGCTCCACTGATAGTAACTCGACGTGAAACCCTTCGAGTATAAATGATACGTGACATCCACTTCTGGATGATATTTTAAGTTGCGACATCTCACACACGAACACTTAATTTTGGTACCGTCCATGTACTGAGAGAACGCCTTGGCAAACTGTAGGAATTGGTGTACACCTTCTATGAATTCATCTTGCACACTGCACATGTCATCAGGATAACGGTTGTACATCCAAGTACGATTCCGCAGATAGTAATTCAGCTCCATAATTCTGTAAGATATATACATCAAGGTAGTGAATGATATGTAAGTGTCAAAGCTTTGAAATAGTAGCTCAACCGAGGGATAGAGTTAATTGGAGGAAGTTACTGGGGAAAGTGAAGACCGACATGAACTGATGATGCACGAAAATGAGGGTCTCAAATCTGGAACAAGTCAAGTTATGCTTTGGAAAAAGAACTCTTGCAAGCTCTTTGTTCACAAAGCAAGCTATAAATAGATAATACAGAACAAATATCGAGTTCGTAACTCAAGTATAGAGCATACAAGAGTTGTAAACTCGAGAGATGTTCTGCATTCATTATATCTTGCTTTGTGCACAAAGAGCTTAACAAGAATAGAACATATCCAAAACACAACTTTACTTGTTACAACTTTGATCCCCAAATTCTCGTCTGTCAGTTCATGCGGTCTACACTTTCCGCAGTATATGTACACATACATTTTACGTTAAATGGTCAGAGATTATCGGTCATCTTCTTTTCGCATTGCTAACTTTTGTTTTGCGTGTTTGTGCATGCGGTGGTCAGAGATTATCGCGGTGGCATATCACCCGTGTCTACATAAGGACGTCGCTACAATATTTCATATAGGGTTGGCTGCTCGATCGATTTTATTTTTTTACCCAAAATTTTCGTTCTTCCGCCTCCTTCACCCTCGACGAGCTCCTCCCCCTCGGCGACCCCCTCCCCCCTCAGTGACCCCCTCCTTCATCAGTGCAGCGATCGCGGCGGCATATCACTCAAAGGCTGAGTTGTATAAGTCAAGTTTTAGGATATTAGTCTATATATTATGTATAGTCCAACCGAGTCAACTCTAAGCTAAACTAGTCCAACTTGGTCAAACTAGCCATTTCTAAATTGTATAAGTCAAGTTTTAGGATATTAGTCTATATATTTTGTATCTAGCTATATTGTATCTAAGCTAAATCGAGTCAACTTTATACTAACATAACTTTATAAGTCAAGTATAGAGTATTACTAAAAGAACTTTTGGACTTATAGTCCTAGGCATATTGAATCAGATGTTGGCAAATCAGTTGGTTTAGAATGTTAGGTTGCAGATATTGAAGTGGATAGAGGTAGGTTCGAGCAAGTGATCCTTTACAATTAAGACTCTGACACTATGGTCAAGTATCATAACTGAATCCTTCTCCATGTCAAATTAATGATGTTAACCTTAGCTGAGAGTAAGCATTAATGTTTCCAATTGAGAACTCACCTAGACAGGTTGCACTAATGTTAACAGTAGGAATGATGTTTGGAATGGTTTATGAAGTGGTGAATCAACATTAGGTAGTTGGATTTATTTCAGACAACCATATTAGTATGTGGAGGGCCAAACAGTTGGTGTTAGATGTAGACTAACTAAACTGTGAAAGAAGATGGATATTTGTATGAGTTAGCTTCAGTAGAAAGACTATGACTCTGCATGAGTCATATTAGAGGAGTTACTCTGCATAATCATGTACTAAGTATAAGATATGGGTTAGGGCTTAGTGGGCTAAGCTAAGCTAGGAGTCCAATAACACCAATAGTAATGTCTGTAACTAGGGTATTTTTGAATATTATGTATCAATATGAGAATAAAGTTTGGATAGTAATTTAGCATATTATTTATCTTATATCTAGAATACCCTATTTTAGCCAAAATTTGAGCACATAGGTGTCATAGTGTGTGCGCGTCAGTGTTGTGTCATGTGTAAAAGTGTGTGTGTGTGTGTCAAAGTGTTGTGTCATGTGTCAAAGTGTCGTATCCGTGTGTATACGAGCCGATTAGGGTTAGGGTTAGGGTTTACCCTGATCAACCGTGGCATGAGGGGAGGGGCGACGGCGAGGGGGAGCGGCGGTGGAGGGCGGCTGGAGCTGGCTCTGGCGAAAGGAGGGACGCTCGAACGAGGGATCGGACGCGGCGATGGCGAGGGGGAAGAGGGGGTCGGGGAGCGGCGGTCACCGAAGGAGGGGGTCGAGGAGCTGATGGGGGAAGGGGGAGGGTTGGGGAGAGGAGAGGGAATGGTTTGGGTTGGGGAGAGGAGAGGGGTCGCCAAGGGGGGTGGGGGTCGCCGAGGTCGATGGGGGTCGCCGAGGGCGGTCGGTCGGGGGCCGAGGGGGGGTGGGGGTCGCCGGATCAGGGTCGAGAGGGAAGGATGAAGAAATTTGGGGGCAAAAATAATGGGGGGAATGAAAACTCGAACCTGACCTATATTTTTCAATTTAGCGACGTCATATTAGAACGTCGGTAAACGTCGCTACTATCAGTGATATTAGCGATGAAGTAATAAATATGTCGGTAAACGTCGCTAATATCAATAATATTAGCGACGTTTACCGACTTATATGCGGCATGAGCTCTTTAAAACGCAAACGTAGTTTAAATACGTCGCAGAACGTCGCTGTCAATCGCTAATAATTACGTCTTGTGACGTTATAAAAAAAATGTCGCTAAATTGTTTTTTTCCTGCGATATTTTTTTAGAACGTCGCTAATTACGTCGATAATATGACTTATTTTGGTAGTGTTCCATAGGGTGTTAAATGCATGTCTTGCACTCTATAGGGACGTCGTCATCAATGCCACTACCCAAAACTCCCCCTACGATAAGGGTGATAAAGGCTGGTACCATTACTTTCAGGTTCAATGTTTATTTACTATTAGAAAGTTATGTTTTAATTTTTTTAGTTAAAATTAATAGAGATCATTTTTTATAGGACGCTGTGGGTGCCATCGACGGTACTCACATTGCTGCAAACGTGCTTGTACATGAACACCCTAGGTATCGGAATAGAAAACAAATAATATCTCAAAATGTTTTGGTGGCTTGCACATTTGATATGAAGTTCACCTATGTGATTGCTGGCTGGGAGGGGCCTGCACATGGTGGTCGATTGCTGAGGAGTGCAGTTTTACGACAAGGACATAGACTAACGGTTCCAATTGGTATGCTTTACATCCCGTGATTGTTCATAAATTTAACAACTTAAATATTAACATCTAGATGCATTAATAGTTATTTCTAATAATAGGTAAATACTATCTTGCCGATGCGGGGTTCCCCTTGGTTCCAGGCTTCGTCACACCGTATCGGAGTACGCGTTATCATCGTAGAGATATCGTGGGGCTTCTTCCTCAAAATAGCAGAGAGTAGTTTAACTTTCGCTACTCATCTCTCCGTAATGTTGTTGAGAGGACGATTGGCTCGTTGAAGAAAAGATTTGCTTATCTTAGATACCAACCGTTCCACGATATTGACACGTAAGCGAAGATAGTTCTTGCATGTTGTGCCTTGCACAACTTTTTACGGGTTGATGACAGTGATGATCTCTGTGATGAATATACAGAAGGTGATAATTCCTAAAGTGAAGGTGAAGATGAAGTTAACCCTCCACATGTCGATGTACCCGAAGGTGCCCCCGACAATACCCACATCACTGTCACACCTGAAGCTGCGTGGACCAATAAGAGAGCTACGATCGCTAATGATATGTGGGCTGATTATAATCCCAATACTTATGTGCCAGTTGAATAAACTTTTTGTACTTGTTTGAGACATGTTTATTTATTTGATGTTGCAAGATCTGAATATGAGAAGCTAACATTCTAGAACTATATAACATATAGATTGTTCTGATACTATCTTGAGTATCAGAATTTACTCTTTTGCATTAGTTTAATTGGTATGTTCTAGTTTAATTGGTCTGTGATTAATTGGTCTGTACAACAGCATTCTCCACATATTGTTCTGATACTATCTTGAGTATCAGCATTCTCCACATATTTTTATCTGTGATTAATTGGTTAGATAGAGCATTCTCCACATATTTTTCCAAGTCCAACAGCATGTAAATATTTGTCCAGGTTACACTTGAGTATCGACAGGAAGCTAAAACTAGAACAACTTACTTATGAGAACTTAGATATTTCTGCAGTGTTTCCAATATGCTCACTAATAACATATTTGCCACTCTGATACTCTTATTGACTGACTCTTCTCTGTATTGAATCTGGATGACTGGAGAATGGCCAAACACTAGAAAAGCATCACTGGTCTTCTGAACATTGGCCTTCTAGAGAGTGACTGATACATGGATATGCATCAAATACCCTTCCATTTATCTTGACCTTGTCTCAAGGGTCAAAGTGAGGGTAAGTCTTGATAAATTCCTCATAAGCCATCCATCCAGGTTGCATCTCCCAACTCCCCCCTCCTTCCACTGCACTAACAATTGCAGCTCTTCCTTTCTTCTGAACCAGTCTTCTTTGGATAATTCACTCAGGTTCTATAAGATGATCTCTTCCCTATAACTAGGAGTTTCTCCCTGCACTGGGTGTATTGTGCAGAAGTTTATATTCCATAAAGCTATTATGTTATCCATAAAGCTATTAACATGTTTAGTATCAGAAGTTTATATTCCATAAAGCTATTATGTTATCCATTATCACATTTACTGAGGTTTGACATTGTGCCCTCACTTTTAATCTTGCCATGACAGTGTAGGATTAAATGATAACTGCTAGAAGCAGAAAATAATTATCATGTAGATGAGGACTAGGGGTTCAAAACTATAAAGTTTGTTAAATGGTTATGTAAATCCATCATCCAGGAGATGTACAATATTGTTGTTTTATCAATATTAACAACCAAATAAGTAGGCAAGACATCATGAGGCTTTCCTTGTTGAGAGTGTTAAAATGATAAACACATGCTTTCCTTGTTGGAATCTAGATATATCCACTCAGCTATTACATCTTAAGTTGAGAGAAATAAGTGGATTGAAAAAAAATTGAGGCAATATTGCTGTTTTATAGGTTGGAAGATGTTGAAGAATATTTGTTATGTTTATGATTGCAGTTAATATCCTTTCACCAGAAAAGAACAATCTAGATATTTTCTGTTGCTTTATAGCTGTATGTACATTTTTGTGTATATACTTTACCTGAAGTTGTGTATCAATTTTATCGTTGCTATCATACTTGGTTATGTTATAACAGGTTTAATATGGAAAATCGACAAGCAAATCAAGCTATATTTCGTGTCCCTAGGCCTAACACGGCCACAACCTCTCAACCCGAGATTGAGGAAATTGTTCCAATATTATCTCAAGTTATACCCCAAGTCAAAAACAATCCAAGAAAACAAGTTAGATGGACAGAAAATATGGATCAAGTACTAATCAATGGTCTTCTTGAGATAGTGCTTGTCGGACCAAAACGATCCGAAAAAGGATTCAAGTCCGAGGATCTTACAAAGGTTAAAACGCAATAGTTTTCTTACTTTCAATAACATTTAAAATATGTTCAAGTGGATGTAGCATTGATGTATTTTATGCTTTATTACATGTTATAGAGAAAGTGAGGGAAGCATGTCATATTTCAATTTGTGTTGACAATGTAAGGGGTAGATTGAGGACGCTAAAAAAGGAATGTGACGAGATCACGGAATTGTTCAAAACTAGCGGCTTTGGATTGGACTCTAGCGGACGAGTTTCAGCCAATCCCATCACTTGGGACTTATATTAAGGTAAAACTTTTATTACATTATGTTGATATTTTCCTTTAAGAAAAGATGATCAATATATGATTTGTGATCTTCTGCTTTAACATTTTGTGGTGATCTTTTATTACATTCTGTGGTGATCTTCTGCTTTAACATTTTGTGAGTCTTATGTCAATATTTTGTTGTTGTTTCAGTGACCAATATTCTATTTGTGAGTCTATGTCAATATTTTGTTGTGGTTTCAGTGATCAATATATGATTCTTTTGTGGTTTCAGTAGCTTCTCTTCTATGTCAATATTTTGTTGTTTTTTCAAAAACTATTTCATCTGAAGAATTTTGTTCAACGAATGTAGGGTCAAACTTGGATAAGTATAGTTTCGTTCTAGTTTTCTTGATACCAATGTTGTGCAACTTGTAATTGTGATTTTATACATGCAATGCGTGCAATTCTCTTTGGGTTTTATGATAGGGTGTTCCTTCTCAGACCAGCAGTGAGTCCCTACATCTGATTGCCTCTTATCACTGCTAAAGCTTCGTGGTCTCAATTGCTGTGTTTTCTTCTCGAATGTCAAATTTCAGGAAAAATCTGATGGAGCAAAGATGAAAGGAAAACTATGCCCTAGATACTATGATTTGCTAACGGTATTTGGTAATGACGCCGCAACAGGAGATATAATGGATTTGATGGAAGTGTTTGAGGGGGACAAAAAGGAGAAAAAGTTCTTTCTTGAGATCACCGATCTGGAATTTCAACGATTATGGGTCTATCGTAAGCTTGGACGGGATCCTCCCGTTGATGTTTTTTAGCATTTTATTTTAGAACGATGGATGTGTTGGAAAAAAAAAATTTTATATGGTTAAGGAATGACTATAGTAAACTTGGAGATTTGTGGTAAAAGATCATTCTTTTTTTGTCACTTGAGTATTGTTTAATATGTTATGTTTGATTGATATATTTTTTTGTTGTTTGTTGGATGATTGTGAAGATTTGGGATGGATTGATATTGGATTATTGTTGTATAGTCATTTTGAATGTCTCCTAAGTTTGTCCGAATTATCTATATCAAGTGTATAATGTTGAATTGAGTATTGTGGATGTGGATAATTTAAGTTTTCAATGAAAAATATATATTTTCTACAGAAAAAAAAAAAGTACAACCAAACAACAAAATATCATTTTTCATGTAAAATTGACTATTTTCCATGGAAAATAAAGCCAATCAAACACCAAAATTAAGTTTTCTGTGGAAATTTATGTGATTTTCCACGAGAAAAAAATTGCAATCAAACACCGCTATGTTGGAAAATTTTAAATTCCATGGAATTTTTTTCCTAGTAAAATAAGTCCGTGGAATTAATTTTTTTTCACTCATTTTCCATCTTGCAATCAAACACAGCTTAAGTGTAAATTTACGTTGGAAAGTTAACGCACTGAATTAGTAGAAATTTTGGACTAATAATATAACTGTTAAGGAATGATAATATGCCATACTAATATTGAAAACGGTCAGAGATAGAGTACAAATTAATAATGCTTAAAAATTAATTTTTTTCACCAATAACAACAACCCATGTGATCACGACCCAAACTTCTTAGTGTTCACGACTGATGCTTATAGAGTATGTTCTTGCTGGGAAGATTGTTAGACTTCATAGGATCTTTAGTTGATAGCGGAACAAAAAGAAAGTATACTTAGACCATCTACAATGGTGGTTTTTTTTTTCTATCTTCCCTGTTTATATGGGAGAAATTTATGTTTTTTTTAATTCCAATGGTAGTTTCTATCACCATTTATATCATAGATGACAATGATGTAGGATGGAAACTTTATAGGAGGGTTTCTACATGTAGAAATTCTCATAAAAATTCTTCTATCTCTCATGATAATTATTATTGGGTCCCACACCATTAAATTGGCCCTTTTACTATGTAACACATAGGATAGAAATGGAAAATCATTGGAGAGCATTTTTTGTATGTGTACAATTTCTATGTAGAAACTCTTCCAACTAGCATTAAAAATTTCTTAAAGTACAATGTCAAGTAGGATAAGAACTCAATTTTAGAAATCACCATTGGAGATGGTCTTAGCCTCACAAGAAACTTAGCCTTAGTGTCCTTTTAACTCGGGCTATAGATAGGGTAGGTCCAAAACCCTACACCGATCAAAACTTGCCCCTAATGCCTCGTTTGGTTCAAGTACAGGAAGGGAAAGGAATTTCTTGTTCTTTCTCTTCCTTTAAAAGATTGTAATTTTCATCCTCTTTTTTTTCTTTAATTCCTGTGTTTGGAGAGGCAAAAAAATTAAAGAAAAAAAATGAACTCCCTATAGTGGGAAAGTGAATCATTGGTCGGATAGGAGGAACCACTCTTTTTTTCCTATTTTTCTTACCTATGAAAATTAGTTTCTTTTTCTGGTAATTTTTTTTTGACATCTAAATATAGAAAATGAATGATTTTTTATTTCAAATGCTATGATTCCGCGAACCAAACGAGACCTAAAAATATTGTTTCCGATTTTGTTTTGGTTTCTCCTTTTTATTGATTCAATTACTAATAGCATGATAATGCCCCACTATGACACTAACCAAGAATATAAAATGTAACCAATCTAATTACATATGTACACTAAGGCCCCGTTTGGTTCGCGGAATGGAAGGAAAAGGAAATTGTCACGACCCACACCCTGATTAGGGGCACGAGTACGTGGTTACGTCCAGCCTACGCTGCAGCATCGGCGGTAGAACGCTGTCTAGATTGTCTACAAAACTACACTAAACAGTATAAAGGTACCTGTACAGTATATACACTCCGAATGGAGGTGACATAGCAATACAGAATCAATCACATAAACAAACTAGGATAGATAGCACGAAAGGAAATATAATAGATGAAAACAGAAAATAAGTTCAAGATCCACACAAGTCCAGAGCTATACATAACATCCCATAGTCTTAAAATATAACATAGAAGCTACAGTCTGATAATGCTAGCTGGATCGCAGTCCAGTCAAACCCAGCTAAGCTACACTACTCTAGGAGTACAAAGTCTAGTGGCTCTACTATAAGGCCACGGTCATGGACTACTCCATCTGACTCGAGCCCATAATAGGTCGAGCAGTCTGCCTCAGAGTCATCTGTAATATATCATAACGGTATCCTGTCAGGAAAATGAGCAAGTACAAGAACTAACAGCAGTTCCATGTGAATTGACAAATTCTATAAGAGACAGTATAATGAACTACAAGACAAAGATATATGAAGACTTGAGAACCGTTCGGAAGCTGAGCTACAACCCTTAAACCAAACAAGGACCGGGGTTATAACCCTTCTCCCGAGCAGAACTTAGTCTCCAATCAAGGTACAATATAAAGGCATGTAGAACATGTGAGTAACTGAATATCATAACATGGTGAGAAAGTACTGAATGTAGAACAGAACAGGATATATGATAAGATAAATAAATATAAAATGTGCCTTGAATTATTAGAGCATTATGTGATCGGCAAGGAAAACATGGTAGGGTTATCCACTTGGCCCGACAATCCGCGGTGACCTCAACGGAAAGTCATGCCGGCCAACCTGGATAACATGGACATGGAGGTATCTGCTACACCCTACGTGAGGTGAAGGTGGCACAAGCAAAATAGTGACATGGGGCTTTGATCACATAACCCCTAATAATTCTCCATCTCCGAGTAGTATAATGGACCTGGACATGACACGTCATGACACGGGATTCCCTAAGAGGATAGCTACTCCCTCTCAGGAATCGGTGTCTATACAAGTATAGGGAACAAGACAGGGAATGTACATATACCATAAAAATCCAGGAACAACATCTCATGTCATGATCCAACGTATACTAGTCCGTGAACTATCGTGACTGGAATCGAGTAACACACTACAACTGAATCGGATATAGCAGATATCAAGACAATGAAAACTATCAGTGAATGTACTCGCCTGCTGTCCTGAGCTGTAGGGTATATCAATGCTCAGAGTGGAAATCAGAGACCTAAAGATGAGATATCGCATGTTAATTTAGGTTTAACAAAGTTAAGAATGATTCACAATGAATGATATGAAATCTAGGTCAAACTAGGTCTCATTGAGTCACACTAAGTCCTGTCAAGTCAATCTAGGTGAAATCAAGTTATATCAAGTCAATCTAAGTCAGACCAAGTCAACCCTAGGTCATACCAGTCATCGTAAGACAAAACAAGTCAAAGCAAATCAAATGGGGTCAAGAGTTGGCCTACAGTTGACTTTTGGTCAACTGGTCAACCCTGGTCAACTCTAGGTCAACCCTAGGTCAAATTGGTCAAATGTTGACCAACAGTTGACTTTTGGTCAACTGGTCAACTCTAGTTTGGATTTGGTCAAATCTAGACAAAGTGTTGACTCACGGTTGACTTTTGGAAAAAAGTCAACTCTGGGTCAACCGAGCCAAAATCGGTTTAAATATGAAATTTGTAGGGTGTACCCAACAAGCCACCCAAGTTTCAAGTCAATCCGAATACCCGAACTCCGTATCTCGAAATTACCCGATTACCCCTTAACATTTACCCTTAAACGTTCTAACTTGACGCCAAGTGGCTTTCCCTTAGGAATTCCACTCCGTGCTTCCTAGGGTAGTACGGTACTAGCCTATACAACCATTACCTACCAGTTTTCTAGGGTAAGTGGACATCCAGTCCATCTTACGGTCCGTATCGCCCGTTTACCCGTTATCTTGAATATTTCAAGATACGGGATGGTGCGGTGCGATACCGCCTCCCCGAACCCACACGCAACCCCGATTCCAACTCCGAAGCCTACCCACAAAATCTAAATCACATTATCTAAGTTCCCTCCAAGTTTCAACGCGTTTCGAATTACGGAACTCAATTTCACCCCTTAACCAAAATCCTACTTAACATTCACTCACTCACTCAAACCCATTTTTTACACTCACTTAGGACCAACTTAGAGGGCTATTCTAGTGGGTTTATTAGGGGTATATAGAGCTATATATAGGGGCATATATATGTATATATATAGGTATATAGTGGGGGATTTTAGGGGCTAAACGGGGTGGTTTGGGGGGGGCTCTGCTGCTCTTACTGCTGCAAACTGCTGCTGCTATTGCAGCTTGCTGCTGCTGCTACTACTGCTGTTTTGCTGCTGTTGTAGGGGGGGGAACAGCAGTCCTATCCCCCCCTTGGCTGCTATGGTGGCCTCCCTCTTCCCTTTCACTTCTCTCACTCATTCTCCCTCTATTTCCCTCTCTAAACTCTCAATCTCTTCCTCCCAATCTCTTCTAATTCCTCTCTATCACTCTCATATATATATATATATATATATATATATATATATATATATATATATATATATATATATATATATATATATATATATATATATCACTCACATATATTTCCTCATTCCCTTCCCTCTCTACACATACCAATACACACACATATATACACATGACCACACACACACATATATATATTTTTTTTTTTTTTGACCACACACACACATATATATATATATATATATATATATATATATATATATATATATATATATATATATATATAGATATATATAGACACACACACACTTATATGTATCTATATATATATATATAGACACTCACACACACACATGGACACACACTCTCACATGGACACACTCTCAAGACAACTATCACTCTCGCCTACACACACACAAATACACACACATAAATACACTCACATAAATACACATGTATATATATATATATATATATATATATATATATATATATATATATATATATATATATATATATATATATATATATATATATATATATACCACTCAAAAGGATAAATCCATAAACAATTCCTAAACTAGATTTTAAGGAAACCTAACAAGGCTAGGGTCAACTTGTAGAGAATGATCCCCTCTCCTATTTATGTGAAGGAATAAATGCAAAAAGATGAATTAAATGAGAGTTAAAGGATTACCTAAATGAAGATTTGGAGGAAGAAGAAGAAGTTGGAAGAAAGAAATGAAGAGAGAAGAAGAAGACTTAGTGAAGAAGAAAGGAGAGGTGGAGGGGGTGCCTATAGGGGCCGGCCATAGGGGCTTGGGGTAGGGGCACTTGTAATTACAAGTTTGCCCCTTCCTTGCTTCTAGGCTAAGTTAAGTCCCAAAATTGATTTCGGAAGTTGCTAAAATTAAATAAAAATCATAATTAAACTTAATTACTCATGGGGGACTAGGCCAAACTCCTAAACCTAAAAGTTTAGTATGGTGGGCCATGGTTAAATAACATGCTAATTACGACTAAAGTCGAAATTCACCGGGGTCCCGAATTAACTCGGAATGCGATAAAATTCGAACCCGACTCCTATAATAATTAAATAATAATATTCATGAAATAAAATTTCCAAAAATATTATAAAATAGAAAATTACCATTTTACCCCTAACTGGAAAAAAATGAGGGTGACAAGTCTATCCACCTTAAAAAAAAATTCGTCCTCAAAATTAAAACCAAACAATAGTAAAATATCAAAATCACAAGTCATGGCTTAAAAATTTAAAATGATTAAAATCTCAAAATTAAAGCATGAATTAAATGACTAAAATTATAAAATTTAAAATTACTCTCAAATAGAAACTGGGTGCTGTAAGTCTATCCACCTTAAAAGAATTATCCTCAAAAATTAAAACAAGTAAACACAAAAATTATGCAAATCGATAATCGTATGTGTCTGTCCAATCATCATGATACTCAGAAATCTCCGTCATGCCAGTGAGCAAGGCCATGATAATCACAGAATCCTCAACTACGGTACATACATCTATAATTATGGTATTGAAAATTTTCGCATTGTCGTATGCTTGGCAACGAAAACCTTAAATTCCCACACCCGAGAAATACAACCATAATTCGACTATATGTCCTCACTATGCCTGCTAGCATGACCCTATAGTATTCTAAAATCTCATAATCGAGGCGACCTAGCCCATACGACTTATCTTAGAAGGAATCACATCACAAGAAACAATTTTCATCCAACGATCAAAGAACAGATAGAATCGAAGTTCAAGACAGTTTATAAGAAGGCAAATACGGAAAGGAGATTCGAAATATCGAAACCTGCCATCTGCTCTGCTACTTGCCTGAGTGGGCTCAACTGTCATGGCGAAAGCACGCCCCTGCTGGCCTCCTCTAGCCTGCTGTACTCTGTCCTGGTCTCTTCGGATTCCACTAGCGTGGCAATCCCTCAGCTGGTGGTCAGGCGCCCCACAGTATAGACAGACGCCCAACCTCTTCCTACAAGCCTCTCTAGTGTGCCTCGACTTCCTGCAGAAGCCACACGGAGTAGTCGGTCTCTGGCCCTGTCCCTGGTGCTGCTGGGCACGCGCTGGTGCTTGCTGAATCTGTAACAGAGGCTGCTGCTGAAATGGCCTCTGCTGAGGCTGAAAGTAGGGGCGCTTGGCTGGTCCCGTACTGGAACTCGCCCCATGGTATCGCCGCTCCTCTTCGGCTTGAGGCCGAAGTCCTCCTCTGCAATCTGCGCGTCCATCAATATCTGATCGAACGTTGCGTCACGACGACCCGAGGTACGGGTGCGCGCTGCATGAATAAGTCCCCTACGGAACTTACGAGCCTTCTTCTCCTTATCCTGGATCATATCGGGCGCAAACCTGCTAAGGTGGAAGAACTCTGCTGCATACTCGTCCACCGACGATTTCCCCTGTACTAGACCCACGAACTGGCCCTCCAATGCTGTAAGAGCCACGTCCGGGAAGAACTTCTCCTTGAAGAGCCTCCGGAAGTCCTCCCATGATAAACCTCTCACCGACGCACGAGGATCCGTACGGTACCACGTTAGCGCGATATCGAAGAATCGGCTGGCTGCGGCTGAAATCCAAAGTCCTCTAGGAAGCTCTGCTAGCCCCATACTCCGCTGCACGTCCTCTAGCCAGTCGTCTGCATAAAGGATGCCCTCCGTGGCCGTAAAGTCCCTGGAGCTCATCTTTCTAAATTCTAATACTGTCCCCCGGCCTGGACTGTTGTTGGTACGGCTGCTGGCCAGTAGGGCCCTGCACCGTACCCGGTGCCACTCTCTCCACTGCTGCCAGTGCAAGCTGATGCGAGTTCTCCATACTCTGCCTCAGCATCTCAATCTGACGGTGTGACGCCTCCGACTGGCACTGCGACACCTCTGCCTGGGCCAGCTGTGTCTCCATCATTTGTTGAAGGAGAAGGAACATGTGGTGTGTATCCGTCGGTATCGGAGGTGGTGACGGCAGTATCTCTGGAACAACGGCCGAAACCCTCTGGGGTGGAGGTGGTAGACCTCCCTGTGCAACTGCCGGGGTCTCCGGGATAGTGGAATCACTGGGGACAGTCTCGTGAACCTCCTCCTCGGCCTGGTCAGATCTCTCGGGCAAGCTACTCGATCCAGTGGCCTGCGGGTGCGTCTTCGTCATCCTGGAGACGAATTGAAACAAGGAGATCAATATGGCACATGAGAAGATATTATCAAGGAAGGACAGTTAATTTAATACAAGGGGAGTAATCATGATAATCAAAAGATCGAAAATTTTTTCCTAGGTGTGATTGAGAAACTCCTATCATATCCTAGGACCTACATCATGATTACAGGCTCGTAATTACTACTCTAAGTCGAGCACCATTACGAGATCGCACTAATTGCGACACCGGACCTGCGTGGGCCACCACAAAAACGTGTCACGACCCGCACCCTGATTAGGGGCACGAGTACGTGGTTACGTCCAGCCTACGCCGCAGCATCGACGGTAGAACGCTGTCTAGGTTAACTACAAAACTACACTAAACAGTATAAAGGTACATATACAATATATACTCTTCGAATGGAGGTGACATAGCAATACAGTCTCAATCACATAAATAAACTAGGATAGATAGCACGAAAGGAAATATAATAGATGAAAACAGAAAATAAGTTCAAGATCCACACAAGTCCAGAGCTATACATAACATCCCATAGTCTCAAAATAAACATAGAAGCTACAGTCTGATAATGCTAGCTGGATCGCAGTCCAGAACCTAGCTAAGCTACACTACTCTAGGAGTACAAAGTCTAGTGGCTCTACTATAAGGCCACGGTCCTGGACTACTCCATCTGACTCGAGCCCATAATAGGTCGAGCAGTCTGCCTCAGAGTCATCTGTAATATATCATAACGTATCCTGTCAGAAAATGAGCAAGTACAAGCACTAACAGCAGTTCCATGTGAATTGACAAATTCTATAAGAGACAGTATAATGAACTACAAGACAAAGATATATGAAGACTTGAAACCGTTCGGAAGCTGAGCTACAACCCTTAAACCAAACAAGGACCGGGTTGTAACCCTTCTCCCGAGCAGAACTTAGTCTCCAATCAAGGTACAATATAAAGGCATGTAGAACATGTGAGTAACTGAATATCATAGCATGGTGAGAAAGTACTGAATGTAGAACAGAACAGGATATATGATAAGATAAATAAATATAAAATGTGCCTTGAATTATTAGAGCGTTATGTGATCGGCAAGGAAACATGGTAGGGTTATCCACTTGGCCCGGCAATCCGCGGTGACCTCAACGGAAAGTCATGCCGACCAACCTGGATAACATGGACATGGAGGTATCTGCTGCACCCTACGTGAGGTGAGTGGCACAAGCAAAATAGTGACATGGGGCTTTGATCACATAACCCCTAATAATTCTCCATCCCCGAGTAGTAAATGGACCTGGACATGACACGTCATGACACGGATTCCCTAAGAGGATAGCTACTCCCTCTCAGGAATCGATGTCTATATAAGTACAGGGAACAAGACAGGGAATGTACATATATACAAGAAAATCCAGGAACAACATCTCATGTCATGATCCAACGTATACTAGTCCGTGAACTATCGTGATGGAATTGAGTAAGACCTACAACTGAATCGATAAGCAGATATCAAGATAATGAAACTATCATGAAT
>JANAVB010011318.1:0-12574 GCA_029216955.1 Iris pallida
GTTTAAACTAAGTCGTTTGATGGCAACAAATATTATCTCGTAGTCATTTATTAATTGATTTAAATTCTTGGATAATAGAGAATAAATTTCAATATATTTTGTTTGCAATATTTGGATTAAATTAATTAGTATTAAAAATGCTTTTGAGTTTTGTGAAGGATTATCTAAATTATTTTATAATATTAGGAATTACTTTAAGATTATTAATATTTGATTGGATTAAATGATTGATTAAATTGATACTATATCTACTAACGAATTATGACTAGATTAGATTAGATCAATCTTGTTATTTTACTTTATTTGTTTTAAGAGACTAAGATAGGACTAATCTGAATTCGAAATTATTGCTTTGATTTAAATTATTATGAATTTTTATCTACTAGGTCATAATACTTATCCTTAAACAAATCGTATATAGTCCCCCCTCTCTATACCTACATGCCATTCCCTTATCACAAACAATATGCACCCTACCAATAACATCACACCATCGCCATCGCTGCCTCCTAGCCTGCGACCCACCCCGACCAAGCTACTATCTCCTCCACCGCCGTGACAACCTCCCTGCCCTATCATATACCAACACCACCAACAGACCCGTTCACCTCCGTTGGACACTAGTGACCCCGTGCCCAGTAAGTGTTCCTCTGCGCCGAGCAACATAGTCGTCCCCTCATCATCTTCATCACCAAACCACCATGGTGACCGGTCGCCTCTTCCGGGTGTGGTGCCCTGACCCTCCATGAGAGTGCCAGCGCCTGCGCACAGTCCGAGCTCCGTTGATGGCCGGTGGTCCGCTCTCCGCCGAGACGGCACGTGGGTAGCCGGGTCAGTTTCTCCCTGACGTGTGCAGTCTCCGGCGACTACTGACTCGCGGACCACCTTCGTAAGACCAGTCGTGCACACCGCCTCCACAGGTGTGCTACTTTTCGCTTCCAAAGATCTCTTCCCTCCATGCGCTGATGCCTCACCGAGATCGGTCGCAGGTGTTCCTACCAGCGTCGACCCCATCTGTTGGAGCCGACAATCGTGTAGGGCCTTCCTCATGCCGTGCGCCGCCGCATCCACGAGCGCGGAGCCGCTTCCCCGAGCACTGGCCAGGCCGTTGTGGATCCCTAGCACTGTCGTTGTTTTCGGCCGCCCAGACCCGCGCTCTGCGCCGCACTGTGATTTCCCTGCGTCGGTGACCATGGCAGCACCAATTGCCGGAGCCCTCGGTAAGATTATCTCTCTCTCTCTCTCAATTTTCTCTCGGCTCCTCCTTTCTTTTTTTTTGCTTTGAATCTCTCTCCATCACTCTTATGTTCTTCTATAATTGTGTGTCTTTAACAAAAGCTTTAGTATTCTATATATTCCATTGGAAAGAGGGGAACTACAGTAAACATTTTGTATTTTGCTTTACTAAAATTCTTTACAAAATCTAGACAGTATATGGCATAGTATACTACATTAATTAATATTAATATTTTAGTATTATTTACAAACGCTGTTTCTTTATTAGCATAAATTTGTATACATACTTTATATAGGAAGAGTACTATCATTATTATTGTCACAGTATTATTATTGATATTTTAATAAATATATCAATGTATGGTGAAGAAAATAAAGTATTTTGGGCCAAACGAACATTGGACTATTTAGTTAAAACCTATATTTTATTTTTGGCTTATATATATATATATATATATTTTTTTTTTTTGAAACATCCCCCATTTTATTAATCAAGGCTCGAAGACCGAAGCCTGGAAAAGTATACAAGGCGCAAAATGCCGAAGCCTATACAAGTATACCACCAAAAAGAGAAATAAGGGGGATGGGGGGCTAGCAACAAACGAGATCTAGGGGAGAATAGAGGCCCAAAAAGCCCTCGAGCTGTGAGCGCACCGGGTGCTCCTTTTACGGCATTGGCGGAAGACTTCCCGGATGAGCTGAATGGCTGTGTAGTGGGATCCTTCATATCTTGCTTTGTTACGATTCTTCCAAATGACCCAAGTGGCGGCCGCTGCGACGATCTGGTGTCCGTGGGAGGCAGAACCCCAAGAGTATGCCAGATCGTGGAAGCGCCCACTGCCTGGCGCGATGCTACACAGTTGGTTGAGAATCCTCCAAATATGACCTGGCAGATCCCCGAGATAGAAGATGTGGTCAATAGTCTCCATCTGGTGGTCAGCGCAACAGTTGCAGGCTGATGCTAAGCTGAACCCTATGGTTTTCAGAATCTCGTCGGTGGGCAGTTTCTGCCTGATGACTCTCCACATCAGGACGGACCACTTTTTAGGAATGCAAGAGTGCCAGTAGGGAGCAATGGGGGGGGTTCGGGTGCCCAATAACACGCACCGCACGTCGCGCCGATCGCATCGTAAAAGTCCCCGAGGCCTCGATCGACCACCTCCATGCATCCTCTTCGTTTCTGATTCGAACTCCGCATCGGCGTATGCTCTCCACGGTTTCGTTTTCGGACCAGTCACGAATCTTTTCCCAGTTCCAATCGTTACAACTGAGGTCCCACAGATCGCTAATCCTGCCGTTTCTAGGGGTCTCCGTGATGCTCGGGATCAAGTTGTCGCCAATCCATCTCTCCCAAAAGGGATCCGATTGACCGTCACCCAATTGGAGTCTCATAATAGGTTCGGCGCTAGCCCGCCCCTCGATGATGCGACGCCACGCCGCAGAAGATCGGTTGTTGGAGATGGCTACTGCAGGGTGACTGTGCTTGAAGTATCTGGCCTTCATGAATCTGGTCCATAAGTTGTTGCTGGTCCGGAGGGTCCACCACAGTTTCAACGAGAAAGCTTGAACGATGTGGGAGAGTTTGGTAAAGCCTAGTCCCCCTTCCTCGGTAGGGCGCACCATAGATTCCCAACTGGCCCAGTGATGCTTGTCCTGACCTTTGTCCTACCCCCAAAAGAAGTTACAAAATGTCTGTTCAATCGATGTTAGCACCTTCTTGGGAGGGGAACACATGGCCAGGGTGTGGATTGGGATAGAAGTGAGCACATGATTGATGAGAATTATTTTGCCGCCCGGGGATAAAGTGGCGTTGTGCCACCCCTCGAGTTTTTTCCTGATTCGAGATATCAACTCCTCAAATATGCCGGAGTTAGATCTCCCGTACACCAGGGGGCATCCAAGGTACTTGAAGGGGGGGTGGGTCACATTGAAGGATGTTAAGTTGGATAGACCGCGGGCGTGCTCTCGATCGAAGTTGTGGTGGGCGTAAATGACGCTCTTGGCGGTGTTGATTTTCTGACCGGAGCATCTTGAGTATCTCTGCAGAGTGTGGTTCACCACTTCTACCGCACCAATATCCTCGGACGAGAATATGAGGACATCGTCGGCGAAGGCCAGGTGGGTGATGAAGGGGCAGCCGCTGGAAGTATGGTAGTGCTGGAAGTTGGGAGTATTAATCATGTTGTTGAGGTTTCTGCTCAGGGCGTCGGCCGCAATGATGAAGACAGTGGATGAGAGAGGGTCACCCTGTCTGACACCACGAGTGGATTTAAAAAATCCATCGGCCTGACCGTTGATAACCGTCGAGAACCAGGAGTTGCTAATGGATCTCCACACAGTGTTGGTCCAGCTTTCCGAGAATCCGAAAGCTCTTAAGACCCATATAATAAACTGCCAATCCAGTCTGTCGTAAGCTTTCTCCATGTCGAGCTTGATGGCGATGTTACCCCCTCTAGTTGGAAACTTCATGCAGGTGATTAATTCCTGAGCGAGCATGATGTTGTCCTGGATATTTCTTCCGCGGACAAAGCCGCTTTGCTCCTCGGAGATGATCTTGGGGAGCAATCCGGCCATTCTGGTTGCAATGATCTTGGAGATGATCTTGTTTGTGAAAGTGCATAGACTGATGGGACGGAAGTCGCAGAAAGATTCGGGGTTGGAGTTTTTCGGGATAAGGATCAGCTTGGCACTGGAAATTGCTCTGGGGTAAGTGGCTCCTTCGAAGAATGCGATTGCCGCCTCAGTTATGTCCTGTTTGATAATCTCCCAGCAGGTGCGAAAGAACACGCCCGAAAACCCGTCTGGACCGGGTGCACTGTTCACATCCAGGGCCCACACCGCGTCGGTCACCTCCTGTACGGTGGGCAGCGACTCCAGTTGAACATTGTCGGTGTCGCTGATGAGCTGTGGAATGACATTCAGAAAGGAGTTGTCTTTGTGGACCGTCTCTTTGGTGAATAGCTTGGAGTAGAATTCCGCAGCGGCCGCTTGGATGTTCTTTTGATCGGAAATGATGTTCCCTCTGTCGTCGGTGATTTGATAAATCGAGAGCTGCTTTCTGCGGCCTTTGACACAGTCATGAAAATATTTAGAGTTTTTATCCCCTTCGCTTTCCCATTTCAACCTGGCTTTTTGCTTCCAGAATTCGGTCTCTATTCTGATCCTGAATTTGAGCATCGCTTTGGTGAGGTTCATGGCCGTTCTCGCCGTCGCAGAGCGCTCCGAGGCAAATCTGGCCTCGGCCCGAGAGACGTCGTCCTCAGCCGTCCTCACAGCTTGAAAAATGTCCCCATAGGCTTGTTTGCTCCAAATGATAAGGGCTTTCCTCGTTTCTTTAAGCCTGTTGCTAACTCGGACAAGGGGGTCGGGAGCATCTGCCCGATTCCACGCTTTCTGAACAATATTCAAAAATTGAGGGTGTTCGGTCCAAAAGTTGAGGAATCGGAAGTTCTTCTTGATAGGGTTGTCAGAGTTTTTTATTACAATCAACAGGGGAGCGTGGTCAGATTCTGAAGTATTGAGGTGGGATAGGCTGGTAGTGAGCCCCATTCCGTCCCAATGGACGTTAGTGAGAGCCCTGTCTAGGCGGGAGTATTGGCGGCGATCTCCCTCCTGCATATTGCACCAGGTGAAAACATTGCCGGTGAACTGGAGAGATGATAGGTGGGCATTGAAGATGAAGTTGTTGAAATCTAACATGGCTGATGACGGCGGCGGGCGACCTCCAATTTTTTCATCTCTGCTGGTGATAGCGTTAAAGTCCCCAACACAAATCCACGGGGAAGCGATGTGGTTGGTGTGGATGTCAAGCAGGTCGTTCTAAAGCTGTTTCCGCTCTGAAATTTCGCAGCTGCCGTGCACCGCAGAGAGGATGATGCGGTTAGAAAGGAAAGGGTGTTCCACCCAGCAAGATAAGTCCTGCTTGGCTTCGTGAATGATTTCGAGGGTGACGTCCTCCGTTCCAAGGATCCAGATGTCGCTACTCCCAGCAATGGCCTGGGGGAGACCGAGTTGCAGTTGGATCGATTTTAATCTTTTGGGTGGAATTTTTGGTTCGATAATAATGAGAATATCGATTTTGTGCATCTTTCGGAGGATGGCAACTCTCCTCAGAGTGGGTTTGTTGGCCAGACCTCGCACATTCCCATTGGTTTTGCTAATATCGATTTTTGGCTTATATATATATATATATATATATATATATATATATATATATATATATATATATATATATATATATAATTATATAATTTACAACCATTATAATACTATTAATACTATTTTTATTAAGGAATTATTATTATTACCATTGGTTTTGCTAATATTAATATTGTTATTTATTAGTAAAATTACATTATTGTATTTTCATGGTATATTAATTCTAGTTTTGACTTAAATTGATTTCTCCATAATTTTCAAACTAGTTATCTAAATATTTGGATTAATATGTCTTAAATATCAAAACTATTTTCTAAAAAATAGTTGAAGTATATATATATATATATATATATATATATATATATATATATATATATATATATATATATATATATATATATATAATTTTTCTCTTATTAAGAATTTTAATAGCTTTATAAGATGAATATTTTTAAAGGGGTCAATCTCTATTATGTTTCAAAGATAGTGTATAAGTATTTCTCTAGACATATTTTTAATTACATAATTATCTTTTCACTAAGTTAGAAAATCTCTTAGATCGTTAGATTATCATTGATCATAGCTAATGGCATTCATACCACTTTATCAACCTTAGACAAACGGAATACTCTGGACCCAACGGGAGTATCAGTTTCACCAGCACAGGACCTCAGACGAGTACATCTCTGATAGTTTTTATATTTGATTATCTCTATACTTCCTGTATTTAATAATATTTTACATTGTTATCATGTTGATTCTTGACACGCTTGTCACACGAGATAGTAGTTATGGATTCTTGTATGTTTTTCGTGACCAATATAATTTTGTGTTCGTGACCTGTTTGAATCCATGGGTACTAGCCGGACGGGGAAGTATATTAGCAGACATGTAAACATACCGAGAAATATCCCCAAAATGTCTATTTTTGCCTGATAGAAGTCGCACAATTCACGTGCGGGGTTGTCGGATTTATCCCTTAGCCGTTTACATGTCGAAAGTGTATTTCAAATCACTTATTAGATATAGTCTTGTTGCATTATAGTTTCTTGTCATTGCTTGTCTTGTGTACCATGTCTCCTGCTTTTACTCGCATAATTTCTACCATGATTTTCTGTTTATCCCTTATCATGTATCTCAGTATTATTACAAAATTATGGATTTTGTCATTTATTGATTCTGTTGTACGATTGTACTCGTTCCATTCCTGACTGGAAACTAACATTTTTCATGTTAGCCGTGGCTTCTTTAGCATTGGGAGATTCGGGTGTATTGGCAGGCCATACCTTGAAATACATAGCAGTTGTATCATTTTTATTAATTGTGAGAACTTTATATTTTCTTTAATTTTGAATATTGTAAATGTTGTAATAAATTTAGAAATGTGAATGAGCAATAAAGTTTATTTTGAGCATTTATTTCTTGCGGGCTTGACAGCGTTCTACCGCCGACTCTGCGGCGTAGGCTGGCTTAGACACGTCTCGTATCCGAAAAAGCGGGTACGGATCGTGACAAGTTTTTGTGGTGGCCCATGCAGGTCCGTTTTTGCAATTCATGCGAACTTATGGTAGTACCAATATTAGTCGTACTACTGCAAGCCTGCGACTAGGAAATGCTCATTCTTAACTAGTAGTAAGTCAACTATAGGAGAATGGTTAGGACTAGGATTCCCTAGTTTAATTTGAGAGTTGGATAGTTAAGGTTGTTACATAGGTCTCATTAATTCCTATTAGATGACTTTCATAAAAGGATGCACTATTGTAATTTGATTCATGGTATTTCTAAGATGAGTGGATTTGCATCCCTCTTTCCAAAATTTTGAAAATATTTTTTTATTTATTTATTTGAATTAAAATGTGATTTTTGGAATTTTATAAAAAAAATTAATTTAATAATTAATATTATAAAATGCCTTAGTCATGGTTAAATTTTGGAGTGCCAAGTGACTAGGAATAATAGTGTGGATAGTGCATCGGCGTGCTTTGACTAGTGTATTAGCTATGGTAGGGAAGACCGGGCTATAACGGTGTTCGAACTAGAAAAACCCGACAAAGTTGTGACTTGATCCCTATAGATAATTTAGTTTGTTACAATTCGACTTTTAGAAGACCCGGTTGTTCTAAACTAGCCCGAACCCAACCCAAGCCCTGGTAGTCATGTAATGAGACCAATGACGTCCATGTAGATATATAGATGTGTATATATTGCTAGTCCATTTTTAATTCCATGCATAATTTCTATAAATTTTATTTTGAAATAATATATGTATTATTGCTATTGGAATTCATATTGGAAATAGGATAATCTTCCATTAGATTGATATTTTTGGATTTCAGGAATTTATTTAGGCTACACATATATACTCATGTATAAATAAATTCATAGTAAGCAGACATAGAACTTTTATACATATTTCTCCTGATCTTGAATATTAGAGAAATGGAAGTTAAAGTTTACATTTCTACTGTCTTCAATCATTTTCTTTCTAATCTGGATCGTTGTGCATTTTTCCCTCTAATAATTATTATCATCAGAAAATTCATACTGCTTAGTAGAAATTTTTTTTTATAATTTCTGATTCAGTTATTCGTACATGGATCTCAAGCCTTTAGGAGTATATAAGTTTCCCTCAAATCATTGAGTATCCGCGCAATTAGGATTAAAAAGAGTTATACTTACATTGCTTCGATCATTATTTTCTTATTCGCTCATTTTGTTTTCAAGAACTGATACTTGGAGGACAGATACTTACCTTTTCCTCTTGTTGCTGAATTATTTTTTTTACTTTAGTTTTAAATAATTTCTAGTTAGAAAAACTTTATTGCTATATAGATATTTTCGTGTTGGAAAAAATGCATGTTTTCGGTGGAGAAGATAAAGATATATATTTCTTGAAATGGCAAGAAATATATTTACTAGCTTATTTTATATAATGTACTTCTAGGATGATTCGGTCTGATATTATCATTGTTTTACGATTTTAATTATATATATATATATATATATATATATATAATTAAAATCGTAAAACAATGATAATATCAGACCGAATCATCCTAGAAGTACATTATATAAAATAAGCTAGTAAATATATATATATATATATATATATATATATATATATATATTAAAAAAAATATATATATATATATATATATATTAAATATCACTAACATCGAGTATTATTTCAAAGCATTTACAAAATTATTAAATTCATATCTGGTTAAACATATCTTAAAATATACTAATAATACCCAGTGTTATGATGGATTGAATTTTCTAGAATATGTTGAATTCAATATGTAATTGATTCAATTTTATTATCGTCTTGATTACTAGAATAAAATTATATTAAATTTCCAGTCGTCTTCTTTAAAGTTTTCGATCGTTTTCAAAACTGATACTTTCCTTCTGGAACAGATACTATATTTCTCTATCATGATCAACTTGTTGATTCTAGAATCTTCTTTGAAATTTTATGGGTATAGTTGGAATAATTTTGATGACTTACGAGGGCAAGACAGCGACGCACTGTCGCCATTATTTGAATTACCGAGACTGCGGGTTCACTGTAGCCAGCAGCGCACTGGCGTGGCATGATCCCTAGGATGAAGTAAATCCAAATAAGAGTAAATTATCGAATATTATGAAAACTATGCCTTATTTGTCCTATTTTCATCTTCGAGTTATTATGTCAATAGTGGATAGAGTATTTGATAACGTACTCTTACCTGAGTCATGGAACCAAGAGTTGATTGCAGCCAGATGTACACTGCCGGGGCATGAATTCTCGGTGAAACGACTTCAGATATGCATACAATTTTCGAATACCATAGAAGCTACGCCCTTTATTGACATATGACTATTGAGCTTCCAATATAATTTGTGCCTTAATCCTAGTTACCATTTTCTCCATAAACTGGTTACTCTTCTTTTCCTCCATATCTCCCTATTTTCGAATCTTCACCTTTAAATCTAATTTGATTTCCTTCCACTAGATTCATAATCAAACCTTGATTATGATTCTATGATCATGCTTACACAATCGATCGTGTTAGAACGGTTTCGATTTGGATCATCCTTAACGACCATTCGATCATGACTAGACTACTCGATTATAATTCAATCGTGTCAATTCGCATGTTATCCTAGAATTCGATCCTAAAATCATGCCTAAATAGTTTTGCTTAACTAGTTGTTCGTACCAAAATGATTTCAATTTTGATCAATCTTAAACAATTTTGACCATGACTAAATCATAATCGTGCCTATATTTCGACTTAATTATAGCTACGGTTCATATTTTCATTACAGCGATGGTCATGACTATTTTGATCATGATCATGCTTGTGCCATTTCCTATTTTTCACCATGCTTGGATGACTTACACGATTAGCCTTGATCGTGACTGTATCTTAGATTATCCCTAAGAGACTATAATCATTTAGATTTCATCTAGAATTTTGATCATTCCTTAGCAATTTTGGTCATGACTAGACCATGTTAACTATAATTTGGTCGTACCAAACCATTTCAATATTGATCGTTCTTAAAATATTTTGGACGTCACTTAGACCATTTGACCAAAGGTTGATCGTGCCAAATTATATTTTCTTCTGTCTATTATTTTATTATTTAGATCCTATCCGCGATTTTTTATGACCAATTTAATCAAAGGTCATAACATTCATTTTATATACCCTTGGCCATAAATAATTGGGGCTTTGAAAATTCCTAGGGGGAATAAATATTCTATAGTTGGGTAGAGTCTTCGATTGGTGAATTGACCTTAAAGTTATTGTTAGCCTTGTGTCAAATTTTAAGAACATTTTAGAGCATTTTAGGATTCAAGACCAAGATTTCAACACCAAGCCATACCTATTTACCCCTTTCATTTTCGCTCAAGCCGACCAACGTTTTATTTAAAGTATTTTTTTCTTTCTCTTTTCATTTGGTTGATAAATATTCTCTTATCATAAAATTATTATCATCTTTCATCAATCAACCAGGCTCGTCTATCCTAGTAGTCCTTAAATTCAAGGACGGATTTATTTCTAAGGTGGGTAGATTTGTAACTCCTCTTTCGGATTTTAAATTATTATCATTCAAATAAAAATTCTCAACCAATCTCCCAAATTTTCACGGAATCCCCAATTTCTTAAACCCTAACCCTAATCCTCTACTTTCGAATCCTAATCTGAAACCTAACCCTAACCCTATTTTTCCCAAGTCTCCTCAAGATATGTTTTAAATTTATGACATAGTTTATTATTTCATTAAATATTTGAATTTTTATGCTTGATAATATTAAAATATGTAACTTAAATTATTATGTTGATCGCTTAAGTGATGCAGATCAATATTCAAGATTACCTAATGTTATCGAATATATATTTAGATATTATCTATATGATTTTGATGAGATTTACTCGTCTAAACTAAGTCATTTGATGGCAACAAATATTATCAAGTAGTCATTTATTAATTGATTTAAATTCTTGGATAATAGAGAATAATATTTCAATATATTTCGTTTACAGTATTTGGATTAAATTAATTGGTATTTAAAATGCTTTTGAGTTTCTGTGAAGGATTATCTAAATTATTTTATAATATTAGGAATTACTTTAAGATCTTATAAAATATTTGATTGGATTAAATGATTGATTTAAATTGATATTATTATCTACTAACGAATTATGACTAGATTAGATTAGATCAATCTCGTTATTTTACTTTATTTTGTTTTAAGAGACTGAGATAGGACAAATCTGAATTCAAAATTATTGCTTTGATTTAAATTATTATGAATTTTTATCTACTAGGTCATAATCCTTATCCTTAAACAAATCGTATATAGTCCCCTCTCTCTATACCTACATGCCATTCCCTTATCACAAACAATATGCACCCTACCAATAACATCACCAACATCGCCATCGTTGCCTCCTAGCCTGTGACCCACCGACCAGGCTACCATCTCCTCCACCGCCGTGACAACCTCCCTGCTCCATCATATACCAACACCAACAACAGACCCGTTCACCTCCATTGGACACTGGTGACCCTGTGCCCAGCCAGTGTTCCTCTCCGTCGAGCAACATAGTCGTCCCCTCATCATCTTCATCACCAAACCACCATGGTGACCGGTCGCCTCTTCCGGGTGCGGTGCCCTGACCCGCCATGGCGTACCAGCTCCAGCGCACAGCCCGAGCTCCTCTGATGGCCGGTGGGCCGCTCTCCACCGAGCTGGCGCGTGGGTAGCCAGGTCAGTTTCTTCCTGACGTGCGCAGTCTCCGGCGACTGCCGACTCGCAGACCGCTTCCGTAAGACCAGTCGTGCGCACCGCCTCCACAGGTGTGCTACTTCCCGCTCCCAAAGCTCTTTCCCCTCCATGCGCATGCCTCACCGAGATCGGCCGTAGGCGTTCCTACCTACGCTTGACCCCATCTGTTGGAGCCGACAATCGTGCGGGGCCTTCCTCATGCCGTGCGCCGTCGCGTCTACGAGCGCAGAGCCGCTTCCCGAGCACTGGCCAGGCCGCTCTGGATCCCTAGCGCTGTCGTTGTTTACGCCGCCCAGACCCGCGCTCTGCGCCGCGCTGTGATTTCCTCGCGTCGGTGACCATGGCAGCACCTATTGCCGGAGCCCTCGGTAATATTCTCTCTCTCTCTCTCTCTCTCTCTCTCTCTCTCTCTCTCGACTCCTCCTTTCTCTTTCTTTTGTTTTAAATCTCTCTCCATCACTCTTTTGTTCTTCTATCACTGTGTGTCTTAACAAAAGATTTAGTATTCTATATATTCCATTGGAAAGAGGGGAACTACAGTAACATTTTGTATTTTGCATTACTAAAATTCTTTACAAAATTTAGACAGTTTATGGCATAGTATATGCATACTTCGGTACTACATTAATTAATATTAATATTTTAGTATTATTTACAAAGGCTGTTTCTTTATTAGCTACTTTTGTATATACTTTATATAGGAAAATTGCTATCATTATTATTGTCACAGTATTATTATTGATATTTTAATAAATATATCAATGTATGGTGAAGAAAATAAAGTATTTTGGGCCAAACGAATATTGGACTATTTAGTTAAACTTATATTTTATTTTTGGCTTATATATTATCTTATATAATAAAATAATACTATATATATATATTATGTATATA
>JANAVB010011319.1:0-42439 GCA_029216955.1 Iris pallida
TCCCAAAATATTAAAATATAAAAATGACCAAAATCACAATGCATCAATTTAAATATTATTAAAATAATATAAAATTCCAATTAATCAAAATCCTAAATAATGCAAAAGTCACAAAATGGCCAAAATACCTTTAGCCTAAAATGTGGTAATTAGCTAATCTAATCACATGGGTTAGGCCTCCATGGTCATGGTTAGTCTCTAGGCTAAGCAGCTCTAAGGTTACACTAGCCAAAGAACAAAATCACAAAACACTAATTTAATGATATTAAAATAATCAAAATTTACCAATAAATCAATAACATGATTTAAACCTATTATTAAATAATTAATTTTACAAAAGTTCAAAATTACCCTCATTTTAGAAAATTGGTGGTTACAAATCTACCCTCCTTAGAAAAATTTTGTCCTCGAAATTAAGATGGTCGTACTCCTTCTAGATTCTCGCCCCAACAATTATGGTCTTAGAGGCTCATCTAAATCATGCAATTCGAAAGAATAACATAGAGGGTCATGGCAGACAATATCAGTCTGAGGTCTTATCTAGCTATACTAGCCATACTACAGCACAAGACAATCACAAGGTATCAAACATACAAGCAAAGGGGTGTAACAAAATATCACAAAAGACATACTAAAGCCTAGGTCGAAAACTTACCTCAAATTAGGTCTGGTGACTAAAACTCCCTCCTAGAAGCAGGGCCTAAATTCTTAAGACATTTTTCATGAATCATGCTCTTGTTAAAACTCTTATTCCTTCTTTCTGATCTTACTCTCCCTTATCCACTTAATCATCCCAAAAATTTTAATTCCTACACCTTGTCCTAACTTGGATCCAAAATCTCTAGATCAAAGTCTATGAAATCCTTGAACTTGTTTAAATCACTGTCCTCGAATTTATTCGAAGCTAATACTACTATGTCATGCAGGAACTTATTCTTTATTATAAAAATCGACCTTCGTATTTCCTTCACGTACACCTTCAAATATTATTCTTCTTAAATTTTAAAATCTCCACAAAATCTTTAAATTTTCACATAACCCAAAATCTTTGTGTTCACTCTGTTCTCTTACCAACATCTTATTCAATTTTGGTATCATTATCGCTTCATAGTTACATTCTCTTCTCCATTTCTAAATTCCTAAATTTAGCATCACAATCTTAAGTTAAATATCTCGAGAATCAATAACCTAAAATTATTCAAGTCCACAAAACAAACCGACCTCGAATATCCTTGTTGTTTCTAAAGTACACCAACGAAATATCATTGTTCTAACCATCAATATATCCTACTATCCTTTTGGTGAGCTGGAGGGGTCACTACCTCCTGAGCAGACTAACATCCTATATGAAACTGATAGTCAAAATCAATAGAGATTTAACTATAAATGGTTACTAGTCTAATATCAACTAGACTACCATACCTAAGAATAAGTCCTAATACAAGCTATCAAACCATTATACTATGGAAGAGTTATAACTAATGAAGTTCTACAAAGAATTAGACTAGTTATCTGAAGTTATCCCTACTCCTAAGTTAATTTGTGATGGAAAACATTATTTTTTTTTGAAAAAGATTGAAACAAAAGCAAAGATGATATGTTCAAAACCTTCCCAAGATACCGTCTGATAATCATATGGTCTGTCCAAATCATCGTACTCCTTCTAGGTCAAACCCCTGCAATCAAGGTTGAGAAAATTCTATCTAAAGCATGCAAAACATGATTCCTACTGGTCGTGATATCATAGTCTCGAACAGGTCACTATACTATCCATCACAGCACAAAACATCCTGACAGGTACTAATGGAATCACACAATAAGATGGAAAAGAAGGACAGACCTGCTAACTCGTCACTCATAGCGTCGGTCTCCACAACCGTCAGTGCAAAAGTCCTGCCCCTCTGGGGTATATCCCTTTGATGGTACGGGGCATGGTGCTATGCTACAGGTGGCCTAACTCCCTCTATCTAATCCATGATACTCAAGTGATATCCACACTAATATTCCACTCCATCAAACTAGGGCACAATCTATATAGTACTTATTCTGCAATCTGATAATCATATATGTCTATCCAGAACCATGTTACCAGAATCCTCGTTACGCTAGTAAGTACAACAGCGATAATCCATGGAGTCCGCAACTAAGGTACATACCTCTAGAATTATGGTATTTAAAAGTTTTGTATTGCCGCTAGCTTGGCTGCGAAAACTTTAAATTCCCACACCCGAGAAATACATCCAAAATCAGACTCTATCTCATCGCAAAACCAGCTAATATGGTTGTAGAAGACTCTAGATTCCATGACTGAGGCAATCTAGCCCATAATGTTATCTTGGAAGAAAATCAAGTCAATAATGAATACAAAGAATCAAATTCAACGATGAACAAGGAAGTAGACAAAAACTGTCGGAATCGAATTTCGAGATAGTTTATAATGAGATTCTCAAAAGTCATCCCAGGAATCTTCTCAAGTAGTCCTAACTGTGACTGAGTAACCTCTCTGCTAAAGCCTATTCCTTAGTTCCAATCGCAGGTGCGCAGCAGTACAACTAATCGTTGCACTACCACGACATCGCACTATGCGACTCTCGACCTGCATGGGCCACCACTAAAAACGTGTCACGACCCGTACCCTGTGTAAGGGCACAGTGCGTAACAGCGTCTAGCCTACGCCGCAGAATCGGCAGTAGAACGCTGTACAAGGTTACTATCTAAACAACAACTCACGTAATTATATAATGTACTTATCAAAACTCAACTCCGAACGAAGGACAAGTATAAGATATGATAATACTCAATCACAGTCTAAGCACGATAAGATAACACAGAATCACAAAGCTATACTAATCCAAACTCCAACAACTGATATAAACTACTAAAATAATAGTATCTCAAACAATCTCAAAACAAAGTCGAGATCTCAACTCATTATAATACAAGTTCAAATGAAAGTCTAATGCAAGTCTACTAAACTAATCTCTCGATCACTCCTGAGTGTCGGGGCCAAAGGTAGCTATACCGTCTTCGGATCCCAAGCAAGTAGGGCAAGTGTGCTCAAGACAACCATCTGTAATATTTTCAACAGGTCCAGTCAGGACAGGAACGAGCACAATACATCTCACGCAGTTCATATCATGACAGAAAATATAAGCATGCTATAGAGTAAGATACATGAAACGCTGAAAAATATACATGAAGTAAAAGAGATGACTGTAAGGAAATATCTACTATAAGTAAAGGACTATCAGTGGATAGTGATGTAGAGTACAAGATAGATATGTGAACGGCTTGAATTTGTACATGATTATACTAAAGAGTTTGCACATGATTACACTACTTGGAATTGTTCACATGACCATTTATACTCCCACATACCCCAATCAATACACAAAGATCCAGACAAGTTATGTTATTACACATGATTTCACATGGGGGCCCATAAATGGGTGCACATGAAGTATACATGGGGACTCTGTGAACATGAGAGTACATAAATCACAAGAGTGCACATGAATGATGAAAGTACATGAATACACGATGTACGTGAAAAGCATATGACATGACGTATTCTGATGCTCCCGAGGGGGATAACATCTCATAAAAAGATCCATATAGTACCAATCCGTGTTAACAACGTGACATCATCAAGTAAAATAATTTAGAGCAAGAATATAAATCCTAACAAGTATGAAACGGTCAGAGAATGTACTCGCCTGATACCCTGAACAGCTGATATGAAAAGATGGCCAACTGGAGTCACAGAGTCCTAGTTAGAGCAACACAGGTTATAAAGAGTTCAATTTATATGGTAATTGCAATTATAATACAATCTATATGAGTTCTAGGTCAGAGTCAATTCTTGGTCAACTCTGGTCAACAATCTAGTCAAACTAGGACAACTAGTCTAATGTGGTCAAACTAGCTAGGATTTGGTCAATAATGGTTAAACTAGTATAGGTTAGTCAATTCTAGGTCTAACAAGTCTATGGCCTAAACAATCAAGTATACTAGTACCATTGCTATCTAACACATAGCCTAAATCAAGGCACACAAACTTAGTTATATAATATACATTACATATATATCACATATATCCTTACCCATATAGTACCACCCTAACACATACATATAGATATCATATATCAAGTATATACATATCATCACTATGAACCATAACCTATATCTATATGCTCTCATAATATATAGATACTATATAACCCAAAAATATATATACCTATCTATATAACCCTTCCACAATCTAACATCACCTACTCAAACTCAAACACTTAGACACTAACTCACTAACACTAGGATACCATATCAACATTGGTCATATTGGCATCCCAAAACCAATACCTTGGTCATAAGGTAAACTAATCATTTACCTTAAAGGTAAAGGTAATTCATATTTACCTTAAGATACTAACTTGATATCATGAGATACCAAGATACCTCTCAAATATCTAATTAACTAACTATCTAATGTACTAGCATAACATCTTAACTAATATCTAACATATAACCTATAGAGACTAACTTACTAACATACCAATATCTAGAACTAACATAACCTACTAACATATCAATATCTAACATACTAGATATCTAACATCAAACTATCTAACAACATATCAAATATCTAACAAAATACTAACCTCTACTATCTAACTAAAACTCATACTAACAAATATAACTTACAATAACATATAACAAACTCTAATATATCTAACCCTCTACTAACCAACATCTAACAAACATACTAACATATATAACTTACACTAACATATAACAACTCTAACATATCTAACCCTCTACTAACCAACATCTAACAAACATACTAACATATATTACCTAACAATAATATATATATATATATATATATATATATATATATATATATATATATATATATATATATATATATATATATATTTGGAATAAGGGTAAATTTTATTCCACGCAAAGCTAAGTAAAAGTATTACAGTACACAATCTCACATCTCTTCCACCCCTGTTAAGGGACCATTAAAGATACATCGAATTCTAAATTATTTAGAATTCCAACGGGAGGGGTAATCAGCCCCTCAAATATACGTCTGTTACGCTCTCTCCAGACGTGCCAAACTGATGTTCCAAGTCAAACTCTGGCCATCCTAGCCCAGCCAAGCTCCATACCTCGGTGATCCCTAATCCAAGTGAGGATCCCCCGTATATCTCTAACCCTGCCAACACCTCCCAGCGACCTCATGCATTGCTCTGACCAGATATGCCAAGTCACCGGACACTCAAAGAATATGTGACCAATAGATTCAGCCTCCGTTGAATATAGTACACACTTCGAGTCTGGGATCTGCACCCAAAACCTGATGAGCCCGTCCCTCGTCATCAACCTGCCAAGCAGCAGCTTGTATGCACATAGCTGCATTTTTCGGGCAATTCCCTTTCCCCAGATAAAATCGAACTCCGCAATCCTGTCATGAGGGGTCCTGACCAGATTGTAACAACTCTTGAAGTGGAAGGGACCTATCCTACCATCCGCCCCAGGAACAGTCCAACTCCAGGAATCTGCATGCTGGCTAGCATCAATGGTGATCTGGTGAATCTCCTCTCCAAACTGAGCAGTGTACCGATAGTCCTCAGGCCTCCAGATTCCATCCCTGATAATCAGATTGCATTTCAGCCCTCTACTCGCCTCTCTGTCCATCTGTGCACCCATGGTCTCCAGGAGGGAACCATTACCCATCCACGGGTCGAGCCAAAGATCGGTGTTAGCCCCATTTTTTATGATCCTGCATATAGTGGACTGAAGAAACCGATCTGCATATAATAATAGCCTTAAAAGGAACAGAGAAATTGTTATCAATCCTACAGGACCAGAAATTAGTCCGCCTCAAGTATCTGCTAGCCATCCAATCTGCCCAAAGAGAGCCGCCTTTGATGAACTGCCAAGCCATCTTCACCCCAGAGGCCTCTCTAATCGTAAGAAGTGGTCTCAACCCCACTCCTCCTTCCTCCCTAGGTCGGCAGAGTTGCTCCCAGGCTATCGCATGCATACTTTCTCGCCTGATGAAATAGGCGCATATTGTCACGCCCCGCTCCCGCAGGAGCGATCATCCTCGCTGAGGCGTGATGCCGCATGGGCCTAGGTTGTGCCCGTGCAAGGCTAAGTCCGAAAACGGCCGATTTGAGTTAGGCCACAGAGTCGCACAGAGTGTCCTCATTTGCAGCAAAAAGTAAATGAACACAAATTGAAGCGAATTCAACTATTTATTGATATTCAAGAAGTTTACAAGCGGCGCTAGGCCGATATTACAAATCGCTCAAGCTCTCTCTCTATCTGAAACATAAAAGGCGTGCCAAGTGGCTTACAACATGGAAGGATTTATGGCGATGTTCTGATACATTATGTCCTGTATATGGTGCTCCAGCTCCTTGCAACACTCCAAGGCTCCAGAGATAGCTCCGCGCCTTAGCACGTTCGAGGGAAGCTCCGTACCTGACGACGTCTCCTGCATCCTACAAGCAGACTGTGGGGTTATCAGTACATTGTTATGCACTGGTGGGGAGGCTAGCTCGCCCACAATGCTATCATTACCAAACACGTTCTATTTACTTTTGTGCACCGTCTATCATTCATTGTCTTTCTAATCTTGCCTTAGGGTCAGTTTCATGGCATATTTCATAACCTATCTCGTGTTGCCAAATTCAATGTGTTGCATGGAAATACATGCACGACTTACCCATACTTACCGTCCGGCCTTCCCTGTCCAAAGTAAACCAAGTTAGTCAACAATTCATAGGAAATAACTTAACGTGATTCATGTGAACTTTTCAATGTCAAGGGCGTGTCCCTGCCTCGGGTCCTAGCGCGTCGTAAGCGTGTTTTCTAACTCCTTTGCTGAAGTACTCTCGATTACTTGGTGTGTTATATTCAAGCCTGTTTAGAAGGCACTTCATTTAGTTAACTTAGACTACTTTTATTTCAATGCAAGGACTTGCACGTGGATTGCTACCAGCAAAGCCCACTTAAATCTATATGCACCGGTCGCTGGCATGTCAGCCATTTTGGACATTTTCCCCTTTGGCATTCTCATCTATCAAGCGTGATGGCTGGTAAACCTTGATAGACTATTGAAGTACCGGCCCTACGTTTGTTTATGTGCCCAAGCCCGCACACCTGTCCGCCCGTAGGACATGATTCCGCCTAGGCCGGTCACGAAATCGTCGTTCGTTGCCCTTGGAATCCCTTTTCACTCGTGCACGAGTCCGTCCACGACCATTTCGTATTTTATTGTCATTTTAACTTAACGGCTGTCTCTGAGCCGTAGGCTAACCATTAGCCATAATACGTTATCGACCAGGTTGGCGTCCGTGCAGCGCGGGTAGCGAGCCCCGTTGCACGTGTCCGTCACACCTGTCGCTAACCATTCTTTCCTTTCTTATCTTTCATTCATTCTTTTTTTTCTTTCTTTCACTTGTCCGTTTGTTCATTGATTCATTTCATTCACATATTCATTCATTCATTTTTCGATTCATTCATTCACTTATTCATTCATTCATTTATACATTTTGCAACTCCCTGTGCAGGAGTCGCCTTGGCGACCCATCGGTCCCATAATCTTTCAATGTTGCTATATTCTACTCGGAACGACTATGTTGATAGTCTTCCCATTTTATTGTTGTAAACCATTCATTGTTTCATTGTTGAACGCATAAGGAGCTCGAATGTAAGCCCGTGCCTTAGCACGAGCGCGGAGTGCGGTGTGAGAGTTCTCACATTTTCTATGTTCTTTTCCATATTCTAAACAAGCATACAAGATGGGATTATTCCCTTAGCTAGGTGCGTTGAGTCATTTATTAGCATGTGCGGTGTTATCGCCTAGCGATCCTAGCAATAGTGTCCGTATT
This sequence comes from Iris pallida, assembly GCA_029216955.1. Classification (NCBI taxonomy): domain Eukaryota; kingdom Viridiplantae; phylum Streptophyta; class Magnoliopsida; order Asparagales; family Iridaceae; genus Iris; species Iris pallida. The sequence goes on from JANAVB010011319.1 coordinate 7,911, forward strand.
GTTATGTGTCTAGGCTAAGCAATGACGGGTTCATCGGAGCCATCCACCTTAGCGATGTTCGCATCGGCCGAGCGATACTCCGAGCGCGCCTTTGAAAGTCTAAGTCTGGATTCATCTTGACGGGCCAATGTAAGCCTTGCATCGATTCTTCATCAGGTCGATGCCAACTCTTCGGGTCGACGGCTCGTTTGAGTCGTTGCACTTGCCGTTTGAATCGGCGTTCCACTAGGGCGGAGCGGGTCATTACATAATACACCACTCAAAACATGTCTCGTCCTCGAGACTTCCTGAGTGCATGTCATCCTACCATTTCTTAACTCGTGTCGTCGTGTTTCTTAGACAATTCCTATCGAATGGCTTTATCGCTCGATGGCATCGAACTATGCTCGGTCATCCTTCCAAGTTTTATGTTGCATGCGTTTGGTGAATTTTATGGAATGACTGTCTATTCATTTTAGACTTGATGGTACTTATTCAATTGTCGTTCATACGCATCTCAACACCCACTTGCAGTTGCATTCGAGTTCATCATATCGCTGCATGGGGACTGTGCACATATTCAAGGCGTCCCCCGAATACGTACATTTCAACCAGGCTTAGCGATTAACGAAGTCGGACAAGCTACTCGTGATAGTTTTGATTTGCCGATCGTTTTGCTAACTTCGATTTAAAATCGAACTCATGTGTGTATCACATATCGTTTATCTCGATCCTCGAGATGATTCGATTCGCTTCTCAAGCGCTCTTGTCCACGAAATCAGTATGATTTCTTCTTAGCGGAGTCGACCAAGTCTAAGTAGTTTCCGTCCGATTCAAGACCAAGTATCGTACTATCATCGAGTGCGTCTTCCAATCAATGATTCAATTCGTTATACCAACTTTACTTGCACCATATCGATTTCATATCATTCTCTTGTTTAGGGCCAATCTCGTCGTCGTTCACGCACACTCCCAGTTCTCCATCCTACTCTAAGTCTTGTTGCCCCAAAGTCTATCGTCCGTCCAGACGATACTGTAATGTCAATTGCGCAGGTTCAATCACTCGGTATAGGGTCGTCCGCCTATCCGCTAGGTCAGCTCACAAGATCATAGTTACAAGTCAAGTTCGTGGCTCATCGTGCAATGTCGTTGCACGACGCTCACCCCAAATCCTATGGTCAAACCATTTGTTCGTTTGTACGGGAGTTTCTATCCAAGTTCGCTCCACTCAAACTTCTAAACATCAAGCAGCGTTCACCCTATTCGCCTTAACACATTCTCCGTTCCAAGTCCGAGCTCGTTAGGAAAGTCATCCTATGATAGGTTATCCTCAACCAAATCCTCGACATGTTAATATCGTGCGTCCGTACTAGTAATTATCGTAATCTATCTCTTCAAGTATGTTTTGATACAGTTCACTTATCCAATTCACGTAGTCGATCACAAGGTCGTCTAGCCTTGCAATATGTCGCACCCCGATCTCACGCAAGTCTGATTATCCACGGCGGACATGAATCACCATGTCGACATTCCCGCAGAATAATCGTTCTCATCGGGACGTAACTCTTGCATTGAATCTAGACTTACTCATTTTTGATACGCGGATTGGGTCTACTCAATCCTCAAGTTTACTTCGTCGTCCATTATAAGTTCGATCAATCCTCAAATTCGCCTTCGCTTCAAACCACAAGTCAAAGCAATCAAAATTGTCATGTCAAGGTATTTCGAGTTCGATCATTTCCGCTGGACATGAATCACCATGCCAACGCTCACGTAGAATGATCGTCCCAAATTCGACGTGACGCATGTGCGAGGCTAGAGTTGCGCTCGCGCAAGACAAGATCGTTGTCGTTGTGGTTATCACCGAACAATCAAGTCAATTCCCTCTTCATCCAACATTCATTTCTACCAAATCCCCAACATAGCATCCTTCAAAACAATAACTTCTAACACGATCATCATTCATCGAATCAGAGTACCCCCGAGTTATCGTACATCGATCTTTGATACGCCTCAATACCATCGATGATGTACATAACCTGACGATCTTCCTTTTGCAATGAATTCCGAGTCGTGCAACTTAATTTCCTCAATTCGCATTGTCTCATGCTAGCTCAAGTCTTTGAGCAACATCCATTCCAAATCCTTAGTCATTCTTGTATATCCAAATCAACGTTTCCTATGCACGCTATCTTCCAATCGTGCTATCTTCGATCTCGTCCATGGGTATTTCACCTTAACTCAAGTTTCAATCCCTTCGACTAAATTCAAAATTGCAAGTACGATTCACTACGTTTCCTCGACCAAGACCTCCATTCGTTTCATCGTTCCGACTCTCTATTCAATCATTTCGTAATTCGCACTACGTATTCTTAATTCGTTCGAACGATATCTCGTTTGAGACTATCGAAGTCAAAACCAACTAAGCGTTACTCGTTCTAAGGCTTTGCGCGATATCATAGCTTGCCGACATACTCGTTCTATCCGCAAATCCTTTAGTCTCGCTCGAACAATTTCTATAACGTCCATACACCACTCAGGGTTCGAGCCACTCGATTAGTCGTCGACACTCACTCTTATTCTTCTTCGAACCTATTGCATACACCACTCGGAGTCAAGTCATTCTACAAATCCTCAAAAGATCATTTGATTCCCAATCGATGTGTTCAATCGCGCGTTCGTCCATTCCTCAAAGTCTAAGAACCATTTCTCGTGTTCGCTTTAGCGTTGGTCAAGTAGCGTCTCTATCAACAAACATTCTAAATCCCACTTATTTCCATCCGAGCGATAGTCGGTCTCGCTCGCAAACTCGTTCGCACCAGAAGGTCTGGCTGCGTGCATAATCATCCCGTTCGAACTTATACTTCGGTCTCGCATACTCGTTCGCCATTGTCAACGTAAGGTTATTCAAGCACGCCTTGCGTTTGCTAACTTTTAGCATTTTGGTTTTCTTTCGACTCAGCTCCGTCATGGTTTGGCACAAAGGCCTTCGCCTATCGATCCCGTTCAACCGAGTGCTTGTACGAGCTTTTGAAAATATTAGACTTATTATATGAAACATCCCAAGGCACAACGAGAGAGAGCGTACACTTCTTTTGTTTTAGCGAGCTTTCAAAACTGAGAGAATTGAAATGAAGTCCAAGGACGTAAAGCCGTGCTCTGATGCCAATCTGTCATGCCCCGCTCCTGCAGGAGCGATCGTCCTCGCTGAGGCGTGATGCCACACGGGCCTAGGTTGCGCCCGTGCAAGGCTAAGTCCGGAAACGGCCGATTTGAGTTAGGCCACAGAGTCGCACAGAGTGTCCCTATTTGCAGCAGAAAGTAAATGAACATAAATTGAAGCGAATTCAACTATTTATTGATATTCAAAAAGTTTACAAGCGGCGCTAGGCCGATATTACAAATCGCTCAAGCTCTCTCTCTCCCTGAAACATAAAAGGCATACCAAGTGGCTTACAACATGGAAGGATTCATGGCGATGTTCCGATACATTATGTCCTGTATATGGTGCTCCAGCTCCTTGCAACGCTCCAAGGCTCCAGAGATAGCTCCGCACCTTTAGCACGTTCGAGGGAAGCTCCGCACCCGACGACGTCTCCTGCATCCTGCAAGCAGACTGTGGGGTTATCAGTACATTGTTATGCACTGGTGGGGAGGCTAGCTCGCCCACAATGCTATCATTACCAAACACGTTCTATTTACTTTTGTGCACCGTCTATCATTTATTGTCTTTCTAATCTTGCCTTAGGGTCAGTTTCATGGCATATTTCATAACCTATCTCGTGTTGCCAAATTCAATTTGTTGCATGGAAATACATGCACGACTTACCCATACTTACCGTCCGGCCTTCCCTGTCCAAAGTAAACCAAGTTAGTCAACAATTCATAGGAAATTACTTAACGTGATTCATGTGAACTTTTCAATGTCAAGGGCGTGTCCCTGCCTCGGGTCCTAGCGCGTCGTAGGCGTGTTTTCTAACTCCTTTGCCGAAGTACTCTCGATTACTTGGTGTGTTATATTCAAGCATGTTCAGAAGGCACTTCATTTAGTTAACTTGGACTACTTTGATTTCAATGCAAGGACTTGCACGTGGATTGCCACCAGCAAAGCCCACTTAAATCTATATGCACCGGTCGCTGGCATGTCAGCCATTTTGGACATTTTCCCCTTTGGCATTCTCATCTATCAAGCGTGATGGCTGGTACACCTTGATAGACTATTGAAGTACCGGCCCTACGTTTGGTTATGTGCCCAAGCCCGCACACCTGTCCGCCCGTAGGCCATGATTCCGCCTAGGCCGGCCACGAAATCGTCGTTCGTTGCCCTTGGAATCCCTTTTCACTCGTGCACGAGTCCGTCCACGACCATTTCGTATTTTATTGTCATTTTAACTTAACGGCTGTCTCTGAGCCGTAGGCTAACCCTTAGCCATAATACGTTATCGACCAGGTTGGCGTCCGTGCAGCGCGGGTAGCGAGCCCCGTTGCACGTGCCCGTCACACCTGTCGCTAACCATTCTTTCCTTTCTTATCTTTCATTCATTCATTCTTTTCTTTCTTTCACTTGTCCGTTTGTTCATTGATTCATTTCATTCACATATTCATTCATTCATTTTTCGATTCATTCATTCACTTATTCATTCATTCATTCATTCATTCATTTATACATTTTGTAACTCCCTGTACGGGAGTCGCCTTGGCGACCCATCGGTCCCATAATCTTTCAATGTTGCTATATTCTACTCGGAACGACTATGTTGATAGTCTTCCCATTTCATTGTTGTAAACCATTCATTGTTTCATTGTTGAACGCATAAGGAGCGCAAATGTAAGCCCGTGCCTTAGTACGAACGCGGAGTGCGGTACGAGAGTTCTCACATTTTTCATGTTCTTTTCCATATTCTAAACAAGCATATAAGATGGGATTATTCCCTTAGCTAGGTGCGTTGAGTCATTTATTAGCATGTGCGGTGTTATCGCCTAGCGATCCTAGCAATAGTGTCCGTATTGTTATGTGTCTAGGCTAAGCAAAGACGGGTTCATCGGAGCCACCCACCTTAGCGATGTTCACATCGGCCGAGCAATACTCCGAGCGCGCCTTTGAAAGTCTAAGTCTGGATTCATCTTGACGGGCCAATGTAAGCCTTGCATCGATTCTTCATCAGGTCGATGCCAACTCTTCGGGTCGACGGCTCGTTTGAGTCGTTGCACTTGTCGTTTGAATCGGCGCTCCACTAGGGCAGAGCGGGTCATTACACATATGCTCTCCACCTTCTGGATGGTGGCCACCGAAATCTTTATCGACTGCAACCAGAACATAGCAATGCGCGAAATGACCGACCTCACTAGCTTAAGACGACCCCCAAAAGATAGTCCAGCTGCCTGCCAGCCTTTCACTCTCCTTTGGGCAAACTCCACCAGGCTGTGGCAATCATGATCCCTAGCATAATTCACCGTCAAAGGAACCCCCAGATACTTAATCGGTAGCTCACCTTTCTCCACTCCCAACGCAAAGGCCCTTTCCTCCTTGAGTGAGCAAGTCGAGCTGAAGTAAACCATGCACTTCTCCCTATTCAGTTGAAGCCCAGACAACCGCCCAAACTTCTCCATAATATCTGAAAGCGCATGCATCCCCCGTATAGAAGGCTGAAGAAGCACTAAGAGGTCGTTAGCATAAATCAAGTGGGGTACTACCAGATTTATCAGCCTGAAGAGAGGGACAATCTTCCTACTATGCACGGCCAGGTCCATCATGCAAGTGAAGTAGTCCATCACCAGAGTGAACAGATACGGGGAGAGGGGATCCCCCTGCCGAAGTTTCCTGTTGCTCCTGAAGAAACCATAAGGAGTACCCTGGATGAGAACCAAAAAAGTGGGGGAGCAGATGCATTCCCTCACCCTCGCTACCCACACCTCGTCAAACCCCATGGCTAGCATAAGATGGCAAAGGAAGTCTCTGTTGACAGTGTCATACGCTTTTCTCAGATCCAGCTTCACACAAGCCTTCATCCCCTGGCTTGTTGAAATCTCTGACCATCTTATGAGCAAGCAGACTGTGCTCAACAATTGAGCGACCCTTGATGAAAGCCGCCTGATTTCGAGATACCAGACCCTGCATAATCCCCTCCATGCACCGGCACATAAGGTAGGTAGTTATCTTATACAGATAATTATAACACGCAATAGACCGGAAGTCGACGAGGGATGTCGCGCCCTCTTTTTTCGGGACCAGGGTCAGGAAAGTGTGGCTCAACTCCTTTAGCAACTTCCCTTCCAAGAAAAACTCCTGCACCGCCTCAAGAACTGGGTATTTAAGCACACCCCAGTGTCGCCTAAAGAACCCACTAGAGAAGCCGTCCGGTCCCGGGGCCTTAATGGGATCCGCATTCATCACAATAGCCTCCACCTCCTCCAATCTTACAGGGGCCAACAACAAGCTATTCCCATAAGGCGTCACCAGCCTCTTCGTGACAAGCTCAGGGGACAAGGTGGGATAATCAGTATGCTGATACAAGTATGAATAAAACCTGACTGCCTCCTCTTGAATCCCCACCGGGTCGCCGACAAGCCTGCCCTTGCCATTGAGAAGCCTGGGTATGCTGTTCCGGTGCTGTTTGGTTCGGATCACATCGTAGAAGAACCTGGTGCACCGGTCCCCATCCTTGAGCCAGGAACACTTGGCCCTCTGAGCCGTACTAATCTCCTGCTGGAGCCTCAGGATGTTGACCTGCAAAATCAGGTCCTTCTCCCTAGCCGCCAACTCCTCGCTCAACATATCTGCTTGTAAAGCTCCCTGAACCACCCGTAGCTCGGCCTCTTTATCCTTCAGGGAAGACCGCGACATCGTCTTCACCCAGTTCCAAATGGCTTTCTTAGCCTATTTGAGTTTGTGAACCATGCGAAATTGAGCCGTGCCCTCCTGAGAGTGTTGTAACCCTCCCCATAACCACCTCCTCATAGCCAGCAGATAGGTACCAGCTATTGTTGTATCGAAACGGCCGAGCCTTCCAAGTGGGCCTCACCGAAAAGCCTATCCGGATAGGGGAGTGGTCACTGGTCCCTGCCGCAAGCCCCTCCGCCACAGAATTAGGGAAGCAGCGAAACCATTCACTGTTTCCTAGAGCCCTATCAAGCTGACAGGCAATCCTGTTGTGGACTGCCTTATTGTGCCAGGTCCATATGTGCCCAGTCCTCTCTAGCCCCCTCAGCCCCGACAGGAGGAGACACCTCTGGAAGTCGTATAAGATCTGGTCAGGCACCGGATGACCCCCCACCTTCTCATGCCGGTGCAGCATGGCATTGAAGTCCCCCATAAGTTGCAAAGGAAGATGCAGATGCTCCGCCATACGTCCTACACGCACAATGTCCTCCCACAGGGTCTCACGAAGCCGCCTATCATTGTGCCCATAGACCACACCCAAGATGAAGCAGAATCCTCCTTTATTTATAAATGAGATGTCAATAAGTTGCTCAGTCTTCAGAACCTGATCCCCCTCCCAACTATCCCTGTTCCACGTAACCCAGATCCTTACCATATCACAAAGATCTAGGTTATGAATATGGGCCCAATTAGTAGGAGTCCTGCAAGATAGCATCGTCGTCCCTCTAATCTTCGTCTCAAGCAGAATAGAGATGTCACACTTCTCACGCTTCAGCACTCCACCAATCTCCTTCCATCTTCCAATGGAACACCCTCCACGAATGTTCCAAGCGAGGACTGACATTAATTAATTAATGTGGGGTCCCCCTGGACAACAGCTGGACTGACACCCGGGAAAAGTGCCTCGTCCATCGAATCTAGATCCTCCCCCCTCCCTGAGGTGAGGGCAAGGTGAGCCTGAATCCTGGAGAGTGTAAAGGTCCAATCCGAGTTGGCCTCGGTCTGATCATGTTCCCGCGGAGAAGGTTCATGCCTCTTCCTGCAATATACCTTCTCCACCACAGGAACCTCCATACCATCCTGATTGCTACCAAGGGTAGTCATACCCCTGGTCACCATATTCCTCTGGTGCCTGAATGGAACTATCACGCCCTGCGGACTCTTCTAACTCGTCTGGGTGTCTGTCTTCGGCCTTCTGGCAACCTCCATCATAGTGCCCTCCTCCGCCTGTCTACATGCCGTCCCCGCTCCGGGGTTGGAGCTGGGCGCCTTCTCCGACTCCACCACCTCCATCAGTGCTACCGCGGCTCCAGCAGTCTCCTTTCCTCTAGAAGTACAGGCACTAGACACGTGGCCAAAACACTTACATAGGGAGCATGTTGGGGGGACCCAATCATATTCCACAGTTTGAGTTAGAACCTCCCCAGATGCCACCTCAAATTCCAGAAGACTCGACAACCTATGATACCTACATTCACTTAATATCTATACTACATAGGCTCATAGGTTACACAAAATGCCTATATCATATAGTCACTCTTCTACTTAAAATTAATATTGTACCAATTGGGCCTTCACTAAATTCTAGGATTAAATTATGTTGTAGCCCTTCGTATTAGCTTTTCGAAACTTTAAATGGATCGCATTTTCGTGTCTGAAAGCTCCCGGAATCGCGAAAACACCGAAACGCGTTTGTCTTTCGTACAGCTGACACTTAAACAGTTTTACAGAAAGTTGTAGAATGCATTTAATATATATATTTGGAAAGCTAACTTCGATACGGTTCTTTTAAAAAAATGGGAGATTAATCGGAGTTCTAAGCTAAAAGTTATGATATTTCTAAGTTGTTATGGCTACTAAAAACGTGGATGAATATTATGACGAATTTGGGTTGTTTGGACAAAAAAAACACATCTCACTCTCCACACCACTCAAGACACACATCAAACCACACTCCCCTCTCCTCTAACACAAGAACACCACTAACAACATATCCACACACATCTAAATATATGAAATATATCTAACATACCTATTATATATATATAAAACAGTCTATTATATAAAGAGACACTAAAATGACAAGTTGAGGCTAAAAATATGACATGTGGACTAAACCACTTAGATCTAACCATGGGTATCCAAATGACACTCATTCTAACCATCCTAACTAATATCAATCCATCCTCTAACATGTCTAAAATAGAAATTAAAACACAATTAAACCTATTAGACATTAAACCAAACACATGAGGTGTCCTAATTTGAGATCTAATAAGTAGGACACAAGGCACAATTCTAACTTGCTCTAGAGAGCTCCAAATGGCCTCAAACTTGAATCTAAAGGGGGGAGGGGGGGGGGGGGGGGGCGGGTACATGCATAGAGGTGGATCCTATGGATTCAAAACTAACTAATATGCATAGAAAATCAATTTAGAGGGTTAGTTTTACCTATTGGGAGTGGGATCCCAATGATACTCTCAAGGACACGGCTCCGATACGAAGATCCTTCCAAAATAGACACTCCTCCTTGCACTTTGATCCAAATCTTTGCTAGCACCCTCCCTTGATAGTATGAGAAGGTTGGATGGAAGTTTTGGTGGAGGAATGAAGAGATTTGGTGATCAAATCAAAGAGGGAAGCTCTCTAATTTGGGGAAGAACACTTTGTGAAGAAAAAGAGGCAAGATGGAATGAAATGAAAGAAAGGGAGGCTAACCTACCTATAGTGGCTGCCATTAAACCCTATTTGGGCCTTGGGGGAAGCCCAATAAGGCCTCAACTAGTCCTCTTGGTTAATTTTAAGTTAGGTTCAAGTTTGGGATAAAAGGGTTAAATTTAAGCCTCTAGCTTAACCAATCTAACAGGTGGGATTAGTCTAAACTTACTAACTTAATTAGTGGGGTTGTGGGCCATGACTAACTAATCTTAGGGTCCCATCTAGAGTCTAAGCTACCCGGGTCACTAACACAAGTCGGAACGAAACGAAACTCAAACCCGACTAAACAAATCCCATAAAATCAATATTAAAATATAAAAATTCCCAAAATATTAAAATATGAAAAATAACCAAAATCATAATGCATCAATTTAAATATTATTAAAATAATCTAAAATTTACCAATTAATCAAATCCTAAATAATTCAAAAGTCACAAAATGACCAAAATACCCTTAGCCTAAAATGTGGTAATTAGCTAATCTAATCACATAGGTTAGGCCTCCATGGTTATGGTTAGTCTCTAGGCTAAGCAGCTCTAAGATTACACTAGCCAAAGAACAAAATCACAAAACACTAATTTAATGATATTAAAATAATCAAAATTCACCAATAAATCAATAACATGATTTAATATTAAATAATCAATTTTACAAAAAGTTCAAAATTATCTCATTTTAGAAAAGTGGTGGTTACAATGCAACAGGCTGCATCTCGGCGAGTAAGCTCTATATAAGAGTCCCTTCGACGGGACCAGAATGTTTTATGGTTTTCTTGAGTTTTTGCTGCTTGGTTTGATGAATGTGTTTTTGCGTCGATTTCTGAATGCATTCTACAAATTTCGAAACGAAGGATAAAGAAGAAATTTTGACAAGTGTTGGTGCCATTGCAGGAACTCGCGTAACTGAAGCTTGAACGTTGCGAAGCACTTCGATCCTTGGCACGATCAAATACTTGGTGGGTGGTTCGGACCCTTCTTTTCTACTCCTTCCCGGAAACAAAAATTATTTTGCCTCAAACATATTAAAATCGACGATGCCAAATTAAATGCATGCCAATCCACTAAGATCAAGAAATTGGGAAAAATGTATCGATTTAGAGTATGTTACTCTGAAAATATAAGTTTTACATCGAAAAAAGGAAAGTTAAGGTTCTAGAAAAGAGAGAGACTATTTCATGATCTGCAAAATGAAATGATGAAACATTGGTTGCGACATACGGTACCTTAGGAAATCTGGTAGCCTACGGGACGCTAAATCAGAAGTACGACTTTGGGAAAAATGATTCGTTGCATGAGTTGGAAAAAATGATAATGTTGCTCAATACTATCCACGCTATGCAACATATTTTATATATTAAACTATTCATGCATTGGCATGGTCATGGATAACTTGTGCACAAGTTTAACTTTCCTTAAAACGGTATCCGGGCATCGGAACTGAATCAACCTAGGGGGAACATATAAAATTGTGCTTTGACGTGGGGCATTACGGGACCTCCAGTAGAGCTTGCAACCCATAATGACAGGGCACATCGCAATGATATATAAAAGTCCCGCGTGGTGCATAGCATCAATGACCTCATATAAGATAGTAGCATGCTCACCTATTGTTTTATGCAGGTGGAAATTATAATCTCTATTTTTATGCAGGGATGAGCACGAACGTAGTAAGAATGAGATAAACTGCTTTGATTTCTGTCTGCTTTACTGTTTCAAATGGAAGGCTATCAATATGAACTGAATTCATTTAGTTCTAAATAGAAAGAAAACTCCAGTGCATGCCTACCTTAACAATCAGAGTCGGTTTAGACGAGTGGGTTCGTCCCGCTTACTAGTGCATTTCCAAGTATACTAATCCCCAATCTCACAGGTGACGAGGACTCTAGGGGTGCACGACGCTAAGCCAAAGCTGAAGTTCGGAGAGGCGTTTTGAAGCTCTTCCTATTATGAAGTATTTTGAAGCCAATTCATCGAAGGCTTTCAATGTAGAAAAAGGTGAATGTATGGAACGACAAGTGTTAGTTCAGGCATCTTGTCGAGTATATTTCTTTTGTTTAAATCAATATAGCCGCAACAACATATCCAATGTAATATGACTTGCACTTCGTTGCAAGATATCAATGAAAAGCATATTTCTATCTTCCTATACTACATGTTCAATTACTCTGAGATTTGTAAAGTTTCAACTTGATGTTTCAAATAAGAATAATCAAATGTAATGTTCTTGCCTTGTACGAGTGCAATTCTAGACTCGTACGACATCACGTCTTAGCGAGGACGATTCGACATAATGGAAACGGGGACGAACGGTTTGTCGAATAAGGACATGACAAATTGGTATCAGAGCACAGTTATGTTTCCTCAAATTTTTGAAAAATGTTTTGTTTGGAATGTTGGTTGCGATTACTCGATTGAATGCTTGTCGACATGCTGCGTGAAATAAAATTTTTATACAGGTAAGCCCGTAGATATTTTGTAAAATACTAACGGGTTTACTTTGTTTTGTAGAAATAACTAAGAAAAATAAAAATTCCCGGCAGAACAACCAATGCTGTGGATAGTTCGTTAAGTTCGAAGGGCGCTAGTCCTAGCGAGACTATAATGGAGAAAATGCTATAGTTGATGGAGCTGCAGCAGCAACAGCTTCAAATGCAAATCAAAGCCCAATTCGGTGTGCAGTAGAAGCAAATGGACGACCTAACACAAATCGTAAGCAATGTGGTGGGCAACACCAAAGCAACGATCGTGGCATCCGAAGAGTGGCAAGATGTTCAAGAGGAAGTCGAGGAAGAAGTTCAACCACAAATGATGAACTCTTCTTCCTTGTTTAAAGCAACGGAGTTTCGCAAGATGAACCCGCCTAAGTTTAATGGTCGAGCAGAGCCTGATGTGATTGTGGGATGGCTCGCGGAGATTAAGGACTTATTTAACCTTCTCAGCATCGAAGGGTCCCAGAGGGTAGCATGTGCGACATTACAACAACAATTGAGGGCTTACGAATAGTGGACAACAAAGAAGCAGGAAATCTAAAAAAACCGATCCCAACACCAAGATTTTCTGGAAAATGTTCAAGGCAGCCTTTCTTAAGCAGTACGTTCATCGCGCTGTCCGTCGTTAAAAGAAGACGAGTTCATGATGTTAAGACAGGGAAATATGTCAGTCGATGATTATGACTCAAACTTCTCAAGACTAGCAAAGTTTGTCGGTGCCTTTCTGCCCAACAATGAAGTCTGGTGCGAACGTTTTCAATAAGGTCTGAATGACGAACTGTGAAGGGACATCATGAATCAAAGGTGCCGAACTTACCGCAAATTCTACGATGCCGCCCTTGATAGCGAGGCGTATCTTTCGCCGTATGTCACAACGACCCTTGCCTGTCATCCACAACAATTTCAACAAGCGTCCTAATGACGCTGGAGGACCGGGAGTGGCAAAGCGTCCAAATACGTTTGAGAATCGGTGTTTCCATTCCGAATTATATTGTAAGAACTGCGGCAAATTGGGGCATCACAAGGATAATTATTTGTTTAGAAAAGGTAATGAATGTAGTGGGAGAGGCCATTCACCGCCAAATTGTCCAAGAAATAATTCGAATCAATACAACCCACCAAGGAACATTCCAAATCAGTATATAGCGCCTACACTCTAAGCCGCAAATGCGGTACCAATGAACCAACCAAATAAACACCATAGAGCGCAAGGCCGAGTCTATGCATTGACTCGGGATGAGGAGTTCAAGTGCGATACAGTTGTAACGGGTATATTACTCTATAAAAATATACATGCTCGAGTACTATTCGATTCGGATGCGATGCATAGTTTTATATCTGCTGATTATGCTAAAAAAATAGCCATGTAATCACTAGATATGAACATTAGCATTAGCACTCCATCGGGAGTCGATATGCCTGCAAACTTTATTTGTAGGAACGGCCACATTTGTATCGAAGGAAGAAATCTATCCTTAGAAGCCGTTGTACTAGACATCAAAGAGTACGACATAATCCTGGGTATGGATTGGTTGGGCGCTTGCCATGCAACGATCGAGTGTGCGGAGAAGAGAGTTGTGTTTCGTCTTCCTGGCGAGAGAGAGTTTTTATATTCGTGCGGTACGGTCTTGAAGGGATGAGGAGTTCAAGTGCGATATAGTTGTAACAGGTATATTACTCTATAAAAATATACATGCTCGAGTACTATTCGATTCGGATGCGATGCATAGTTTTATATCTGCTGATTATGCTAAAAAATAGCCATGTAATCACTAGATATGAACATTAGCATTAGCACTCCATCGGGAGTCGATATGCCTGCAAACTTTATTTGTAGGAACGGCCACATTTGTATCGAAGGAAGAAATCTATCCTTAGAAGCCGTTGTACTAGACATCAAAGAGTACGACATAACCCTGGGTATGGATTGGTTGGGCGCTTGCCATGCAACGATCGAGTGTGCGGAGAAGAGAGTTGTGTTTCGTCTTCCTGGCGAGAGAGAGTTTTTATATTCGTGCAGTACGGTCTTGAAGACGGCAATGGTCGTATCGACAATTTCAGCGAGGCATATGTTGTGTTCCGGCTGTACGAGATACTTGGCATCAGTTCGAGATACGAGGAAGGATAATGCAAACACGGTGCAGACTGATGTTATGGCAGATTTTCTTGATATTTTTTCCTGACGAGATGTCCGGGATGCCGTCGGATCGAGAAATAGAATTCAGCATCGATACCTTCCCGGATACACGATCGATATCAAAAATGCCTTACCGAATGGCTCTAGCAGAACTGAAGGAGCTGAAGGTGCAATTACAAGAGTTGCTAGACCGTGGATTTATTCGCCCTAGCATCTTTCTGTGGGGAGCTCCCGTGCTGTTTTTGAAAAAGAAGGATGGATCGATACAACTATGCATCGATTATCGTGAACTCAATAAGACGATCGTACGGAACAAGTATCCACTACCACGAGTTGACGACTTGTTTGGCTAACTGCAAGGCGCGTCGATATTTTCAAAAATCGATCTTCGTTCGGGCTACCATCAGTTGAAGATCAAGCCCGATGACGTATCGAAGTCTGTATTCTGTACTTGATATGGTCATTACAAATTTCTAGTCAATGTGTTCGGTTTGACGAATTGCCCTAGCCGCTTTTATGGATTTGATGAACCGAGTCTTTCGACCCCAAATCGACAAATTTGTAGTCGTGTTCATCGATGATATCCTTATCTATTCAAAGAATCGGGAAGAACACGTAGAGCACTTGAAGACGGTACAGCAGACTCTGCGTGAAAACAAATTATACGTGAAATGGTGTAAGCGTGAGTTCTGGATGAGTAGAGTGACGTTTCTCGGACACGTAATCTCTGCCGAAGGTGTCACAGTGGACCTAAAAAAATTGAAGCGGTAGTAGATTGGAAATGACTTGCCTCGGCTTGCGACATTCGGAGTTTCCTAGGCTTAGCAGGCTACTACCGAAGATTCGTGCGAAGCTTTTCAAAACTAGCGTCTCCTCTGACTCGCCTTACCCAGAAGGGAGTCGTATTCGAATGAGGTGACAACTGTGAATCCAGCTTTCAAGAGTTGAAGCAACGGCTCGTCTCAGCTCCAATCTTTGCACTTTCAGATGGTCCATAAGGCTTTCAGATATTCAGCGACATATCGAGAACTGGCCTCGGATGCGTACTCATGCAGAAGGACAAAGTCATCTCCTATGCTTCACGGCAGTTGAAGCAGCACGAGAAAAACTATCTGACGCATGACCTAGAATTGGCGGGGATCGTGTTTGCATTGAAACTCTGGCGGTACTATCTCTATGGTGCGGCTTGCGGAATCTATACAGATCATAAAAGCCTTAAATACTTGTTCACACAATGGGAACTCAACTTACGATAGAGGCGTTGGCTCGAACTCATAAAAGACTACGAGCTAACGACCGAGTATACATCGGGCAAGGGAAATGTCGTAGCCGACGCATTGAGCAGAATGTTTATGGGATCACTGGACCTAAATAATGAAATATGACGAGACCTTGAAGCGATGGGTATCGAACTCGGAATTGAGTATCGATATCTGCACCTTGCTCAGTTGAAGCTTGGGTCGAGCCTGCTTGGCAAGATAAAGACCGCACAAAAAGATGATTCGTTCATGAAGAAGATGTATGAGCTGATTTCAACAGGAAGGGCGGCTGACTTTGCGGAAGACGGAGACAGGACAATGCGACTAAAAGAAGGCTCTGCATTCCTGAAACTGCCTGTAGGCCTTAAAAATGAAAGTCACGCTGAGTTGATCAGAACTGAGTCTCAAAGTCACGCTGAGTTGATCCAGACAAATGTTTAAAAATCACGCTAAAGACAGCTCATCATTTGTCAGAAATGTCATTATGACTGACAGTACGACAGTCGAAGAATGTCTTCTCGTATGCCACGTATGCACGGAACTCGAGAGATCACAGCCGACTATTGCGTGACTTGAAATCTTCCTCAGCAAGACTCAGCCTTCACCAAGTTGGCGTACCAAAAGAGCTTTTTGTCATTTAATGCGACTGACAAAAGTAATCACTGTCAGAGATTTTGTGTCAGTCGAGGCACGTCAAATCAAGACAGCTGGCAGTCCTGCCTCAATCTTGCGTATATTTTGAGCCTTCTGGCCCAAGTCTGCGTGTATTTTGAACTTATATGTTCCTTCCTCAAATCTGCGTGTATTTTGAGCTTTTTGCCTCAAGTTTGCGTGGATTCTGAAGTTTTATGCTCCATGTCTGCGTGGATTTTGAAGCTTTCTGCCCCAAGTCTGTGTGGATTCTGAAGCTTTTTGCTCCAAGTCTGCGTGGATTCTGAAATTTCTTGCCCCAAGTTTGCGTGGATTTTGAAGCTTTCTTACCCAAGTCTGTGTGGATTCTGAAGCTTTTTGCTCCAAGTCTGCGTGGATTCTGAAGTTTCTTGCCCCAAGTTTGCATGGATTTTGAAGCTTTCTTACCCAAGTCTGCGTGGATTTCGTCTTCAACAAGTCTGCGTGGATTTCATCAAATTGGAGTACGTGGCAGCCATGCTACTGATCTCTCGCCTGCGTGTCCTGTAACTTGCACACGACTCATGCATGATTGCCATGTGTCTAACAGTTATAGGCCACGTCCAGTAACTGCTCACAACCTTGCGTATGTTAGATCCTGCGTGATTTTCAACTAGGCACAGGTTGTGAAGACAGTTATCTTTTCAGTTATTTTTTTGACTCTATAAATAGAGTTCTTTTTCTCATTCATTGTACAGATACATAGTTATCTAACTTACTGTCAAAATTTTGAGAGCTTTTCTTCTTCGCATAGTCCAAGGGATAAAGCGATCGTCTTCTAGATCGGATTCCTACAGTTGTAATTTTCCCAGATACACAATAAATAAAGTGAATTTATTTATGGAAAACACTGCCGAACTCAGAAAAGAAATTCTGACGGAGGCACATTATGCGAAGTACTCATTACATCTTGGAAGCACCAAGATGTACAAGGACTTGCGCACGAACTTTTGGTGGCATGACATGAATAAAGACGTGGCTACTTTCATGTCACAGTGCATGGTGTGTCAACAAGTAAAGGCAGAACACCAAAGGCTAGGCGGAGAGCTGCAGATCCTCGCCATTCCCGAGTAGAAGTAGGACAATATCTCGATGGATTTTATTGTAGGATTTTCGAAGACGCCACGAGGGAATGATGTGATTTGGGTCATTGTTGATAGATTGACCAAGTCGGCTCACTTTATCGCAATTAAAGTAGCACGGAGCATCGATCGGTTAGCATAAATCTATATCGACGAGATTGTTCGACTGCTTGTTCGACTGCACGGGGTACCGGCTATAATAATCTCGGACAGAGAGGGACGATTCCTATTGCATTTCTGGACGAGCTTGTAAACTGCGATGGGACCAAACTAAATTTTAGTACTGCATACCACCCCCAAACAGACGGTCAGATGTAGGGAGTAAATCAAATCTTAGAGGCTATGTTGCGTCTACATGCGATCGATCTAAAGACTAGTTAGGATACACATTTGCCACTTACGGAGTTTGCGTATAAAAATAGTTATCAGTTGAGCATTCAGATAGCTCTGTAGAAGTGCTCTATGGGAGGAAGTGTCGGTCTCCTATATGATGGGATGAAGTCGGAGAGTGACAAGTACTCGGACCAGAACTGGGGGAGCAGGCCGTCGAAAAGGTCTGTTTGATTCGCGACAGACTTTGCTTCGCGTAAAGTCGACAAAAAGCTACACAGATCTTCGTCGGCGATCGCTAGAATTTCTGGTCGGGGACCATGTGTTTTTGAAAGTAACGCCCATGCATGGCGTGATGCGGTTCGGTGGTAAAGGAAAACTGAGCCCGAGATTTGTAGGCCCTTTCGAGATCCTTGAGCGAGTCACAACTATTGCTTATCGGATCGCACTACCTCCTACCTTGGCTGAAGTGCATAATGTTTTCCACGTTTCACAACTTCAAAAATATATGCATAATCCAAGGTACGTGGTTAGCTTTGATCAGTTGGAGCAACGTGCCGACTTGTCTTACCCGGAGGAGCCTACTCAAATTTTGGACCGTAAGGAGAAGGTATTGCAAAATCGGTCGATGTGCTTGGTCCGCGTGCTTTGGCGGAACCATTCAGTTGAAGAGTCGACGTGGGAAATGGAGACAGAAATGAAAGAGAAGTACCCTTCGTTGTTCGCCTAATTTAAGGTCAGACCCTTGTTCTTAAGTTTTGGGATGAAACTTTTTCTTAGTGGTATATTATGTAGTAGCCCGCTTCCGATAGTCGATGGACTTCGTAATATGTTTTCGCCGAGTCAGATCGGTCGAGAACTTAGATGGCCATCTGACTCGATCGCTGAGCTTGGTATTCGATAACGCCTTGCGGCATCAAACAAATCAATCTGGACGAATGTTACAAGAATTGATCCAACTAATGGAACGACTTCTGTTGGAATAAGTCCTAGATGTAGCAGGCTGCGTCTCGGTGAGTGAGCTCTATATAAGAGTCCTTTCGACGAGACCGGACTGCTGTATGGTTTTCTTGAGTTTTTGCTGTTTGGTTTTGATAAATGCGTTTTCGCGTCAATTTCTGAATGCATTCTACGAATTTCGAAACAAAGGATTAAAGAAGGAATTATGACTAAGTGTTGGTGCCATTGCAGGAGCTCGCGTAACTGAAGCTTGAACGTTGTGAAGCGCTTCGACCCTCGGCACGATCAAATACTTGGTAGGTGGTTCAGCCTCTTCTTTTCTACTCCTTCCCGCAAACGAAATTCTTTTGCCTCGAACATATTCAAATCGACGATGCCAAGTTAAATACATCCAATCTACTAAGATCAAGAACTCGAAAAAACGTGTCGATTTAGAGTAAATTACTCTAAAAATTTAAGTTTCACATCGAAAAGAGAAAGTTTTAAGGTTCTAAAAAAGAGAGAAACTATTTCATGATCTGCAAAATGAAATGATGAAATATTGGTTGCGACATACGTTGCCTTGGGGAATTTGGTGCCTACAGAACGGTAAATTAAAAGTACGACTTTGGGGAAAATGATTTGTTGCATGAAAAAATGATAATGTTCCTCAATACTATCTACGTTATGCAATATATTTTATATATTAAACTGTTCATGCATTGGCATGGTCATGGACAACTTGTGCACAAGTTTAACTTTCCTCGAAACAGTATCCGAGGCATCGAAACCGAATCGACCTGGGGAACATATAAATTCGTGCTTCGGCACGGGGAATTGCGGGACCTCCAGTAGGGCTTGCAACCCATACTGACAGGGCACATTGCAATGATATATAAAATTCCCTCGTGGTGCATAGCATCAATGACCTGATATAAGATAGTAGCATGCTCACCTATTGTCTTATGTAGGTGGAAATTATAATATCTATTTTTATGTTGGGACGAACACGACCGTGGTAAGAATGAGATAAACTGCTTTGATTTCTGTCTACTTTACTGTTTCAAATGGAAGGCTATCAATATGAACTGAATTCATTTAGTTCTAAATAGAGAGAAAACTCCAATGCATGCCTACCTTAACAATCAGAGTCGGTTTAGACGAGTGGGTTCGTCCCGCTCACTAGTGCATTTCCAAGTGTACTAATCCCCAATCCCACAGGTGATGAGGACTATAGGGGTGCATGACTCTAAGCCAAAGCTGAAGTTCAGAGATGCATTTTGAAGCTCTTCCTATTATGAAGTTTTTTGAAGCCAATTCATCGAAGGCTTTTAATGTATAAAAGGGTGAATGTATGGAACGACAAGTGTTAGTTCAGGCAGCTTGTCGAGTATATTTCTTTTATTTAAATCAATGTAGCCGCAATGGCATATCCAATGTAATATGACTTGCACTTCGTTGCAAGCTACCAATGAAAAGCACATTTCTATCTTCCTATACCGCGTGTTCAATTACTCTGAGATTTGTGAAGTTTCAACTTGATGTTTCAAATAAGAATGATCAAATGTAATGTTCTTATCTTGTACGAGTGCAATTCTAGACTCGTACGACATCACGCCTTAGCGAGGATGATCGATTCGACATAATGGGAACGGGGACGAACAGTTTGTCAAATCGTGGCGTGACAGTTTTAATATAGAAGACTAACCTAGACTTCTATATATACCATGGACATTCCCAAGATCTGTACTAGGACTGTGCATAGATTAGATACCAAAAAAACCCCTCAAATTAGGGTTTTTCTGTGCAAACAGTATTATCACATATTGTCAAAATACTGACAGTATGCTGTCTACAATAGTGAGCATAGTCAGCTTACTGACTTGGCTAGGCTATTACCCATTGGGTACTTGGTTTTGTGTTTGGTGGCTGGGATTGGTTGGTGCAATGGATTGTTAATGTGGCAGTATTCTAATGGCCATATTTTTCACTCTCTCTTTATAAACAACTCTCTTTTATCTCTTTTTCTTTTTTCACTCTCATTCACTCTTCTTTCTTCTTTTTCTCCTTGAAATGAACTAGTAGGCCTTGGGAGCTTGCATTGGATGTGTCTAACCCTAGTAGGAGCTAGGGTTTATGGCTTGGAAGCAAGGCAAGTACAACTTGCATGGGTGTATGATAAACTGATTTTCTTGTATTTAAATTCCATAAATTTTGTTATATTCATTTCATATTATTTTATGTTAGATTTTTTATTCATGAATTGGTGTGGTGGTGATAACTTAGCATATGTTTAACCTAGGTATCATGATCATTGGTGATAACCTAGGACAGTAAGTTGTAGCTTAGGATTTTAGTGTGATACTTGGGATTTACACCTAGCCTTAGCTCATAAATGTTGTAGCAAACCCTACCTAGCTACACAAACTTGATAGACACGATTTAGACACAATGGGGTATACTTTGGACACATAGAAACCCAACCCAAGCTACCATATATATATATATATATATATATATATATATATATATATACTTCTATTTTGCAACATATATATATATATATATATATATATATATATACTTCTATTTTGCAACAGTTTTAGTGCAACGCTTATATGGGTGTTGCAGAAACCATAATTTACAACGGTTTCGTAACGATTGAAATAACCGTTTCCAAATTAAATATATTTGCAATGGTTAGAGATTAAACATTGCCTAATACACTTCTTACAACGGTTCATAAACACTTGCTAAACGTTTTTCTTTTTTATAACGGTCAAACAACATTTTATAGAAGTGTTGTCAAAGAAGTAGGACCTCACTAATCTGAAAGTGATGGGGACTTCTTTCAAGCAACAGAAGCCAAAGTCCCATGTTGCTTGCTTCAAATATGGCAAGAAGGGCCACTACAAGAGTGAATGCAAATCCAAGCCTAAGTAATCAGAGCAAGGTGAGCCTAGTAAGGTTTTCATGGTTACTGACGTAATTGCTATGATTGCTCAGGTCACTACGGTGGGGGCTGACTCTGACTGGTGGGTAGACATTGGTGTCACCTGCCATGTCTGCTCAAGCAAGGAATGGTTCACCACATACATACCAACTTCTGAAAGTGTTATCGTAGCGAACCAGGCACAAGCTAAAGTGAAAGGGATCGGGACGGTGGTGTTGAAGTTGACTTCAAAGAAGTCTCTGACGCTTCAAGATGTGAAGCATGTACCTGCTATCGCAAAGAACCTGATCTCTGGAGGCCTACTCTATAACGCAGGCCTAAAGATGGACATCAATGCTGGTCAGATGGTGATGTCCATAAAAGGAATATACTTCGGAAAAGCGTTTTATACCAAAGGAATGTTTAAACTTCATCTTGTAAATCAGTCTAATGAAATTAATGCAATCACTCATTCTGATTATACTCTTGAGTTGTGGCATAATAAACTATGACATGTTCACTATAAAAGAATAAACAAAATGTCTAGTCTAGGACTTATCTCGATATGTGGGGGTAAGATAGAGAAATGTAAAGTATGTGCTCAAACGAAAATCACAAGGAAACCCTTTCATCAGGTTAATTGAAGCACAAATCTTTTAGAGTTGGTACACTCCGATATCTGTGACTTTAAACAATTCTCTACAAAACACGGGACGAAGTATTTCGTAACCTTCATCGATGACTTCTCAAAATACGCATTCGTCTACTTGCTGAAGTCTAAAGACGAAGCGTTCAAAAAGTTCAAGGCCGAGGCTTAACGACAAACTGGATAATAACTCAAGAGGATAAGAAGTGATCGAGGCGGAAAGTATCAGTCTCACGAATTCACATCGTTCGGCAAGGAACATGGAATTATCAATGAGACTACTGCTCCGTATTCTTCTCAATCTAACGGAGTAACGGAAAGGAAGAACAGAACGCTGACAGAAATGATAAACTCAATGTTGTTGACTGCGGGTCTTCCAAAATGCTACTGGGGAGAAGCTGCATTGACGGCCACTTTTATTCTGAATAGAGTGTCGCATGCAACTTCGGACATCACCGTAATGCCCCGCTTCGCACGACGCATTACACTGAGACGTTGACTCAAAGAGTCGCGTTGACCGAATGAAATATATCGATGCAAATCGATACGAGAGTTAAGTTGTCCCGAGCAATGCATCGGACTAAGTCGATGCGAAGAGTTGCATTGTCCCAAAGAATGCATCGAGTTGAATCGATGCGAAGCGCTACATTGCCTCGAAGGATAAGTGCGTTGAATCGCCTCGAAGATTCTAAGAAATCGAATCAACCCAAGGCGTAAGTCCGAATCGATGCAAGTATTGATTTTAGTTGGTTTCATGTGCATGCTATCCATTTACGCTGAAATGTTATAGGTCTGCATTTTGTCTTATTCGCAACGGGTCCGCAAAACCCAAATCATCGCCTCGCAATGGGCTGGGACTTGGGCGAGGTAGGCCGAAATTGATCGAGTAGTTCAATTAAACAAGAAGTGCTTGAATGGCTAAGTCAGAAGATTTGGCCGTGCAACAAAGTTATGAAATCGAGCCGCATTAGCTCGGCAAACAACAAGGCGTATAGGGTTAAGGTGGGAGGACTGACTCTTCTTTTTACTCCTTCATGCCTAAGTAAGAATGTATCATTGTATGCTAAGTTACCTATCGACGCCATGGGCGTGGTCCGATCGGAAGATAAATTATAGTGTGTGTCAAACACTAGTTAGAACAATTGAAATGAAACGTGCATCAAATGCACGAGTCGCTATGGAACATTGGATATCGCAAGGGCGAGCGTCTCGGGGCGCAAGCCACAAGAACATAGGATAACTGTATTCGGCGAGTGCCTTCATGCACGAGCCATTCCGTGCCTTCGCGCATGAATTAGTAAGGCTAGCACATTGAAAGATTATGAAGGCGAGCGCCCTAGCATGCAAACCACAAACATTGTACCTTTGAGGCTAGAACATGGAATTATGGTATCGAGGCGTGCATCGCATGCTCGACTTGAAGAAATGAGAACAATCGTGTCAAAGCGTACCTACGTGCACGAGAATCATAAAAGATGGCTTTGTTGCAAAGAGAACAGTTGTGGCATGAAGGTGACAGAACTGTCAGATATGACATGATGCCTCAAAAAGTGTTCGGGACCTTCGGGTCGTTCGGTTGACGAACATTGAGTTGAGGCATAATGCCATTGAACATTGAAACGAAGTATGAAATCGAATGTGAGAACATAGAAAGTTAATAGAAGAAATACGAAATGATAAAGTCTGAGTCTCGGACTCAAGACTATGTTTGGTTGTTTGAATAATAGTACGTTGCATGGTCGAATGGACTTGGAAAACTTGAGATAATCTTCCGTACACGGGAATGTTCTCCTCGAACTGGTGTGCCGGGGCACCGGGACCGTTCGACCTAGGAGGGATATAATATTTGAGAGGCGCACATCTGTAAGATGATTAACGATCGCTTAGCGAGATATGAAAAGCCGTAAATAATGGTATGCAACGGAAGGTCTCCGTAATTAGGATAGCAACCCAATACGAGAGGCACCGGGCTACCCAATTTGAGAATGAAAAGAAAGAGAAGAAAGAAATATAAGAAAGAAGAAAGAAAGAAAAGAAAGAAAGAAAAGAAAAGAGAAACCTTTAGTCCATTCTGGCGCGGATATGCCAACGACCTTCACATAGTTAAGGAACGATGGGTTGAAAGTACAGGCACGTATGTATCCTGCACACATAGAACCTGCATAGAGAGCACTTATAACATGATAGGGAAGGAATGAGGCGTATTCACCTTGCGTCGGTGCAAGGACGAGTGCGTCTATGCTTGTAAGAAGTCGCGCCATGAAATAAACACGAGATTGCTTGCCTGCTCAATTTGAATAACATGCTTGCCATGATAAAATACTTTACCGCTTTCGAATATGCCATGAAATCGACCTTAAGGAGAATATAGCAAGATCGTAAGCTAAGTTGCATGATTCAACATAAATACTAAATGTCGGTTTAGAAAGTGGGTATTTTCATCAGTACAAGCGAGGACGAACGTACTGATCCCCCACCAGCTTTTATGCAGGGTGCAGGGAATGGATTGCTCACGGCAAAGGTTCGCTTGATCGCACAGAGGCATGGAATGCCGTAGCGTTGGAAGCGCACGATCGCATTGACGCTCAGACTTGCAACATGATTGATGCGGCCGAGATATAGAAGGCATGATGTATGGAACGGTGAAATCCTTTGTGGGCAAGAGAGAACTTAAGTGTTGTAGCCAATCTAGCAAATTTAGTTGGGCTATTGAAAGCCTTTGTAATCTCAGTTCATTATCAATAAAGAGAATTATTTCGTATACTCTGTTTTCTTCCGTTTGCTAATATCAAATCAAAGATAACCATTTTGAGAACTTGTCATCTTGTCTTGCATGAGCGCAACTCCATGCTCGTGCGGCATTACGCCCCCTGTGAGGACGATGATTTGGGTGATTCCGGATCGGGGCGTGACAAATTGGTATCAGAGCTCTAGGCTCAATTTCCTCAGGACGCTTGCTTTGTTTCAATTCCGAAGAGTTATCCACCACCAATCGAATCACTCTTGACTCTACTCGATGCCGTACTGGATGTTCCATATAATAAGTCTAATACAAATTGTGTAATTTTGCCGCTTGTGTTTTAAAAATTACATGATGTTTGCTAAGAAAGTCGCGGAAGGTTTATTGTATTGAGTGCAACGAGCCACGAAATATTTGTTGCTGCAAGTGCAACAAATCGTGAGATGTGAATTGAGATATTTGTTGCTGCAAGTGCAACAAGTTGAAAAATGTGAAATGAGATGTTCGATGTTGCAATGCAACAAAATTGAATGGGAAATGAAATATTGCATGAAGTGCAACGAGAGAAATAAAAAGTTGCATGAAGTGTAACGAGTGAAATAAAATGTTGTTGTATCAAATTGCAACAAGTTGAAGTGTGAATGATGCATGCAAGAATAATAAAAGTTGATATCGAATGTGTTGAATGGATTCGAGCATTGGCTTTGAATGTCACAAATAAATACTTGCACGAGATGCAATGGTTATCGGAAATAAATCATTGCACAAAGTGCAACACACATCAAAAAGAAAATCTTGCATACTGTGCAAAACGTATCGGAAGTAAAATCGTTGCACGTGGTGCAATGCATATCAAATTAAAATGGCTGCACGGAGTGCAACATATATCAAAAATGAATCGTTGCATGCAGTGCAACGGAAGGAAACAAAAAAGTCATAAATCGATAGAAACGAATCTTTCTGCAGCGCACTGAACTTGAACTTGTATTGGCGAATGTACACATTAGCTGAATTGTGTCAGATTTTGATTAATCAAAGTTACGGTTGTGATCAAGCACGATCACTGCGGAAATCGTGAGTCAGAAGAGATTGTTGGTTCATGCCGAGTATGATGCGAGAGAAATAACTTGATTTTGAGTGGTATATGATACCACATATGCAATGAATGACTTGATTCTGAGTGGTATATGCAATACCGCTTGTGCGATGGATTCCATCGACACATTGTGTAATT
Organism: Iris pallida; assembly: GCA_029216955.1. Lineage (NCBI taxonomy): Eukaryota > Viridiplantae > Streptophyta > Magnoliopsida > Asparagales > Iridaceae > Iris > Iris pallida. The sequence goes on from JANAVB010011319.1 coordinate 33,945, forward strand.
TGCGGAAGGATTGTCCGCAACGGACGGGAGAGTACCGAGACTCGATTGAAAATTTGTATGACGGTATGTTGATGCAAGTGTTCTTCGATAATCGGTTGGAACGATAGGGCGGGTACTCGTATCAATGAATGATACGTCGAACAAAAATTTATAAGTCGGTCGAACGATCGAGACTAGCAAAACGATTATGCCTTGAAGCAATAATCAGATCGACGGAAAAGGAAAAACTTGAACTTACAAACGAGTCGCACGACTTGAGATCTCGATAGAAATGTTGGGCGAGGCGAATCGAAATCGCATCGCACGACTGCGATCTCGATAGAAATGTTGGGCGAGGCAAATTATAATCGGATCGCACAATGTGCGACTTCGGTGAAGAGTTGGTTGATACGGGTAAATAGTGCCTAATAGATAGTTGGTTACGTTACGGCAAAACTCATTGAGTACGGCTGAAACACGCAAAAACTTAGAGGGCGTGATCGTATAACTGGAGGGTTCGATGTTGGATTATCAGTAACTCGATTACGCGATCAAAGTATAGCGAAATGCGATGAAAACGGAAAACGAGTTGATACGTATATAAAAGTTTGTAGTGAACTTGAATGTATGCAATACGAACTAAATTCGATGTTGATGCGGATTCAAAGTTGACCCTCGTGTTATCGAAATTGATACGACCTATCAGAAATCGATATGCAAGAAAACGTAAGCACGATATGAGAACACAAAACAGAGCGGGCCTACGATATCGAGATTTTGGAATAGTAATACGGAAGTGTCGAACTGGTTGATCGTAAACTTTGTGATTGATCAGGGCGAGACCGTAAAGTTATCGACAATTGTTTCGATGCGTATAGCATCTCGGGTGTCGACCGTGGGTAGATAGACTCGAACTCAATACGAGTTGATGTTTCGTAAATTTCGGAATCATCGACGGTAGTGTATGACTTTACGCGGAGGATAGTTGCGTATCAGTTGTGCCAATAGAAATGGTTTTGTCCGAAATTGGGTAGTCGCATATAAATCGTCGGAACGTGATTTGGCTCCGAAATAAGATATAGCATGGTTCGTAGTAAACTGTCCGTCGTTAATGATCCACAATTATCGAGCGTAGCTTCGGGGCAACTAACCCTATAAGACTTGACTGCCAAATCAAATTGAATGTTGCAGACCGTAAGATGACCCATGCGATATCGCATATAAAATTGTATCGATAACAAATATAATGTGGTGCAGCATGTTGATGATAAGCCTAGGCGATTTTGAGAATCGTGCTATGTACGAGCACGAGTGGTAAGAGAATGAGTTACGAGTTATGTTTTTAGATTTGGATTCACCTTGTAATTGGGCTTACGTTAATCGAATTTATATTCGATGTTGCGAGACAGATAAGTTGGGAATTTGGCTAGTGAATTCCTACTCGTTAGGAAACGAACGTAAGATGCATCGTAGAGACTTTGAGTCAAAGCGATTGTTGCCTTGAGCACCGTCGCCTCGATATAAACTTTTGTGTCGGATAGATTGTGGCCTTTGTGCAATGTCAATTTAAAGTTACGTCAGAAGAATTTAAGCACGGTGTCTAGGTAAGTAACCTAGCGGGCGTAGTCCTGAAAGTTGATGCATTTGCAAGTCAATGAAGGATCATTGCGATCAGATGTGCGAGGCTCGACACAACGTATAGGATTGATAGTCCATACGAACATACGAAACGAAAAATGCGATTTTGAATCGCGTCACATGTAGTGACTTTATTAAATGAATCACGTATGTATCGAATATATGTATGCAATAAAAATTTCGAGAACAATTGCTAAAGATGTCCGATAGGGAGTACGAGATGGCAAATTTGCCTGTTAGCTTTGTTCAAATTTGCTACCACTAGACTTGGTCGAAATACATATATCTTTGGGACGCCTTGAATATATGTACAGATCCAAAATCGAGTTGTATACAAAAAAATTTAAATCGAACTGCAGGAAAGACTTTGAAATGTTAATGAAAAGCTTGCAAGATAGTGCGAAACTGAACGACATTGGTGGGACGAGATCGTGAAACGATCTATAAAATACTTAATCGGAGTGTTGGTTTTGGTTCGAGGACGAACCTTATTTTGAGTGGTATATTCTGTAATGCCCCGCTCCGCACGGCACATTACGCTGAGACGTTGACTCAAAGAGTCGCGTTGACCGAATGAAATGTATCGATGCAAATCGATACGAGAGTTACGTTGTCCCAAGCAATGCATCAAACTAAGTCGATGCAAAGAGTTGCATTGTCCCAAAGAATGCATCGAGTTGAATCGATGCGAAGCGCTGCATTGCCCAGAAGGATAAGTGCGTTGAGTCGGCTCGAAGATTCTCAGAAATCGAATCGACCCAAGGCATAAGTCCGAATTGATGCAAGTATTGATTTTAGGTGGTTTCATGTGCAGGCTATCCGTTTATGCTAAAATGTTAGAGGTCGGCATTTTGTCTCATTTGTAACGGGTCTGCAAAACCCAAATCACCGCCTCGCAACAGGCTGGGACTTGGGCACGGTAGGCCGAAATTGATCGAGTAGTTCAATGAAACAAGAAGTGCTTGAATGGCTAAGTCAGAAGATTTAGCCATGCAACAAAGTTATAAAATCGAACCGTATTGGCTCGGCAAACAACAAGGCATATCGGCTTAAGGTGGGAGGACTGACTCTTATTTTTTACTCCTTCATGCCTAAGTAAGAATGTATCATTGTATGCTAAGTTAACCTATCGACGCCACGGACGTGGTCCGATCAAAAGATAAATCATAGTGTGTGTCGAACACTAGTTAGAACAATTGAAATAAAACGTGCATCAAATGCACGATTCGCTATGGAATGATATCGCAAGGGCGAGCTCCTTGGTGCGCAAGCCACAAGAACATGGGATAACTGTATTCGACGAGTGCCTTCGTGCACGAGCCATTCCGTGCCTTCGTGCATGAATTAGTAAGGCTAGCACATTGAAAGATTATGAAGGCGAGCACTCTAGCGTGCAAGCCACGAACATTGTACCTTTAAGGCTAAGAACATGGAATTATGGTATCAAGACGTGCATCGCATGCTCGACTCGAGAAATAAGAACAATCGTGTCAAAGCGTGCCTATGTGCACGAGAATCATAAAAGATGGCTTCGTTACAAAGAGAACAATTATAGCATGAAGGTGACGAAACTGTCAGATATGACATGATGCCTCAAAAGTGTTCGAGACCTTCGGATCGTTCGATTGACGAACATTGAGTTGAGGCATGATGCCATTGAACATTGAAACGAAGTATGAAATCGAATGTGAGAACATAGAAAGTTAATGGAAGAAATACGAAATGATAAAGTCTGAGTCTCGGACTCAAGACTATGTTTGGTTGTTTGAATAATAGTACGTTGCATGGTCGAATGGACTTGAGAAAATTGAGATAATCTCCCGTGCACGGGAATATTCCCTTCGAACGGGTGCGTCGGGGCACCGGGTCCGTTCGGCCTAGAAGGTATATAATCTTTGAGAGGCGCACATCTGTAAGATGATTAGCGACCGCTTAGCGAGATATGAAAAGCCAAAGCCGCAAATGATGGTATGCAACGGAAGGTCTCCGTAATTGGGATAACAACCTACTACGAGAGGCGTCGGGCTACCCAATTTGAGAAAGAAAAGAAAGAGAAGAAAGAAAGATAAGAAAGAAAGAAAAAAAGAAAAGAAAAAAAAAAGAAAAAAGAAAAGAAATTGAAACCTTTAGTCCATTCTGGTGCGGATACGCCAATGGCCTTCTTATAGTTAAGGAACGATGGGTTGAAAATACAGGCATGTATGTATCCTGCACACATAGATCCTGCATAGAGAGCACTTATAACATGATAGGGAAGGAATAGGACATTCACCTTGCGTCGGTGCAAGGACGAGTGCGTCTATGCTGGTAAGAAGTCGCGCCACGAAACAAACACGAGATTGGTTGCCTGCTTGCCTACTCAATTCGAATAACATGCTTGCCATGATAACATGCTTTACCGCTTTCGAATATGCCATGAAATCGACCCTAAGGAGAATATAGCAAGATCATAAGCTAAGTTGCATGATTCAACATAAATACTAAATGTCGGTTTAGAAAGTGGGTCTTTTTATCAGTACATGCGAGGACGAATGTACTGATCCCCCACCAGCTTTCTTGCAGGGTGCATGGAATGGATTGTTCACGGCAAAGCTTCACTTGATTGCGCAGAGGCATGGAATGCCGTAGCATTTGAAGTGTGCAATCGCATTGACGCTCGGACTTGCAACATGATTGATGCGGCCGAGTTATAGAAGGCATGATATATGGAACGGTGAAATCCTTTGTGGGCAAGAGAGAACTTGAGTGTTGTAGCCAATCTGGCAAATTCAGTTGGGCTATTGAAAGCCTTTGTAATCTCAGTTCATTATCAATAAAGAGAATTGTTTCGTATACTCTGTTTTCTTCCGTTTGCTAATATCAAATCAAAGATAACCATTTTGAGAACTTGTCATCTTGCCTTGCACGAGCGTAACTCCAGGCTCGTGCGGCATCACCCCCTGCGAGGACGATGGTTCGGGTGATTCTGGGTCGGGCGTGACAATCACTCCTCATGAACTCTGGTTCAAAGTCAGACCTAACTTGAATATTATTTGAGTGTGGGGTGTCTGGCATATGTAAAGCTCCCAGATCTGAAGATTCAGAAGCTCAGGACAAGGACTACGAAGACGCTCTTCTTGGGATATGCCGAGAAGAGTGATGCTCGAAGATTTCTTGATATTGAATCAAATCATATCACTGAATCTCGCAACGCAGAATATTTTGAAAATAAATTTGCAAGGCACAAAAATATTGTTCTTGCAGACATTCCGGAGAATAATGAGGGTGCACAAGAAATTCAAGTTTCCAATGAGAATATAGTCCAAGAAGAATTTGTTGTTGCAGAAACAACTGTTGAACCAGAACTCGCTGGGCCGTCAGCTGAGCGAGTGAGGAGAACAAAGGACTTCAGAGATGACTTTGTCACCTATCATGTGGAAGCAGATCCGCTTACCTATGATGAGGTGATAAAGACCAGAGATGTTGTTTTTTGGAAAGAGGCGATAGATAATGAAATTGATTCAATCACATCTAATAACACTTGGGTGTTGGTTGATCTTCCTGAAGGAACGAAACCCATCGGATGCAAGTGGATCCTCAAGAAGAAGATGAAAGCAGATGGAACTATTAACAAGTTCAAGGCTAGCAAAGGGGTTCTCTCAGAAACATGAGATTGACTACTTTGACACGTATGCTCCAGTAGCTCGAATGGCCACCATTAGAATGTTAATTTCTCTCGCAATAATACATAAGTTGGTGATACATCAGATGTAAAAATAGCTTTCCTGAATGGCATGATAACCGAAAAGATTTACATGCAACAACCAGAAGGATTTGTCATCAAGGTCTTGAAGGCAAAATCTACAAGTTGGTGAAATCCTTGCACAGTCTGAAATAGGCCCCCCAAATTTGGCATAAGAAGTTTAACAAGGTTATAATGTCAAATGGCTACAGGGTCAGGGAAACTGACAAGTGTGTTTACATGAAGTTCGCTAATGGAAGAGGTTTAATCGTTTGTCTATGTGGATGACATGCTGATCCTAGGTACAGATATAGGCTATGTTACGGAGACAAAGAAGTTCATCTCGACCAAGTTCAGTATGAAGGACTTAGAGGAATCTGATGTGATCTTGGGCATCAAGATCATCCGGACAGATACTAGACTGGCGTTGTCACAGTCTCATTATATTGAGAAGATGATCACACGCTACGGGTATCAAGATCTTCCAGTGATCGATACGCCTTACAGGTGTGACCTGAAACTGAAGCCGAATTTTAGTAAAAGCGTCGGGCAGCTGGAGTATGCAAGCGTCATCGAGAGTTTGGTGTACGCTACTACTGCCACTAGGCCTGACATAGATTTCTTCGTAGGAATGCTGAGTCGATTCACGAGCAACCCAGGCTTTGAGCACTAGAAAGCTGTAAAACGGGTAATAAGATATCTCAAGAAAACTCAGACATATGCAGTGCACTACAACGGAGATCCACCGGTAGTAGAAGGCTTCAGTGATGTAGAGTGGTGCTCAGAGGTGGAGAGCGAGAGATCCACAGGTGGATTTATTTTCACAATGGATGGAGCTGCTATATCATGGAAGTCAAAGAAGCAGACTATGCTCTCTCGTTCCTCTATGGAATCTGAATTCTTTGCACTAGATTCTGCAGCAGAAAAAGCAGAATAGCTTCGGGAGCTAATGTATGATCTTCCAGTAGTTGGGACACATATACCGGTAATACCATATATTGTTACAACCAGGCGACTGCTGCTATGGTATCAAATGACCTCTTCAACGGAAAGAAGAGAACTGTGCGGTTGAAGCATAGGACAGTACACGATCTCATCAAAAGAGGTGTTATTGCAGTGATTGATGTTCGGAGTCAGGAGAACATGGCGGGTCCGTTCACAAAGGGCTTTAAGCGCCAGCTGGTCGAAGACACATCAAGTAAAATGGGCTTGAAGGCATTTTGATATTATATTTTTGTAATCCTACCATAAAGTTTTATGCTATTAGTTCAAAGAGAAATCTACTAAGCATCTAGCTTATGGTTCAAGGGAGGACCACTAACTGGGAAAATATCAGGAACAATGGGTATATATCCTCTGGGACATAGAAAGGATATGGACCTACAACCACTATTGTCTACTATATGTTTTTTGCGGAGAACAAATCCTGTAGTGAGGATGGCTTAAACGTCTTAATGAGTTCTCAGGCAGAGTGAATGCCTGTTGTGCTTTACAGAAAGCATGGTAGCACAACACTATAAGGAGTATTACAACTCTATGTTATAGTGGGATGACTCCACCATGGTTCCTAGGTAGGGGTAATGCCTCGGCTTTGCGAGCCAAGTCACAGTGGCGTAGCACCACAAATATGCAGGTAGGCTAATGCTGTATATTGAAATTAAAAAGTTTGTAGACAACACTACAAAGGGGACGATATCCTCATGTTATAGTGGCACGACACCACAAAGTGGTACCCAGGTAGGGGTAAAGCCTCGGCCTCGTAAGCCATGTCATTGCGGTGTAACACCGAAAGGAAGCGTAAGGCTTCATGCTGGGTAGTTTGGCACTACAGAGAGGCTTGTGACCTCATGCTACAGTAGTATGACACTACGATAAGATTTTCGGGTAAGGATAATGCCTTGGCCTTAAGCCATGTCATAGCGGCGTAGCACCGCAAGGAAGCGCAAGGCTTCATACCATGTCTCTTTAATAAAGAACTCACCTAGAGTCCATGTGTAGGAATGAGATGTAAAGTGCTATACTCTAGAGAGGGGGGGGGGGGGGGGGTGAATAGAGTAGGCAGCGAAAAATTAGCTATTAAAAATTGTTAGCATCAAGATCACAAAATATATCACAGATATGTAAATATAAAGTAAAGAGAAGAGAGAAAACGCAAACACAAGGATGTATACTGGTTTTCCTCTTGTGAGGACTAGTCCAGTCGGAAGAACCCTAGCTTTCAGTTGAAATCTACTATAGAAAAATGCCATAAGTTTTCATGCAAAGTTCTTGCAACTTTTACAACGCGAGCTTTGATCCAAAGTACTCGACCAACTTCAATTGTGAAGTATCTTTTTTCAATCAAGCCTCTAATAATAATCACTCTGAAACTTCTAGACTGTACCGCACTAGCAAATCGACTATAGGATTGTAACTGGCTTGGGATTTGAAAATGAAAGGCTTAGAACACTTTAGAAGAACATTGTAAGCTTAGAGAGAAGAGAAGAGAGAATGAATTTAGTGTGTTGAAATGGTAGAAATTCTTCTCTATTTATACGTTTCTAATAGGAGAATTCAGACAGAATTCTGACAGAATTCTTTCAGAGAATCCTGACAGATAGCTATTGCATCTGTAACTGCGGGGAGACTGGGTTAAAAAAATTCAATGTTCCACTAACCAAACTCAGGGCAAATTCGGACCAAAATCTGTTGGTCCAGAGTTGATTTGGTTAGGGTTTTGCAAATCGGATTTTGGGCTTTTGAGAAGTCGAGCAGTTAGGAGCTTTTATAAATGGGCTTATTTTGAAAACGAAAGGATATTTTGATAATATTTTGGGGTAGCCTATTTGCCAGTACGACTCGATGTACATTGTATTCCTAGACTCAATAAATTGTGAAAAATACATTGATAATAAGAATACAGACTCAATGGCAAAATGGCTCCAAGTCTTGAACGGTAGCAGTAGCAGTTCTTAATAGTCGTCCAAGTAGCCCTTATATCGAGACGAGGTTGGTTCAATTATTAAAATTAAGTTTGACCATGACCAATGGGCCAACAATCTCCCCCATTTTGATAATTGACAAACCTTGACCGATATAACATCTCGATCTTGATTTGAAAAATAATCAAAATTTATAAGGTTCAAAATTTGTAAGTACTGTACTTCTATATCCTCTT
>JANAVB010011320.1:0-24344 GCA_029216955.1 Iris pallida
AATGAATGAATCATTCAACTAACCTTCAGTTACTCTTAAAGGATTTAACAAATGGGATTTGGGCTTTGGGCCATGAGAACGGATTTAAAACTTTGGTAAAATAATTTTAAGGCTTTGGCAAAAATGAATAATTTCTTTTAGAAAATATATAACTAATATTTTTAAAACTCAATTTAATAATTTTAGTCTCTAACGGGTTCGTACTGGTTCGGGTCTGGTTGTCAAACAAAATTCCATGTTAATTATTTAAAAAATGTCTTTCATAAATTCACAATAATATTTAATACTAATCTAGCATAAAAATTTATTTAACAACACACAAAATAATGAAAACTAATTCCTAAAATTACGGGTTTCACAACCTTCCCTCCTTAGAAAATTTTGCCCTCGAAATTTAAAGAGTTGGGTTAGAAATTACCTCAGGTCTCAAACAAATACGGGTACTTCTCCCGCATCTCATCCTCTCGTTCCCAGGTAGACTCGCCTGGGGAATCATGCCTCCACATTACTCGAACTATCGGAGTCACCGAGGTCCTGGTCTTCTTCTCGCCTCGGTCTAAAATTGCCACTGGCTTCTCAGGCATAGTGAGGCTCGGTCCAATCTCCAGCTCTGAGTGGTCTAAGATGTGATTCTCATCAGGGACGTAGCCTCTGAGCTGTGAGACGTGGAAGACGTTGTGCACGCCCTCTAGATTAGCTGGTAGAGCTAACATATACGCCACTTCTCCAATCCGGCTCAGAACTTCAAATGATCCAATGTACCTGGGACTCAGCTTCCCGGCTCTGCCAAATCTGATTGTACCTCTGGTAGGAGAAATCTTCACAAAGACTTTAACTCCTTCTTCAAACTCCAGTGGTCGACGACTGCTGTCTGCCCAATGCTTCTGTCTGTCCTGGGCAATTCTGAGCTTGTTTCTGATTATCTTCACCTTCTCTGCTGCGTCGGTCACCATCTCTGGGCCCAGCAGTACTCTTTCTCCTATGTCGTCCCATGCCAATGGTGTACGACAACGACGTCCATACAGAGCCTCAAATGGGGTCATACCAATGCTGGCTTGGTAGCTGTTATTATAAGAAAACTCTACCAAGTGCAAATGGTCTTCCCACGATCCTCCGAACTCCAAGACACACGATCTCAGCATATCCTCCAGTGTCTGAATCGTCCTCTCTGATTGACCATCTGTCTGGGGGTGATAGGCAGTGCTGAACTTCAACTGTGTCCCCAGGCTGTCATGCAAACTTTTCCAAAAGTGAGAGGTAAAACGAGTGTCTCGGTCAGATACAATGCTTACCGGTACTCCATGAATCCGGTAGATGTTTCGCATGTATAGTGCCGCCAACTTTTCGGTGGATAAACCAACCTTGAAGGGGATAAAGTGAGCTGACTTGGTTAGTCGGTCCACTATAACCCAGATGGCATCCTTCCCTCCTTGGGAACGAGGCAAACTTGATACGAAGTCCATTGTGATGTGCTCCCACTTCCACTCCGGAATGTCCAGCGGTTGTAGAAGTCCTACGGGTCTTTGTCTACTGGACTTCACTTGCTGACAGATCAAACATCTCGCCACAAATCTGGACACATCTTTCTTCATTCCATACCACCAAACAATAGTGTGCATATCCCGATACATCTTATTAGCTCCAGGATGTATAGAATACTGCGACTGGTGCGCTTCCTTCATCAGTTCCTTCTTCAGTTTGCCAGATGGTACACAAAGCCTCATACCATTCTTCAAAACTTTATCGCTGGCGATTGAGAAACCCTCAAGTGTTTCCGCCAACACTTGGTCTCTCAGTTTGCAAAGTGCCTCGTCTTGAAACTGAGTCTCCTTGATCTTGTCCATCAGATACGAGCTCACTTGCAACTTCATCAGTACTGAATCAGCATCCAGCTCCATCCTTCTATCTCCAGGCAATATGATCTCTAATCCAAGCTTCTCGATGTCCTCTAGCAGATGCCGCTCCTTGGTCAAGAACATCGCCACTGGGTATCGACTAAGTGCATCAGCGACCACATTAGCCTTACCCGAGTGGTATTGCAGGTCGATGTCAAAGTCCTTCATTAGCTCCAGCCATCTTCTTTGCCTCATGTTCAACTCTTTCTGAGTGAAAACATACTTCAGACTTTTGTGGTCTGTGTATATCTCCACTCTCTCTCCATACAGATAGTGCTTCCATAGCTTCAACGCAAAGATAACTGCCGCCAGCTCCAGGTCATGTGTGGGGTAATTCTTCTCATGAGTCCGCAATTGCCTAGATGCATAAGCAATCACTTTCCCATTCTGTTGAAGAACACATCCCAGTCCTTTTTCAGAGGCATCACTGTAGATTGTGAAACCACCGGATCCTGCGGGTAGCACAAGAATTGGTGCAGTGGTAAGCCTCTTCTTCAGCTCGTCAAATGCCGCCTGACACTCTTCCGTCCAGACGAACTCTTCATTCTTCCGAGTAAGCTTCGTCATTGGTTCAGCAATTCTGGCAAAATCATTCACAAACTTCCGGTAGTAGCCAGCCAAGCCCAAGAAACTTTTGATCTCAGCAACTGAGCTTGGGGTAGACCACTTCTCCACAGCAGCTATCTTCTTAGGATCCACCGAAATTTCTTCTCCTGTGACAACATGGCCAAGAAAATCCACCTTGTCTAGAAAAAATTCACATTTGGATCGCTTACCATATATCTTCTCTTTCCTCAAAGTCCCCAGAACTTTCCTGAGGTGCTCCTCATGCTCCTCTTCAGTCTTCGAATAGATCAAAATGTCATCAATGAAGACAACAACAAATTGATCTAAGTATTCATGGAAAACCTTGTTCATAAGGTTCATGAATATAGCAGGAGCATTAGTCAGTCCAAACGGCATGACCAAGAATTCAAACTGCCCATACTTGGTGTTGAATGCCGTCTTGGGAATGTCCTCCTTCCTGACCTTGATCTGATGGTAGCCGGATCTGAGGTCAATCTTCGAGAACACCTTGGCTCCACTGAGTTGGTCAAACAGGTCATCGATCCGGGGTAAAGGGTACTTATTCTTGATGGTGATATTGTTCAGCGCCCGGTAGTCGATGCACATTCTCACAGTTCCGTCCTTCTTAAGAACAAACAAAACAGGTGCTCCCCAGGGTGAAGCTCCGTCTCGGATAAATCCCAAAGCCTTTAATTCATTGATCTGATCTTTCATCTCCTTGGCCTCCTTCGGATTGACTCTGTAGCATCCCTTAGAAATAGGGGAAGAGCCGGGGACTAGGTCAATGATGAACTCTATGTCTCGGTCTGGGGATAACCCGGGAAGACTATCAGGGAAGACATCCATAAATTCTGCTATGATAGGGTGCGGAGGTCCGGACTCTTCAGTGATAGAGGTATAGGTAACACATTCCATCTCCTCCGGAGTTCGAGAGATTTCAAACTCCGGTTCTCCAGGTGGGCTGAAGACTACACATCCTCGATGACAGTCTATCAGCGTATGCTGCTTACTCAACCAGTCCATCCCTAGGACTACGTCATAGTTTGGTAAGGGCATGACAAGCAAAGGTGCTATAAAGTTATGGCTAGCTATGGTGATAGGACATTCACAGATCTCAGTAATAGGTAAGGGTCCTCCTCCAGTCATAACCCTACAGATCTTCTTGCTAAAGCCAGTAACTATATGGTGTGTAGATATGAATATGGTGGCTATGAAACTATGTGATGCTCCTGAATCAAATAAGGCTAAGGCAGGATAGGAATGCACATAAATGAAACCTGCGATGACATCAGCTGTAGGTTCCTGCTTCGGCTCTTGTTCCTCTGCTGCTAGGCCAAAAGCTCACCCAGTCTTCTGTTGATGCTGCCGAAATTGTTGTTGCTGAGTGGACAGAGGACCTTTCTGCTGAGTTGCTCCAGTCCGGTTAGTCGACAAAGGGCAGTCCCTCACTTGATGGGTGGAAGACCCACAGACTAGGCAGTGCCCTAGCCTCTTCCTGCAGATGTTTGCCAGATGTCGCGGCCTCTTGCAAAAGTCGCAGACGGGGATCTGCCTCTTAGGCGACTTGTCATTGTTCCTCGCCTGCTGGTAGGGAGGACGGTTGTTGTTGTTGCTGTTGTTGTTGGGCTTCTTCTGATTACCCTGGAAGTTGTTAGTTCTAGGATAATCTCTCTTCGAGCGGGCAGGTTGGCTCTTCTCTGTGTCTTGAGCTCGCTCCAGGATCTTTTCATAAGTCTTAGCACCGCCTGAGATCACATAGGTGCGGATCTCTTCTCTTAGTCCATATCTGAACCTTTCAGCACGATCGTCATGGCCAGCCACCAGGTTTTTGGCAAATCGGTTGAGCTGGCCGAATTCTACCGCATATTCACCAACAGTCATATTTCCTTGCTTCAGATTTTGAAATTGCCTCTCCATCTCCCGCAACTCTGATGTTGGGAAGAACTTCCTCTTGAAAAACCTCTTGAAGGTGTCCCAGTCAATCTGCCTATCCTGGAGTCGGGGTTCATTCTGATACCAGGTGCTTGCTACATTCTGCAGTTGAAGTCCTACTGCTTCAGCCTTGAGGTCTTCTGGAAGCCGAGCAACGCTTAGAAGATGCTCCATATTATCGAGCCATTCATCAGCATAGACGATTCCCTCGGTTCCCTTGAAGGGTCGAGGGTTCTGCTTCTTGAAACTCTCAATATCGCCCACCTTGGCAATATGATTCCCATTAATTAAATGGCCTTAATATTACATAAATTAATCCTTAAATTTATGTTTACCTTGGCAGGCCTTGGTTCCTGTTGAGCTGCTACTCCTCTCTCCAGTGCAGCCATTGCTACGCTATAGGCATTCTCCATGCCTTCTTTCATAATTATCGTCTGCTCGCGATGAGCTTCAGCTTGAGTCCTCTGGGTTTCTAATACTCCTCTTAGGAGACCTATGAGGTCGGTGGGGTCCACAGGCACCGGTGGGGCAGCTGGAGTGGGCGAAACCACAGGGGGCTGTATCTCCGTCTGAGAAGATGATGGATCCGTCGTCATATTAAGGGGACGGTCGGTCAGCTGCCGAGGTGTAGGATCCGGACTTGATTGGAGAGGTGGAGTATGATCAGGTGTTGACATCCCATCACCAGCAGGGTTGGTTTTGTCAGTGGCCATTCTCTGGAAGGTTTAGGATATAAAAATAAGCAAGGCAGCCTATCTATAATCACACAAAAATATTTAATTATAATATACTTTGGTCCTATGTTGTGGCAAATTATTGTTCTAGTGTTCTAAATGTCTCTAAATAGGTTTTCCTAAGTCGTTGATATCGACCTGCATGGGCCACCACTAAAAACATGTCACGACCCGGTTCCCAAATATTTGGGTCGAATCGGATCATGTCCAGCCTGCACCGTTGATGAGACGGCGGCAGTAAGCTGTAATCCATATGCAGGTGATCAACAACATTTGAAACTAAGTTTGCCACAACCTTTATTTAAATGATAATTTAAAACTTGTTCTGTTACAAGGATTCATAAACTAGAAATAACATAGAAACAACTAAACTCTCAAACTAAAGTAGCATCTATAGAGACGCCACAACATCCTCCTTAGATGGAAGTATCGTCGGATACAAATCAGGATCATAGTAGCTATTGATCAGCATCTCCAGGTCATCAGTAGTACCTACGGGGATCCAGTCAGGAAAGGAGCAAAGTACAATTCATGCAAATTTTAACAATTAAAATGACAATTAATATCATGCACTTTTAAACAGTCTGAAGATGAACAGTTTTGAAATAATACAGTACAGTAATGTGAATAGGTAATGAATATGACCGGATTGGGTTACAGTAGTATCCTAGCGATACGGTATGGCTTGTGCCCGTGTGAAGAGGGGAAAGCTAATACTGTCAGTTATCCTAATTTTTGGATTTGGTCATATCCACTACTCTACTACCCCAGTCCCCAACAGTACGGTCAGTACTCTCGAAAGAGTTCGTGTATAACAGTGGTTTAAACTTGCAATGAAATGATTGTTAAAATAATCGTAAATTTACATAAATGTACTTGCCTTAAACTTTTCAGGTTGGACGAGATTGGTACTTCGGGATTTGAACAGTCACACTCTTCCTTGAAATCCTACATTCCGGGAATTTGTCTCAGAAACCACAACTCTAGAATTATCTAGTTACAATCTCTAGATTTTTGTCTCCTAGTCAATTTTTAGTCTTGTATTAACCAACACAATCAAAAACACGTTTTTCTAGTGCGTTACATTTAAGGAAATCTAAATTTATATTTTATTTCGAAAAACTTGTTTTTATCAATTTATTGGGAAATAGTTAGTATTTTATAATTATATATATAAATATATTTTCTTTTCTTTAAATGAGAAAATCGTGAATTTCTAACTAATAATTAATATTAATATTAATTAATCCTACTCGTTCACAATCCCAGAAAATCCACATCTACTTCCTACTTATTACAAATTTACAAAATAGATAAATGGGCTTATGCCCTTACATTCCCACAAATTAAAATAAGAGAAGATTGTTAATCTCAAAAATTTCCTACAAAATAATATTATTAATAACTAATAATTCCTAAATTAAATTATAAAAGTAATATGAGTCTCAGACTCTGGTCCAATCGTCATATTCAGCTATTCTGCCTCAACGTCCGGACAAACTGGTGCGTTTGCATTTTACTGGGGCCCATTGACCATTAAGGTCGTCGCCCGCATATAATATTATTAAAATAATATTTATCCGAAAAGTTTTTTTTTATATTTTGTAAAAATTTCGGCAGCATTCCCTCTATTTTGGTCAACCCAAAAACTGGGAAATGCTCCGTTTACCTGCAAAATTATTCCCAAAATCCGAAATATATAACCTTCCACAGAAAATACTTTTTTTTTGTTCAAAGCCAAACCAGCATTCCCGAAAACCCGAAACCATATCGAAAATTTCACAGAACTATATTCTTTCAAAACCAGAACTCTTCTAGAACCAATTCCCAACAAAGACAGATGAAAAAAAAATGTATCAAACTCCAAACTCAATTTTAATCCTGAAAAATTCCCGAAAAACCCGAGAATCGAAAACACAGAACCATTCCGAAAAATTCTCGGAAAACTCGAGAATCCACAGAACGTTGTTCTGTCTGAATAATCCAACAGAACCAAACCAGCAGCATATGAATATCCGAAGAACTCGGAAAAATCGAAACAGTAACATAGTCGCTACGTTACCGAAAACTAAATTCTCGAAGGAATTGGTAGGACCAGAATATCATCATTGACAAAAGAAATTAACGGGTCAGAGTTTACCCAAAAAAATGACAACGGAAATCCCGAAGTGAACTCGGAAAGGAAACGTCACGGGCTCAGAAACGGGAACACCGACAGAGCACACGGGGCCACGCGGGTCAGCACCGGGGAGCAGATCGGAGTCGACGGACAACGGCCACCGGGGTCGAGCACCGGCATTAGCGGCGGCGGGCGACGGGTTCGCCGGCGGGCGGACACGGAACGGCCGCGGGATCGGGGCGCCGGGGTCGGGAAACACGTTGGGAGCTCGGGTCGGCCTCGGGAGGTGGATCGAGCTCCGATTCGCCGGAATTTTGCCGGAGAAAAGGCTTGGGAACTAGGGATTTATGAAAGAATTTTGTGGTGTGGAGAAGAGGGTTGGGGAGAAATGGTTTGGGATGGAGGGTTTGCAACAGAGGGCTTATATAGGAAAGAGGGAGGAGGATTTACTGGAGTTGGAGAGCCACCATCAAGGCAGGTGGCGGCCAAGGGAGGCAAAGGGTCGACGTTGAAGTTTGGAAGAGGAAGAAGAAAACCTTCGGTTACTCTTCCCTACAGCACAGCAACCAAAAGAAGAATGAATGAATCATTCAACTAACCTAATGGGTTTAACTTAAAGGAAAGAATGAATGAATCATTCAACTAACCTTCAGTTACTCTTAAAGGATTTAACAAATGGATTTGGGCTTTGGGCCATGAGAACGGATTTAAAACTTTGGTAAAATAATTTTAAGGCTTTGGCAAAAATGAATAATTTCTTTTAGAAAATATATAACTAATATTTTTAAAACTCAATTTAATAATTTTAGTCTCTAACGGGTTCGTACTGGTTCGGGTCTGGTTGTCAACCAAAATTCCATGTTAATTATTTTAAAAAATGTCTTTCATAAATTCACAATAATATTTAATACTAATCTAGCATAAAAATTTATTTAACAACACACAAAATAATGAAAACTAATTCCTAAAATTATGGGTTTCACAATATGTAATCATAAAAAATTTGTAATAGATCTTTTTGTAGACATGATTTTAATAAAGAACTTTTTATACACCATCTTTGTATGTCGCTGTAAATTTGTTGCTGACTGCGCTTTTGAGCAACCGCGCTTTTGTGCGCTGTTATATGCAGCGACTGTTGTTACTTACACTTTTGTCATGCTACGCTTTTTCTTGCTTCTACAAGACCCCCTTCAAAGTGTTTCATACTTGAATCAAGTTCGGAATACTTGGAACAGAAGCATAACACATGTCTTTTGCCAACAAATGCACATCACACTTGCTGACAGGCTGTCGTCAAGCTTAGCCTTCAACATTAAATGCCTTAGTCACTCATTTTATTAAAATTTGATGATAACTCCTCATTTCTAGGAAACGTTCATCATGATCTCAACTTTAATTCCGACGTCGTCCAAAGAGTCTCTTCGAGTATAAAGCATTTTTGTCTTCATCTGCTTACGTGGCTACACCCTATAAGTAGGGGGCTGCTCGGAGAGAGAAAAACTTTCTTTCTCTTTTCTTATAAATAGAAGCTTTTTGCCATCTTTCTTCTTCCTCTTGAACCCTAGCTTTCCCACCATGGCTCCTAAGAAATTAAGAACCCTAAAAGCTCCTGCTACGAGCTCAAAGAAGGCTAGAGGGAAGCGGCCAGTTTCAGAAGTCGTCGACATGAATGACCCTCCGGCCGTCGGCGTTGTAGTTCATAACGACGTGCGACTGCCTGTCACAAGTAATATACTTTGACTTTTCGCTTCACTGATGCGTATGAGCATCTACTCCTTGGAATAGCGTCTTGTAGATGTGTTGAAGCACTTTCCACTGATGTGCGTAGGCGCTGCTCTTCGGAGAAGCATCTGTAGATGCACTGAAGCTTTATCAATCGATGCACATGGTCATAACTTTAACAAAGTAATAACTGTAAGATGTGCTGAAGTTTTCGTTGACGTGGAGGTTTACTATACAGTGCCTGTGCAGATGCCGTCTTGCAGTACTACAAAATAGTACCTGTACGGATGTTGTCTTGCTGACATATAGTGCTATGAAGCAGTATCTGCGCAGATGCGAGTTTTGTTGAAGCGCAGTGCTACTGGGTAGTTTTTGCACAGATGCTTGTTTCGTCAAAATATCTTAGACTTTCAATTTTTTTTGTGTAGTTTCCATAACCACGTCTATCTTTAAGGAGGTTCTCTTTGACTCCTTCATCCGCGCCCTTGGAACAAATGTCGACAAGGAGCTCGTCGAGACGGCCAGAAGATTGATCGCCAAAGATTAACCAGAAGGGCGACTGGATCAAATACAAGAACAGCGTCTGGGCTACTTCTACCAATGTTAGATCAAGGCAGGCTAACCCTCTCCCTCTATGTCTCTGTAGGGATGCTAAAGCCTTACTTTATTTTTGGTGACCATCTAGTTTTAGAGGTGACGGAGCTCTAAAAACACAAGGCAGATTGGTACTTTGAGAACCATGGAATTCCCTTATATGTTCCAGCGACCGATCGACACTTATCGATGTCAATCTTTTTTTATTTCATCGAAAAATGACGTATGGAGTGGAACCTGATCCCGAGCCAAGGGTTTTAATCACGGGTCATTTCATGGTAGACAAGAGTTCCAAAAAAAGAACCTTTTTACGTATGCTCGGGATGGTGCGCCATATACCTTGCGGGTGTTGCTTCCCGGTCATAGGCTCAGCGACCTTACTGCAGACGTGCATCCATTCGGGGATTCCATATTTTCCATTACGATTCTGGCGGTCGGTTGTACATAACCGACGGGAACCTATCTAGTCGATGGCAGGGTTCACTCTGACAAAATATGGAGTAAATTAATCCGGTAGGTATTGGGTACCTTTAAGGAGGATCTGAGTGGTACCAGCTTGCGTCGTGCCATAAAGGCTACTGAACATGGTTTCCCCTTCAACCAGTCTTTGTTCTTGGCTTTGCTGGAGTTGTACAATCATCATACTGGGACTTTTTTCATGTCGTATGGAGAGATGGGGTTAGCTCTTCTTGAAATATTTGCTATTTTGAAACTGTCTTGGGGGAGCACCCGTGTGAGGAGTACATCCCTAGCCAAGATGACCACATGGGCTGGGTAAAAAGTACCCATAGATGATGGTGGTGTACAAAGAACTACACTGCCATCATCAGGTGTGTGTGCGTCAGGATTCCACGAAGGATCAGCCTCACTTTAATGCGTGGAAAAAGTATTTTTTTTAAGGAGGAACCATCGGAGTGCAGAACGGTTTGTTTTACCACTCGTAGGGCATATACCACTTACGAGGTGGAAGATATGATGGTGAAAGCGAAGGTGTTATCTCCTTCGGTGGATGCTGAGGGGAGACCTGTAGGAACCCTAAAGGAGGGGTGAATAGGGTCAAGCTAACTAATCAAGCACTTAGCACAAGCTAATGGGCAATTTAAAAATATAAGTGCAAGAGAAGAAGCAAAACAATACCGACACCCGATGTATCCTGGTATCCTCCCAAGAGGCACTCCAGCCGAAACTCTCTCCGAATTTAGTCAACTATTATCGTAAATAGTATAACGTGAGTTTTCATACGAAGGCTCACTAGCTTCTTACACGAGAGCTTTTGTCCGAAGGCCTCTCCGACTTCAACCGAGAGTTTGGATACAAAGACTCTCCAACTACAACCGAGAGTTTGGATCCGAAGACTCTCCAACTTCAACCTTCCACAATAGGTTTTGATCTCCTTATACAACAAGATGAAGATCTTACTTTTCAATTCAATAATTCTAACATAATTTGTGGATGGCAAATGAAAGCTTTGTAGAGTTGTTTGTGGATAGGCTTTGGTGGTTTAGAAATTTTTAGGCTCAAAGCATTAACCTTGAATGAATGGGTTCAAGGCAATTTATAACCAAAGCATTGAAAAGAGCTCAAAGGCAACTTTTCAGTCAGCGATCGGTATACCGTCGGTACGAACCGGTATACAGTCGGAATATCGGTCTAGAATTGCAACGACTAGAAATATTGCCGTTGGGATCATTAAATGTTCAAAATCTGACCGTTAGATTTTCAACATTACTGAATCGGTATACCGTCGGTATAGAACGCTATTCCATCGGTATGCCGATTTTGTAGACAGAAACTTTCTGTAAACAGAAATCGGTATACCATCGGTATAGACTGGTATACCGTCGGTATATGGATTTTCATCAGAAAATGATCATGGGTTAATTTCTACCCTAGGTTTCAATTTTGCCATCTATTTCTTGTGTTTATAATTATCCTAAGACTCATTACAGACTCCAGATATACTGTAGCAGGTGCAGGCTTCTTCAGAATCTTGAAATGATGATGGCATGCCATGGCTTCTTTTCTTGATAGATGTTAGCTTCTTTCTTGATGGCAGCTGTCCAAAGATATCCAGTTTGTGAAAACTGAATACCCACAGACCGGGGTGCGTTGCCCCCTCGACCCCCTATCGACTGACCGGGCAACGGAACCCCCGAGTGCGTGGCTCCAGAGATGTCGTCGGGTGGTTCAGTGAAATCTTGTGGTAACCGTCGTCTTTGGCCCACCATAATTTCTTCATTGCATATGTCCACATTGATCTTGCTTATTGCTTTTATGCATGTGCATGTTAGACGAACAAAGCAATATACATGTAGCAAATATGATAAGATAAAGCATAGTAGGATAATGCTAAGTTTAAGTGTAAGAGCTATAGTGATAGCACAAATATTAGTGATATCATAATGTTAAACTTAATTGAATAACCATAATCAAAACATAGTTTTGATTTTGGTAACTCAATTAAATTTAAGATATATATAATGAAAACTCATATCACTAATATGTAAAACAATAAGCACAAATCACCAAAGGTATAAGTATAAGTAGAAATGCTATAGTGATAGTATGAAGATTAGTGATAATGAAATGCTAAACTTAACAGATTAACCATATTCAAAAATATTATACGATCATTGGGCCAACAATCTTCCCCTTTTTTATTATGGCAAATTGGTTAAGTTTAGTATGGACATAATAGATGCATGTATCACTAATATACAAAAGACTTAAGTAATATCACTAAAAATGTACCACTTAGATTACTTCTATCCCACTTAAACTTACTTCTCCCCCTTTGACATGATCAAAAATAAGCTCTCCCGTACTAAGAGATAAAAGGAAATCAATCTTAAGTATATAAACCAGAGTATGAGGAAGGCATAGACAATCATGATCAAGAAATACTAAATGAAAAACAATGGGAGAAGTGTGTAAAGACAAGTATAGAAACTACATATCAAATGTAGAGTATCAAATAGAAAATAGCTTGTCAAAACACAATATAGTTGGTAAAACTAAAAGCATTTGAAATAATCAATAGATAGTTTACCAACATGAAATCCAAGAAAGAAATCCAAAACATAATATGATTTGAAATATTACTCTAGTTTTGGAAGAGAATTATGAAATAAAGGATTTCAGCCAAAAGCCATGAGGATTAGATAATTGTAAATAATAGATATCAAAGAAGAAAGATACCAATTGAAATATATAAACATGATACCAATCGAAATACATAAACTTAAAATATTGATCAATGAAATCATGATAGTCACAATTGTCCACAGATAAATAGTGGAACAAAATAAAGGAATGATCAATATAAAATAGAGCAATTGATATAAAATGATCTTCTTATTTAGAAATCTATTTGCTTATCCAAATTCATGCATTTGAACTCAATTACCTATCATGCTATATAAATACCCTTTAGATAAAATATGAAGGTAAAGAAGAAAAATACTTGAAAAAAAGAAATTCAGTCGACATGAATCCTCCCGCTCAAAGTATTACCAATATAGATAAAATTATGAATTTTAGGTAAGTCCTCAAAAAAGAAAGCCAAAGCAATTAAGCATACAAGGAAATCCAAATCAATAAAAACACAATAGTCATCAAAATAAGATACGAAAGTTAATATTAGCAACATGACTTATTTAACCCATATAAAAGAGAGATAATATGATGAAAACAATTGCATATACTCTCATTAACCCTTTACAAATAAAAGTATCATAACCTCAATCACGAAGATATGAAAAAGAAAAAAATATGGATTCATGATGAAGTAGGTATACGACATATTAGAGGGTATACATGAATTAGACCAATTAATTTGCTCCCCCTCAAAATATGCGCATCTAGTTCCAAAGCACTTATAGCATAGAATAGATAACTACAAGAACTAGGGTTAAATTATTTTTGGATTTCTTCCCCTTGCTCAATGCATATAAGGCTATAAAATTATCATAAAACGAATAATATCATCTTTAGTAAATAAGAGAGATCCAATTAATAGCCACTAAAGATGAAAGATCAAAAGAATATTCTAATAAGCACATTTAATCAAAAGATGACATACATTAGCCTATATAGAAGAATCTGATATTTAAATATGATAGATCAATATATGTTACCTTTCGAGAAAAAAGATCATCATGAAAAGAAAAACAATCATGATGAGAATCAGAATATAGCTCAAAAATAAAATAAGAATAAAACTCAGATATCATATCCATGATTATCTAATTAAGAAAGAATCAACCAATTTATTACTTTGCATGGACTAGGTATGTTTCAGCATATATGTACCCATCAACGGGTAAAATCCAAACCTTGCTAACGGTAAATTAATAATCCATAGTTCGAATAGCAATGGCCCATATGTGGCAATTCATGAGTAGTCAAAGTATAGTAATAAATTAGCTTCATAATCACATAACAAGAAAATATAGGCCTACTCAACCATTAGGATCTTTTATCAATAAAAATAAACAAATTTAAACATGATCCAACAAATCTCAAAAAAATTCAAATTCATACTTATAATAAAATCTCATAAATCAATAAAAAATATGGAAAAGAGTCATTCTCATTTAAATGATTGCAAATATTGTCAAGAAGAGATGTAAATGATAATGCGATGAAATCATGACTCAAAAGTGAGAGAAATTTAAGAGATACTTGCTAATGACTAAAATGGAAGGAGACATAAAGAAAGGAATCACAAACCTCCAAGAGGAACAAGATCTAATCAAGAATTTGTAAAACTTGTTTTAGAGA
Organism: Iris pallida; assembly: GCA_029216955.1. Classification (NCBI taxonomy): domain Eukaryota; kingdom Viridiplantae; phylum Streptophyta; class Magnoliopsida; order Asparagales; family Iridaceae; genus Iris; species Iris pallida. Next base: position 14,349 of record JANAVB010011320.1, read on the forward strand.
ACAACATATGTATCTAACATAGGATACAAATTACATTTAGAAGAATCACAAATCTTATTTATGTAAACTTGCAAATCATATAAAGATTGAAAAAAAATAGCTAGATGAGTAAAAGTGAACCAAATTATATAGCTTAATAATATATTATAAATAGGCAAGCTACATAACTAATTAAGATTAATGAGGTAGGCCATTAACAAGATAAATGTGCTCATTAACTCTTAAGTCAGTAAAAATGAATTAGACTCTAATTAAGTATAGTCCAAAAGAGTATTCATGAAAAGATAATAAAATAAATCTCTTTGCCAAGTATTGAGATTAACTCAAGCTAATAAAATGATAGATCGATCTAGAGAATACAAAATATTATAGCCATTACGAAAGTGTATTCTCTAGAAATGGAAAAATCTCAACACAAAAGCTCAAACCATAGTAGCTAAGACATAAGAAATATGATGTATCAATTACAAGAATCCTTATGTGCTATAAAAACATCATTAGGCAACAATAATTCTAAAGAAGCATAAACCAATGAATGAGCAAGGAAAGATCATTAAGATCAAAAAAGCTAAATGCTAAAGATATCAAAAAGTATATTTTTCAAAGAGATTTCATAGTGCACCATAGTAAATTATAATGATACAAACTAGAAAATGTGCACTAATTAAAGAGGTAAATTTAACATGCAAGATAAAGCATAAATCTATGTGATCCTTAATAGAACATCCATAATTATTCATGAGCAAGACATTAATAAACATTTTCTCTCAACATCCTAACTTAAAGGTATGAAACAAATAAATATCAAAAGTTAGGAATCATTTATATATATGAAATAATATATATCATGAATAGGCATACATGAAAAGATCAAAAATCAATTAAGAACATGTATCCATAATGCCAACCAAGAAGTCAAGAAGATATCATCAAAGGAAGACTTTAAGGAAGAAGCTAATTGATTCAAGAAACACAAATTTGGTCAATGGAATCAATAGCTAAAGTACGAGATAAGCAAAAGTTTTAAGGTAACAAGTATAAATAAATAATCTTCAAGTCAATATAAAACTTTAGCTTAACTCATATGCCCACATAAAGATATTTATACAAAAATATATATCAACAAAAGAAATACATGATCTATATGTAAATGGAAATTTAATGAATATAGTCATATATCCATAATGAATGCTTGAAAAACTATCACAAATTCAAAACACGTATAAATAATCTTTATTAGGCAAAGACATAATTGATTCATAAGAGGTTTAATCAAAATAAAATATGAGAATCAATAATGAATATATTATATAAGCACAAGGTTAAAATAGAAGTATAAGTGTATACTTGTCAAGTGATAAGAATCTTATGCTAAACACATATATTCACAAATACCGATTAATATAAATATGACATATTAAATAAAAATCGACAAAAAGTGACTATCTCAAAAACATTAAAGACGGAAGTTAAAATCGTATTAACTCAAATCAAAACTAAGCTCCTATGGACTAGAGTGATATGCATGCTTTATAAAAAAAATTAAGAATAACGAGCATGCATATATAAATGTGTCACACTAATAGAAAATGTGTGATAAATTAATTATTTAAGCTAAGTAACTAATCATGCTATATAAATGAATTAATAAGAAAGTTAACTAAGCATGCTAGTATTAAATCTCATATTGATTTATATAAAAGGCACCTAAAGGATATCAATGTGAGCTAGTAGCAAGACAATAAGAGAAACATGCTAGATTCTACAAATATAAACTATTTAAAGAGAATCGTTTAGCATGTTACCAAAGTGGCTTTAGTGGCCATACTTGTGTTGGTGCAATTGCTTGAAAGATGACCTTTAAGCTCTACAACCACCAACACGCTCCTCGGTGCTATTTTCCAATACAAGAATCTCCACATACAATATTACGCGAAGACTTTGGTATCCAAATAAACATAGAACCAAATTTGATAGCTTTAGGGACCCATATACTATTTACTCTAGCATTGGTAGAAAAACTACTATGATTAGGACAAATTAGACTCATATGTCCAATGTGAGAGCAATAGAAGCACCTAATACTAGTGTGTGCACATGTATCGAAATGAGCATGATTATGAACATGTGATATACTAGAATGATGAATATCTCTAGAGTTAGCATGCATGGATTTGGTCTTGAGAATATCATGTTCTAATAGCAAATCATCATGTAAACAAGTAAAAGAATCGAATTTAGCATTTAATGCATAGTTCTCTTTTTCAAATAAAGCAATTCTAGAAATAAATTATCATTTTGTTTCTTTAAAGAGTCAATAGAAGAATCATGCAAATGATTTAGCTCATGTGTTTGCCTCTTAATATCTTCTATTGATGAGAAAAGAGATTTAATGATCAATATTAAAGCCTCATTTAAACTCTTTAATGAAACACAAGATGAGTTTTGAGAATCAAGTCTAGATAATAAATTATTGTTTTCATTTCTCAAAAACTCATTAGATTCTTCTAAATGAATAACCTTTTCTGAAAGTTCTTCATTTGTAGAATGAAGGTCATAAAAAATCTCTAATGATTGGTTAGCCATGGCTTTCCACTTAGAGCATTTCTTGCATTTAGAAGAAACATGATTGTCCATGCTACTAGAAATAAAACATTCTTTATCGGAGGGGGAGGAATACGATGACATAAAAAATAAACAAGGATCTACTCTAAGGATGTTAAGCCTAACAATAGAATCCTCGCTCTGATACCAATTGTAGGAACCCTAAAGGGGGGTGAATAGGGTCAAGCTAACTAATCAAGCACTTAGCATAAGCTAATGGGCAATTTAAAAAAATAAGTGCAAGAGAAGAAGCAAAACAATACCGACACCCGATGTATCCTTGTATCCTCTCAAGGGGCACTCCAGCCCCGGAACACTCTCCGGATTTAATCCACTATTATCACAAATAGTACAACGTGAGTTTTTATACGATGGCTCACCAACTTCTTACACGAGAGCTTTAGTCCGAAGGCCTCTCCGACTTCAACCGAGATTTTGGATACGAAGACTCTCCAACTTCAACCGAGAGTTTGGATCCGAAGATGTCACTCCCATTTTCCGTTGTACGTATTTTCAGCATACGTATACGGATTTTTGACATTTGTTAGGTGGACTGTAATTAGACTTGTCTTGCTTAGCCTAGTCTTAGTTTAATCTTAACTTAGTTTATTTTAATTTGGTTTGGTTCAATTTGACTTGGCTTGGCTTGTTTTGTTTTAGTTTGAGATGGAAAGATTTTGTATAAAAACCAACTCCTTCTCTCTTCACCATTATTTATATTTACTTCTTCATCTTCTTCATTTACTCCTCCCACCTACCAACTCCTAGGAAAGTGCAACTTGCTTCCTGATGGATCTCAAGTTTTATTGTTCCATTCTCTTCCTTACTTGATTCTAAGCCTCTTTAGAACTTGACATTTTTGGGTTTGATGGATGGATTCTTGTAGATCTAAGTTTATAACGTTCTTAGTTTTTCTTGGTTATGATCTCTGAAACTGGGTTATTTTCGATATCTAATGGTTCCATGGCGTAGGGAATTCAATTCTACCCAATTTTGGTTTTTGAACCACTTGATTTCGACTTCGTATGAAGAAGTTATGCCATTTTCGTGTTCATGGATTCCCCAGGTGTTGTCGGGACGATGAACAGTGCCGCGCGCAACTTGCGTGCCGTGCTTGCGTGCAATGTGCACCGTGGGAGGTTTTGCTTCCACGCGCTGCCGCGCAACTTGTGTCGTGCTTGCATAGAATGTGCGTCGTGGGCATTTTTTCTCGCGCGTGCAGCGCAACTTGTGCGCCGCGCCGTGCACAATTTTTTGCCACACAACGTGCGTCGTGCTTGCGTGCAACGTACGCTGTTGGCAGTTTTGCTCATGCGTGCAGCGCAACTTACGCGCCGCGCATCGTGCTGCCGCGCAACGTGCGTCGTGTGCGGTTTTGCTCATGCGCGCAGCGCAACTTGCGCACTGCGCACTGTAGGCAATTTTCTGTCACGTAACATACGTCGTGCTTGTGCGCAACGTGCATCGTTGACAGTTTAGCTCGCGCACCAGTGCGCAAATCACTCCAAATGACTGTTTTTGCCCGTTTGAGCTATTTTGTAGCTAAAATCTTGAAAAATTCAAAACATAAAAGTTGTAGATCTTTGTCTTAGCTTCAAGAATCTTCATGTCTCACTTTAATAAGAATTCATATGTGACTTATGGTTTCAGTCACGCTTGGGTGCTATCGATCTTCTTTGCATGTTTTCTATACTTGGCCTAAATTACGACGATCCGACTTAACCACTAGTTGGCATTGAACTAGTGACTTGGACTTGAGCATTATAATTCTTGGCTATGAATCAGAACTTGACATGAACATGATAATGTGATCTACCTTGGCATGATAATTCTTGATAGTGGCCCATCGAAGCGCACTCTTGATAAGCAACCTTGATATGATAATTCTTGATAGTGGTCCGTTGTGATGCACTCTTGACATGATAAGTAACCTAACATGACATGTAAGCCTTGAATACTGTTGCAACGACTATATTAACTCGCTAAGTAACTCTTATCTTGACACCGTGGATGATTGTGCCTGTACAAGCTATATGTCTCGTCTTGCATCATGTCTAGGACATGGATTCATAATTATCACGGTCAGGAATTCATACTGATTCTGAGTAGGATAATGACTAGATTGATCAAGTAGCTTATAAAGAGATTTCTCAGTCATATGCAATCATGTTATCTGAGCGCCTTAAGTGAACTTGTAGCCTGCCATCGAGTAAGGTACATTTCTAGCACATTGTCATGTGTTGCACCTCTAAGTCACTTAATCAACTCTCTCAACATGCGTCAGGATAACATGGATAGTCTGCAGGGCTTGTGACTGTTGGAACATCTCATTGTATCTTGTTAGTAAATAGGCTTGTGACAACCCTAGTTAGTTAAAGTATCAAGCCGTACTCATTGCTTGGCCATGAAGTATGAATAGAATCTAGTCTAGTCTTGTCTAGACAGTGCCAGTTATGATTACTTCAGTGCATTACTGTTTATGCTTTACTCTTGTCGATAAATGGTTAGAATCTAAGCTATGTTCAGGTGAAGGGTTACAACTCCGATCCTTGTTTGGTTTACGGGTTGTAACTTGGTTACCGGAATAGTTTTTTAGTTATCTTATCATTTTCCCCCTATTTTTCTAACTCTAGTTTTTTGTAACTAATTATGTCTTATGATCTAATATGCTGGTTTAGTTCCTAAGTGAAGCCTCCCTTATGCCACTTGCTCTTCTGGGTTTTGACTAAGCTGGTTTTGTATGGCCAGATTTCGGAGTAGCACCCGAGGATTAACCTACCTTCCAGCCAGATGGTGAACACCAAAATAATCCTGGTAATGAGTGGATTTCTTATTTTGCTCTCTCACTTTATTGTAAATTATTCTTTTAAGGCGTTTAGCCGTCGAGCAAGTGTTAGCTCGTGTTGAAACTTTAATTTCTGTCTGCCTACTGGCTGTTACATGATTGACAAATCCTAGGGTTGATCATGTATGACTTAAATTCTTGCTAGTCTTTGCTAGTCTTTGTATTTTGTATGACTAGCTTCATGATCATCTGAATATGTAATGTTTGGGATGTCTTACTTTGTATGTCTAATGATCTTACAACTTGTAACAATTATTCGCTTGTTGAGATTGAGACACTAGGCTTGTTTATGACCAAAAGAGACCGTTGGCTTGTAGATAAACCCTCATCATCTAGACAGTCGTGATCGTATATCGAAGTGGATTATACTTCAATGTACATAGCTGGCTGTGTTTGTCCCATGCTCTCCAGTACTCTAGTTCTAGGGCGTGACAGAAGACCCTCCAACTTCAACCTTTCACAATTGATTTTGATCTCCTTATACAACAAGATGAAGATCTTACTTTTCAACTCAATAACTCTAACACAATTTGTGGATGACAAATGAAAGCTTTGTAGATTTGTTTGTGGATAGGCTTTGATGGTTTAGAAATTTTTAGGCTCAAATAATCAACCTTGAATGAAGGGGTTCAAGGCTATTTATAACCAAAGCATTGAAAAGAGATTAAAGGCAACTTTTCAGTCAGCGATCGGTATACCGTCGGTACGAACCGGTATACCGTCGGAATACCGGTCAGGAATTACAACGGCTAGAAATATAGCCGTTGGGATCATTAAATATTTGAAATCCGACCGTTGGATTTTCAACGATACTAAATCGGTATACCGTCGGTATAAATCGGTATTCCGTCGGTTTGTCGATTTTATAGAGAAAAAACTTTCTGTGAGCAAACATCGGTATACCGTCCGTATAGACCGGTATACCGTCGGTATGCCGATTTTCATCCAAAAATGATCCTGGGCTAATTTCTACCCTAGCTTTCGATTTTGCCATCCATTTCTTGTGTTTACAATTATTCCTAAGACTCATTACAGACTCCAGATATACTGTAGCAGGTGCAGGCTTCTTCAGAGTCTTGAAATGATGATGGCATGGCATGGCTTCTTTCCTTGATAGATGTCGGCTTCTTCCATGACGGAAGCTGTCCAATGATATCAAGTTTGTGAAAACTGAATACCCACTGACTAGGGTGCGCTGCCCGCTCGACCACCGTCCGCTGGCCGGCCAGCGGAACCCCCGAGTTCCTAGCTCCGGACATAGGAATTCCTTCAATTAGAACTTCTAAACGATTACCAGGTTGTCCAGAAATTGTCCTCAAACAGAGGTACCCGAGTCTTTTACAAACTATTTTTCGAACATTTTTTCGTAATGTTTCCATGATTTTCTGGAATGATGGCTTGTCCACATCAAATCTTATATGCGGGGATGATTAGATGGTTATGTAAGCTTGCTACAAGATTTTATAGAGTCGAATTTTATTGAATGAACGCAAAGGAATAAGGCGGAGAAGGTGGATACCTTGCACAGTAGAAACAGGAAGGCACACATGTTGCCCACGGCCTTGGGGTCGGGCTGGTCGCCGTCGCTGGGCTCCGACGTGCAGTTTTCGTTGCTGCCGATGTGGCGGTACGCGCGTAGTGCTACCGGTGGCTAGGGTTTGAGGATTCGTTCATTTTATTTTTGTCGATCTCTGTATGTATACAGAGAGATGGGTCAGGCAAATTTTGCAGGTTACTGTTCGTTTTTTTTCATTTCTTTTTGGTTTAAAACCACTTTCTCTTTTAATTAGAAAAAAAATCTATTTAAGGAAAATTCCTAATTTGTAAAAAAATGAAAACTATTAAAAATATTTTCCTAACATATTTCTACCAAGCTATATACGTATATGTATACATTTAGCATATATACATAATTAATACTTTACTCATTTATAAAAAAAAAACTTTATTTAATACTACCTTCGTATATATGTATATACTAATTGATATGTATAAAATTCTAAAATATTTAAAATATTTCTGTAGGATATTCTAGTATATTTGCACAAAATTTTTATTTATTAAGTAAAAAGAAATATGTAAACTCTATTTACTAAATATATGGATAGTATATTATATATACCTAATATGTTCACAATAATTATTCTAATTATATAATATAGGTAAACCTAAAAATAATTCCAAACTTCAAAAACATTTTCTAAATATTCTAGTACAAAATTTTTACCAATTTATGTTAGCAATTCTTGCTACTAGTAATAATAACAAATTTCAAATGCATTCAAGCTTTATTGAAATAAATTAAAATACTGTAAAATATATCCACTAAAAATACTTATAATTCACAAAATTTTAGGGGGGTTACAAGGATTGTAAGCCGTTGATGCAACATTCTGTATTCAATTTTTATCACAGAATCGATGGAAAGCGTGGCTCACAAACTGAGGACTATTGTCGTGGATGATCCTTCGAGGAAACGGTATATGGCGTGATGTTTGACAAAGCTGATCACCTTTACAGTTTTTACCTCGGCCAGAGGTACTGCTTTTGCCCAGTTAGAAAAGTAGTCGGTAATGGCAAGTATGAATCGGTGTCCACTAGAGGATGGCGGACTAATTGGCCCAATGATATCCATTCCCCAGGAGACCAGGGGCCTACATCCATAACGTCTGAAGATTGTAGAGGGCATCATGTGCAAGGGGCTACGTCCATAACGCTCTGGAAAGCGTCAGAGGGCACCTGGGGCCTGCATCTCCGGAGGAGCGCATAGGTAATCAGAGAAGTGCAAAAAAGCCCATACATCAGGTATTGTTCTCCCCACCCTATGCCTAGTATCATCATCTCCATGACTGATATGAACCACTAGTAACCACCATGTCTTCTAACATGCTGTTCTATTGGTAGTTACTCCTATCCGTCGTACGCTCCATACGTATCGGTGGCCAGCCGACTACGCAGTTACATATCCTACATGTAACAACCACTTTTCTAAAATAAGGGTAATTTTAAACTTTTGTAAAAGTTTATTATTTAATAATAGGATTTACGATTTATGGGGATTTTTAATTAATTTAATACTATTTAAAATTGGTAAATTATAATTTTGATGTGTTAGCTAGTGAACCCTAAAACTGTTGAGCCTAGAGACTAACCATGACCATGGGAACCTAACCATGTAATTAGAATGACTATTTACAACTTTTTAGGCTAAGGGTTTTGGTCGTTTTGTGACTTTTGAATTATTTAGGATTTTGATTAATTAGTGAATTTTAGATTGTTTTATAATATTTAAATTGATGTACTATGATCTAGGTTATTTTATATTTCAATATTTTAGAAATTTTAATATTTTAATATTGTTTTACGAGATTTGTTTAGTCGGGTTTGAGTTTCGTTTCGTTCTGACTTGTGTTAGTGATCCGGGTAGCTTATACTCTAGAAGTAACCCCAAGATTAGTTAGTCATGGCCCACAAACCCTACTAATTAAGTTAGTAAATTTTGACTAATCCCACTTGTTAGATTGGTTAAGTTAGAGGCTTAAATTTAACCCTTTTGATCCCAAACTTGAACCTAACTGAAAATTAACCAAGAGGACTAGTTGAGGACATATTGGGCTTTCCCCCAAGGCCCAAATAGGATATAATGGAAACCACTATAGGTAGGTTAACCCCCTTCCTTTCATTTTATTCCGTCTTATCTCTTTTCCTTTACAAAGTGTTCTTCCCAAATTAGAGAGCTTCCCTCTTTGATTTGATCTCCAAATCCTTACATCCCTCCACCAAAATTTCTATCCAACCTTCTCATACTACCAAGGGAGAGTGCTAGCAAATATTTGGAGCAATGTGCAAGGAGGAGTGTCTTTTTGGAGATCTTCATGTCGGAGCCGTGTCCTTGGGAGTATCATTGGGATTCCATCCCAATAGGTAAAACCAACCCTCTAAATTGATTTCCTATACATATTAGTTAGTTTTGAATCCATAGGATTCACCCCCATGCATGTACCCCATTTAGATTCAAATTTGAGGCCATTTGGAGCTCTTGAGGATTTTAGATATTGTTTGTGTCCTACTTGATAGATCCCAAATTAGGACACCCTATGTGTATGTATGTATGATAATAGTTTAAATAAATATTTAAATTTAGTTTTAGAATAGTTAGAGAGTGGATTGATCTTAGTTAATTAGGATGGTTAGAATGAGTTTCATTTGATACCTATGTTGGTATCCAAGTATCTTGGCCTACATGTGTTTCTTTTGTCCAAAATAACTCAAATTCGTCATAATATTCATCCACGTTTTTAAACCAAAGCAACTTAGAAATGTCATAACTTTTAGCTTAGAACTCCGATTAATCTTCCTTTTTTTTAAAGAACCGTATCGAAGTTAGATTTCAAAATATATATTTTAATAAGCCAATATCATTCTAGAACTTTCTGTAAAACTATTTGAGTGTCAGCTGTCCGAAAGACAAACGCATTTCGGTGTTTTTGCGATTCCGGGAGCTTCCGGACACGAAATGTGATCCGTTTGAAGTTTCGAAAAGCTAA
>JANAVB010011321.1:0-21910 GCA_029216955.1 Iris pallida
CCCTAGGGATAGCTAGGCTACTAGATGAATATAGTTAGGGTCGATCAAATCAAGGTCAAGGTTAGAAGGTCTCAATAAGTCTGATTTGAGGAAATGTCGAGTAAGTAAGGTTTGGGATACAGTCACATAGTTTGGTAGTGAAAGGGTTGAGCAAGATGCAAAATAGATGGGGACAGTCATTTCAAGGGAAAACAATTAGCAAGAGAATTAGATGGCAAGAAACATATGAGAATTTTCTCATAAATGTGATTGAGTACCTTAAAATAAAAGATATTAATCTAACACAAAGAAATTAAAATCAACAACTACAAAAATTTCAAAATTATCAACTAAATCAGGATTCAAAGTTCTACAGTGAATCCTCCAAAATCAAATTCAATCAAGAAAAAGGAGTTAAATCGTAATTCAGAAAGATTCTCAAGGGTTATCCCAGAAATCTCTCAAGTATCCTAACAGTGATTGAGTTCCTCTCACTAAGCCTATTCCTCAAATCCTATCACAGGCTGTAGTGATACTCTCGTTCGAATACCACTACATAAATCGACCTGCATGGGCCACCACTAAAAACGTGTCAAACCACCCGCACCCTAGAGTAAGGGACGAGAAGTGGGTACGTCCAGCCTACACCGCAGTCGGCGGTAGAACGCTGTCCTAGGTCAATTACTAACAATATAAAGGTACCTGTATAGTATATACTCTCCGAATGGAGGTGGTGACATAACAGAATACAATCTCAATCACATCTAGGGTAGAAGAATGAAAGACAGATAGATAGATAGTAACTCAAGAGAACAGTACAATAGATGAAATAAGTCTAAGTGTCTAGGATAACATGACATCCAGAATGTCAACCCAATATACAATATAAGTCTAAGAGTCTATACATCTCAACATCTCAAATACAACTCAATGTGAGAAAATGATAATATGAAAAAAGACTGACTAGCTAAACTAGCCTAGACTACCGGGGCAACAACCTCAGCTGCAGGTGGATCCTGCTGAGGGTCCACAACATAAGTGTCATCTAGTCCTGCTCCATAATAGGTAGACACCAGGGCCTCTTCCTCATCCTCTGTAATATTTTCAACAGGTCCAGTCAGGACAGGAACGAGCACAATACATCTCACGCAGTGCATAGTATGATAGGAAATATAAAGCATACAATAGAGTAAAATACAGGAACTGCTGAAGGAAGATACATGTAGTAAACGAGATAGCTGTAAAGGAAATATCTACTGTATATAGAGAACTGTAAGTGGCTAGTGATGTAGAGTACAAGATAGGCATGTGAATGGCTAGAATTTATACATGATTATACTACTGAGTTTGCACATGATTACACTACTTTGGAATTATTCATATTCCATTTCTACCCCCGTTTCCCTAATCAGTACACAAGGATCCATTCAGGTTATGTTAATATTCGTGATAGCCCATAAATGGGTGATACATGAGTGATTCATGAACATTCATGAAGGCTCGGTGATCATGAGAGTACATGAGTCACTAGCTGATACATGAAGATACATGATAATAGAAGCATGAGATACATGATGTAAGTGAAACACACGTGACAAAAGTATCTGATGCTCCCGAGGGGGATAACATCTCATGAAAAGATCCATATAGTACCAATCCGTGATAACAATCGTGTCAGCATCAAGTAAAGTAATCTAGAGCAAGAATATAAATCCTGGCAAGTATGAAACGGTCAGAGAATGTACTCGCCTGATAACTGAATGTCTGAGGAATATACTGCCTGAGGAGAGGTGTATGGCTCCTAATCAGAGCAATACAAGTCACAATGTATCCACAATGGTAAAAATAGAGTATACAATGCATACTACATGATTCTAGGTCAATCTGGTCAAAAGTCAACTCTTGGTCAACTCTAATAGTCAAACTACGTCACAAGAAGTCATACTAGGTCACAGGAAATCAAACTAAGTTAAATAAAGTCAAACAAGGTCAAATAAGGTCAAACTAGTCTAATCTAGGTTAAAGTCAACTCTTGGTTAATATTCTAGTCAAATAGTCAAGTTATCTAGGGTTTAGTCAATCAATGGTCAGACTAGTCAAATACTAGTCAATATGGTCAAGCTAGGTCAATCTAGACTATCTAAGGTACTACACCACAAGGTCAAGGTAACCAATACCTATACAAGTATACCACATATAAATACATATATATATATATAATACCAACCTTAATCCTATATTCAAGCTAATCCCATATTCCAATCTCAAGTCATGACTCAACTCTAAGTATCTAACTTAACCCATACATATCTTAATCTACATAAGTCTTTCCACAAAACCCAAGTCACAATAATATACTTATATATAGGTCAAACCTAAAACAACTAGTTAATAGCCTAGGGTTTAGTCAAATCTTAGTCAACAAGTCCTTCTGTTCATCAAGCCATCTCTAGGTCAATTAGGTCATGGTTGACCTATAGTTGACTTTGGTCAACAATGGTCAATTATCTAGTCAACTAGGTCTACTAGTCAAGTTAGGTCAAACATGGTCAGACTAGTTAAACTAGTCATTTTAGGTTAATCCTAGTCAATTCTAGGTTAAATAGGTCAAGTTTGACCTATGGTTGACTTTGGTCAACTCTTAGTCAACAAGGGTCAACTAGTTAGGATTTGGGTCATTAGGTCAATTAGGGTTAGCCCCTAATGCCATAGGCTAGTAACTTAGGTTTCCATATAACCTATATTTAGAAAGTCATATATATACATATCTATATATATAGATATACACAAGTCTATCTACTATATATATATCAATATGTATACGCTATATAATACAAATCACTCACATATATATATATAATGACACAATATATAATCTAATACAATATATATCAATATATGTATATATATATACAAAACATATATATAATACATATATATAGAGAGAGAAGTGAAAGAGAGGAATGGTGAGATAGAGTGAAAGAGAGAGAGAGATAGGGAACTGATATGATACAAAGGGGGGGTGGTGTGTTCCAGATTTTTGGAACCAGAAATCATTCCCACACACACACACAAATACACACACACCTATATATACATATATGTATATACACATGTACACACATGTATATACCCCCAAATCCTACCTACACACATATACATAAACATATGTATACAAAATAAATACGCACAGAAATACAATGTATATTACACAATTTAAGTTAGAAATTCATTTTAAATCTCAGAAAAATACCAATCTTAAAACCCAGGAAACACTATTCATTAGAAAATTAGGTAAACACGATACCCGACCCAAACCGAGCTAAGGCTCGAAACCCAAGGTAGGTAATTGTGTCCCACAGTGTCCCCTAGCATCTAGGGTGCCTGACACAGTGTCTAGACACGACACGACATGTCCAAGCCTCTGGAAACCCAATCGGGTAAACACAGACACACACACAAATATACAGTGTCGTACACGCGTGCAATTCATCCTAGGACACGACACACACACTCTCGTGTCTCGTGCTGTGCACGAATGTTCACCTAGGGGTTGTGCACGTGTCCAACTGACTGACCTGTGCCACGTTGCTCCAGGACACGATACGAAGTCCGTATCAGTCGTGAAAAATACGACTGATATGCGTGTTCAGACCGCGTTGTGCACGCGTGCAACTGCCTCGTGTTCGCGACACAGGACACGACACGTCTCGTGCTCGTGTCCATGTGTTCGCCACATGATGGGCTACCTCCTCGTGTCACCACGAGGTGCCCAAGTGTCGTGTCCATGCGACACGACACACGCGAAGTTGGCCCCCCGCGCGCGTGTGCGCTGACAGTGCACGACCAGTGCACGTGTCCGTGTGTTCTCGATACGACACAAATGTGTCTCAAACTCGAGGGGGGGCATGTCAGAGGTTGCCCCCACCTCTGTGCCAAATGGCACGTGTCCACGTGGCGTGAGGAGAAAAAACAGGGTCGAGTAGCAGGGGATTTTCTGTGTCAGTGTGCAGTATAAAAACGTGGGTTCGTGTCCGATTTGGACACGAAAAAGAATCTAAATTGTGCTCAGTCAACTAGGTATATATTCTACTAGTCTAGGGCTACAAGAAAATGTAATTAGTTTTATATTTTAACAAAATCAAATCCTTTGTGGCATTTCATCAAACAAGGTTTAATAGCCTAGGATACGTGTCCGATACGGACACCAAACCAACCCTAAATTTTACCAAACTTGACCCACAGTTAGGGTAGACCTATATACATGCATTTATGAAGAAAAAATAGAATATTAGCAAGGTTTATGGGTATTTACCTATTTGTGCAATTTCAATAGAAAATTAAAGAGAGGGGGGAAGGGGGGGTGTCTGTCCTTCAACTTGGTGATGTCCAAAGCTCATAAATTCTGGATTGCTAGCCTCCTTAAGCACCCTTGATGTTGTAGGGTCCCAATGCAAAAGACTAGAGGTGATTTGGATAAAAAATGATCAAGTTGTGGAGGTTTGAAGAAAATAGAATTTTGTAGGATTAAAATTCATGTAAAAATGATCATGAATGAATACAATGGGTTATATAGGAAGGTGTAGGGCTAGGGGGTACCCCATGGTCGGCCATGGCAAGGGGGGGGGGGGGTCCTAGGCTTTCCTTCAAGGTGAAGGCAAAGACTTTCATGCCAAAGGGTTGATATTTTGAGTGATTCAAGCAAAATATCACATGTATAAATATCTAGATATTTATCCTACTTTAACCAAAGACTAATACCCATCCTCAAGCCTCTAGGTTAGTACCTAACCTCTAGATTAGGGTAAGCTAGGTTAGGGACTAATCATGGTACTTAACCATAATTAAATAATATTAAAAAACACATAAATACAAATAATTCCAAATAATCCTAAAAAATTACCAAAATACCCTTTAGGCTAAAAAGCCCTAATTTGATGTTCTAAACCTATGGCTAGGCTCACATGATCATGGTTAATCTCTATGTTATAAAATCTCTAGGGTTTACACTAGGGTTATACTAGTAAAGTCACAAAGTCATAAGTCGTGACTTAGAAAATAGTTTTAACTAACTAAAAATCACCAAAAATCATATCATGACTAAAATACCATTAATAAATAATAAAATAATAAATTTTCAAAAATATCCCTATTTCAGAAAACTGGGTGTTACACAAGTCCTAGCCCAAACAAGTCTAACAAGTCTTACTAGGCCTAACCAAGCCTAGGCTAGCACTCACACAATCACAAGACAATGTGAACCACTATAATGCATAATATAAAATAGATAATATATATAAATACATACCTTCATACATACATGCATATCCACATTACATACATATTTATATATATAGGCATATGTTACATCATGCATATTTACATAGTTACATAGATATATACATTCATGCACATTTATATACATACTTTTATACATTATATATGTTAACATTCATTACAATGCATTATATTTTACTTATATCTTTGATTGATTGATTCATTCATATATGACATTCATTCATGCATTTATACATTCATTTATATCCCATATGCATGGATATTTCAGTTCAGGGATTATATCCATTCACATATCATTAAGTTGCATACATATACTTATTTTTATTACATACATGTCATTCATGCATAATACATACTTACATGCATCTATAAATTATATATGGATATAATATATTATCTTGCATGCTTGCATTCATATATTACATTCTATATTACCTATATACATGTATTTTCTCCATTCATTCATGCTTGCATCATATACTCTACATTACAATACATGTTATCATTATATATTGCATTACAATATTATACATTATGCATTCATATCTATCATTACATATATATCTTACATTCATATCTAGCATTCATTATATACTTACATGCATACATTGTATATCATTCTTTCATTCATGCATTGCTTATATGCATTGTATTAATTGCATTCCTACATACTTGCATTCAACCATATATATACATTAATGTAAAGAGAATATATATCATATATATATATATATATATATATATATATTATCTCATTCAACTAACATATCATGCATTACATACTCTATATTCATTTAATATCCATACTACATAGGCTCATAGGTTACACAAAATGCATATATCGTATAGTCACTCTTCTACTTAAAACTTATACTGTACCTATTGGGCATTCACTAAATTCTAGGATTAAAGTATGTCGTAGCTATTTGTGTTAGCTTTCCGAAACTTTAAACGGATCATATTTTCGTGTCCGGAAGCTCCCGGAATCACAAAAACACCGAAACGCGTTTGTCTTTCGTACAGCAGACACTCAAATAATTCTACAAAAAGTTACAGAAAGAATTTGGCTTCTTAAAATATATATTTGGAAAGCTAACTTCGATACGGTTCTTTTAAAAAAAAAGGAAGATAAATCGGAGTTCTAAGCTAAAAGTTATGACATTTCTAAGTTGCTTTGGTTAATAAAAACGTGGATGAATATTATGACGAATTTGAGTTGTTTTGGACAAAAGAACACATATAGGCCAAGATACTTGATACAAACATAGGTATCCAAATGAAACTCATTCCAACCATCCTAACTAAGATCAATCCACTCTCTAACCATTATAAAACTGAATTTAAATATCTATTTAAACTATTATCATACATACATTCACATGGGGTATCCTAATTTGGGATCTATCAAGTAGGACATGTAATGCCTGTAGTTCGTATTTCGTATCTTGGAATACGTGTACGTATTTTATTTTGTATTGCATATCTCTTGGCTTGGCTCGGTTTGTTTTGGGTTGGTTCGGCTAGGCTTGGGTTGCCTTGGTTCATCATAAACCAAGGGGAGAACCCCTACCTACCACCACCATCCCCATTTATTAACCCCTCCTCTTTCTCTCTCTTCATTATTCTTCTTCTTCTCCACATTTACTTCTACACCTACCAGGAAGGAGAGAGAGAGAGAGAGAGCGCTTAGGCAAGTGCAAACTTGCTTCATAATGGATCTCATGTTTTATTGTTCCATTCTCTTCCTTACTAGATTCTAAGCCTCTTTAGAACTGGAAGTTTTCGGTTTTGATGGTTATATTTTTGTAGATCTAAGTTTTAAGTTCCTTCTTGTTTAGTTTTCTTGGTTTTGATCTCTAAAACTTGGTTATTTTCGAAAACTAATGGTTCTATGTTGTAGAGAATTCAATTTCATTCAGTTTTGGCTTTTGTTTCGCTTGATTTCGACTCCGGATGAGTAAGTTATGGCCATTACAAGTTTTCGGAACTTTCATGGCTGAACTTGCTGTTTGGGGACGATGAAACCCCATGCGCCGGGAACCCCATGCGCCCGGGAGGCCATGCGCCGGGAGACCATGCGCCGTGAAGTCCCGGCAACGCATCCTTTAACTCCGAGCGTGTCATGCGCGTAGGTTCCCTACGCGCATGTATTGAAGACGCAACGTGAGTTTCTCATGCGCCGATTGTGCAGGAATCTCATGCGCCGATTTGTGCAGAAATCTCATGCGCCGATTGTGCAGGAATCTCATGCACCGATTTGTGCAGAAATTTTATGCGCCGATTTGTGCAGAAATTCCATGCGCCGATTTGTGCAGAAATCTCATGCGCCGATTTGTGCAGAAATTCCATGCGCCGATTTGTGCAGAAATCTCATGCGCCGATTTGTGCAAAAATTCCATACGCCGATTTGTACAGAAATCTCATGCGCCGATTTGTGCAGGAATCTCATGCGCCGATTGTGCAGGAATCTCATGCGTCGATTTGTGCAGAAATTCCATGCGCCGATTTGTGCAGAAATCTCATGCGCCGATTTGTGCAGGAATCCCATGCGCCGATTTGTGCAGGAATCCCATGCGCCGATTTGTGCAGGAATTCACTGTTTTTGCCTGTTTAAGTTATTTTGTAGCTAGAATCTTGAAAAACTTAAAACATAAAAGTTGTAGATCTTTTTCTTGGCTTCAAGAATATATTATTAGTTATTTTATACAATCTTTCTCATTCATGATAATGTAAGAATAGAACACGATAGTGGCTCGCTGTGGCGCACTCTTGATAAGTAAACTGACATGACAAGTATGAAATACCTGGACACCGTGGGCGATTGTGTTTGTAATAAACTGGTACTGTCTTGTATCATGTCTAGGATGGGGATCCCTGAGTACCACGGTCAGGGGTACCTACTAAAATTGACTAAGGCTAATTAACTAGAATGATTCAGCAGTCATGAAGAGATTTCCAGCTACAGGCAATCCCGTTATCTGGGCGCACTAACGGATTTGTAGCCTACCGACGAGTAGGGCACATTTTCAGCACACAGTTATGTGTTGCATTCTTCATAACGGACATTTGACCCGGATAACCTAGATGGTCTGCAGGGTTTGTGGCTGTTGGGATAATCTCATTGCATCTTGCTAGTAACTAGGCCTGTGATAACCCTAGTTAGTTAAAAGTATCAAGCCGTACTCTTGATTGGCCGTGATTGATTGATGAAGTTTATTCCAGCTTAGTCTTATCCTGATCCTGTACAAGATTGTATCAGGACATGATTTCTTGTATCGATAAATAATGGGATACCAAGTTCTGTTCAGATGAAGGGTTACAATCCCGGTCCTTGTTTGGTTTAAGGGTTGTAACTTGGCTATCTGAATAGTTCCATGGTTATCTTATCATATATCGTCCTGCTTATTGTGCCCGCCTTAACAATAAAGATCAGGGGTCCAGTTCTGTTCAGGCGAAGGGTTACAACCCCGGTCCTTGTTTGGTTTAAGGGTTGTAACCTGGCTCCCGAAGCAGTTCTGTGTCCTCTCTTCGTTTATTGTCTTATTGTAACCCCCTGTCATGCTCGTCATGTTTTACCTTTACTTCACTACCATGATTATTTATACTGGCCTTAACAACAAAGATCAGGGGTCCAATTCTGTTCAGGCGAAGGGTTACAACCCCGATCCTTGTTTGGTTTAAGGGTTGTAACCTGGCTTCCGGAGCAGTTCTGTGTCCTCTCTTTGTTTATTGTCTTGTTACCTTATCAATAGTAATTGAGGCGGGTTTCTATTCAGGCGAAGGATTGCAACCCCGGTCCTTGTTTGGTTTAAGGGTTGCAGTCTGGCTACTTGAATGGTTTCTCCGTGTTCAATATATTATTGTTATCTCAGCTATTATCACTATCTTTTAATTACCTTACTATTTATTTGTGATATGCTGGTTTTAGTTCCTAAGTGAAGCCTCCTTTGTGGCACTTGCTCTTTCTGGGGTCTGATCCAGCTGGTTTTGTGTGGCCAGATATCGGAGCAGCACTAGAAGATCTACCTACTATCCAGCCAGATGGTGACCACCAGGCGTAACCCTGGCAACGAGTGGGTTTCATTTATCCTCCCACTTTATTGTAAAATTATTCTTTTGAGGCGTTTAGCCGACGAGCACGTGTTAGCTCGATTGTCCTTTATTTACTGTCTGCCTACGGGCTGTAACATGATTGACAGATCCTAGGGTTGATCATGTATGACTGAACTCTTGCTAGTCCT
The DNA here is from genome assembly GCA_029216955.1 of Iris pallida. NCBI lineage: Eukaryota > Viridiplantae > Streptophyta > Magnoliopsida > Asparagales > Iridaceae > Iris > Iris pallida. The sequence goes on from JANAVB010011321.1 coordinate 9,519, forward strand.
GACATTTTGTACGACTAGCTTCATGATCATCTAATATGTAATATATGGGACGCCTTGCTATTATATATTTGGTGCTCTGATATCTTGTAACTACTATTACTTGCTTGTGATTGAGACAATAGGCTTGTTCATGACCATAGAAAACTGTTGGCTTGTAGTTAAACCCTCATGTATCTAGACAGTCGTGACCGTATAGCGAGGTGGGTTGCACTTTAATATACGTAGCTGGCTATGTACGCCCCCGCTCTCCAGTATTCTGGTTCTGGGGCGTGACATGGTTTTAGTGGTGGCCCATGCAGGTCTTGTAATTCAAGATATGTGAGGGTTTACCGAATAGATGTCTCAATCAGTACTTGCCCTTGATCTCTACTCGTATCCTCTTGATCCCTGAAAATCTTGACCTGATCACATGCTTGTATCGTTGATCTGTCCTGGTCCTTCCTTATTGTTTCATATGTCGTCTTCATCAGCGGTATTGTTCCTGCACCTGCCGATCAGCAAGGCGGAGCACCTCCCGCGGACCAGCAGCAACCTGGAGATCAAGCCCAGCATTCAGGAGTAGCCTCCAGAGTTGTGCCCACCGAAGGAGAACCACCAGTTCAGCCCGTCCAGCCAGCAGAGCATGATGATGGCACTTTGGTGGGTCTCATCAGGACGTTATTAGCTTCCCAGGATCGGCGAGGAGATGCCTTACACCAGGCGGTGGCAGATGCTTTGACCAGAGGAGGTCATCAGGGTAATAGCGCGGCCAACAGCTTCAAGCGCTTGAACCCTCCCTTCTTCGATGGCAATGAAGATGCGATCGCTGCAGATGCTTGGCTTCAGGACACAGAGGTAATTCTAAAGCAGCCAGAACTCTAGAGAATGAGAAGGTGGCCGTAGTGCGCCTGCAGTTACTAGATCTTGCCCGCAGCTGGTGGGCAGCGCAGGCCGATGGATTAGTGGCCCCTATTTTATGGGCAGTATTCAGGAAGAGATTCCAGACCAAGTACTTCGATGTTGTAGCTCGGTACGATCTACAGACGAGGTTCACCAATCTGAACCAGATGGGCAGGACGGTCGATGGATATGCGATCGAGTTTTTGAGACTTAGTCGGTTTGCTCCCACCTTGGTAGCAACCGAGTTCGATAGAGCCCAGCGGTTCCAGCAGGGGCTCTATTTAGAGATCTTGTTGGCAGTGGAGCAGTTTGAGCATCAGACTTTTGATGCAGTATTGAGAGCAGCTAGGAGGCATGAATATACCTCCTAGAGGATCGTGGATAGGACCGGAGGTCGGAAGCGATCTCACGGCCAGATGAATCAGTCATCATCACCAGCCCCGGCAGCCAGGGCTTTGACCATTGGAGCTCCGAGGCGGGCGGCCTCAGTGACGTCGGTTCAACATTCCACCCCGACGCACCCTCAGCAGCAGAAGCAGAAGCAGTCTTCCGTAGTGGGATGTTCACACTGCGGGAAGCCAGGGCATGTGGTATCAGAATGTCGCAGAGCACAGGGTTTATGCTTGGTTTGTGGTACCCCGGACCACAGGGTTGGGAACTGTCCGAACAGGGGGAGTTCATCATCAACTTTTTCTAGTCCTTCAGTTAGAGGACCAGCACCAGTCCAGCAGCAGCAGCAGCTGCAGTACCCATTCCTGAGGCCATTGCCGATGCAGGCCCAGGCATTCCAGCAGTAGAGGCCGCAGCAGTATGCCCAAGCCCAAGCCTTGATCCAGAGCAGGCAGAGGAATTTTCAGCAGAGGGGACCTGTACCCAGAGGACATGGTCAAGTGCTGGCCTTGACCATGGGAGAGGAAGGAGTAGCACCAGATGAGGTAGTGGCAGGTACTATTCTCGTCAACACCTTTCCAGCTTCAGTATTATTTGATTCTGGTGCCTCGCATTCATTTATGTCTGCACGATTCGCGACACGGGTAGGACTGGAGCCCGAGTCATTATCAGTAAGGCTCAATATACTTACTGGTAACGGACTTGTAGGAGTAGATAGAGTATTTTTCTCGTGTCGGATCGTAGTTAGCGGTAGAGAATTCTTCGCTAGATTGATAGAGTTTCCGATGGCCGATTATGATGTGGTCTTAGGAATGGATTGGTTGAGGGACCAGTATGCTAGGATAGACTGCCACATTGGCAGGGTTGTTTTTAGCATTCCAGGCGAGCCAGAGTTTTCCTTCTCCCGAGGCGAAGTTGAACCTTCTCCTCCAGTGTTGCGGATGGCAGTAGCAGCAGTGCAGTTGCCTCGGATAGTCGAAGAGTTTCCAGATGTTTTTCTCGAAGAGCTTCCAGGGATGCCGCCAGAGCGAGAGATCGAGTTTACTATCGACTTGATTCCCGGGACAGCCCCAGTGTCAGAGAGAGTCTACAGGATGGCGCCATCAGAGCTAGAGATATTGTACAAGATGATTGAAGAACTTAGAACCAAAGAATTCATTCGTGCTAGTGGATCACCTTGGGGAGCCCCGATGCTTCTTGTGAAAAAGAAGGATGGTACGTTCAGATTGTGTGTTGACTATCGTACCTTGAACTCAGTAACAATCAAGAACAGATACCCTCTCCCGAGGATAGATGACTTGTTTGATCAACTCAGAGGGGCGTCAGTATTTTCGAAGATTGACTTGCGGTCAGGCTATCATCAGATTAGAGTCAGAGAGCAGGACATCCCGAAGACAGCGTTCAGATTGAGATATGGGCATTGGGAGTTCCTTGTGATGCCATTTGGAGCAACCAATGTGCCGGCAGTATTCATGGATCTCATGAATCGTATCTTCATGACTTATTTGGATCAGTTCGTGATTGTGTTCCTAGACGACATCCTGGTCTATAGTAAGAGTGAAGCGGAGCATGAGCAGCACCTTAGAATTGTCCTCCAGATTCTCAGAGAGCACCAGTTGTATGCCAAGTTTAGTAAATACGAGTTCTGGCTCGATCGTATTTCGTACTTGGGCCATATCATCACCCGAGGAGGAGTAGAAGTGGATCCCCAGAAGATTGTGGCCATTAAGACATGGCCAGTACCTAGCACAGTGGCAGAAGTCCATAGTTTTCTTGGATTGGCCAGTTACTACCGGCGATTTGTTTCAGACTTTGCTCGAATTTCTGCGCCATTGACCCAATTGACCCGCAAGGATATGCAGTTTGCTTGGACAGCAGATTGCCAGGATTCTTTTGAGAGGTTGAAGCGAGGCTTGATGACGGCTCCTATTCTCACGCTTCCAGATGCAACTGGCGGATTTTCAGTGTATTGTGATGCTTCGGACAGAGGTTTAGGATGTGTTCTGATGCAGCATGGAAAGGTAATAGCTTATGCGTCACGACAACTTCGTGATCATGAGAGGAATTACCCGACCCATGACTTGGAGCTGGCAGCAGTAGTGTTTGCACTTAAGTTGTGGAGGCACTACCTATACGGAGATAGGGTGGAAATTTTCACCGACCACAAGAGCATGAAGTATGTTTTCACCCAGAAGGATCTCAACATGCGTCAGAGGAGATGGCTGGAGCTGCTTGTGGATTATGATGTCAACCTGCAGTATCACCCAGGGAAGGCCAACGTTGTTGCAGATGCATTGAGCAGGAGGGCAGGAGTTTATTTCCTGACAGCACAACCAGAACTGTTAGCCGATCTTCAGAAGATGGGTATAGAAGTTGTCCTCCCTTCCAGTGTGGCATTGATGGCCAACATGCAAGTTCAGTCCACTATAGTCGAGAGGATTCGGATGGCGCAGTCAGCAGATTCCAAGCTTCAGCGACTCAGAGCAGAGTGTGAGGCGGGACGAAGACCAGAGTTATGCATTCATGAAGACGGTACACTTCGACATGGTAAGCGTCTTTGTGTACCCAGTGGAGATATCAGACAGGAGATCATGGCAGAGTCCCACAGTTCGCAGTATTCCATTCATCCTGGTAGCACGAAGATGTACCGTGATATCCGCCAGCACTTTTGGTAGAATGGCATGAAGAGGAAGATAGCCCGGTTTGTCTCTCGTTGTTTAGTCTGCCAACAAGTTAAGGCTGAACATCAGAGACCAGCTGGACTACTTCAACCATTGCCGATTCCCGAGTGGAAATGGGAGCATATAACCATGGATTTTGTGACTGGATTGCCTAGATCCCCGGCTGGCAGAGACGCTATTTGGGTTGTCATAGACAGGCTCACGAAGGTGGCTCACTTTTTCCCGTTCAGAGTTGGTCAGTCGACGGCTCAGCTAGCGGAGATGCATCTCCGGCAGATTGTCAGGTTGCACGGTGTACCAGTCAGTATCACTTCAGACAGAGATTCAAGATTTATGTCATACTTTTGGCATAGCTTGCAAGAAAGTTTGGGAACTCACCTCCAGTTCAGTTCAGCTTATCACCCGCAGACTGATGGCCAGTCAGAACGCACGATCCAGACTCTCGAAGATATGTTGAGATCTTGTACACTCGACTTCGGTGGTTCGTAGGAAGATCACCTGTACCTGGTGGAGTTCTCGTACAACAACAGTTTCCAAGCCAGTATCCAGATGGCTCCGTTCGAGGCATTGTATGGCAGGAAGTGCCGATCCCTGCTAGCATGGGATGATGTCGGAGAGAGGCAGATGCTCGGTCCGGAAATGATTGCTCAGACCGTTGAAGTGGTCAGGAGAGTCAGAGATCATCTTCGAGTTGCTCAAGATCGCCAGCGTCATTGGGCCGATTCCCATCGGCGACCCCTTAAATTCTCGGTCGGCGACCATGTATTCCTGAGGATTTCGCCTAACCGTGGCGTCATTCGTTTCGGCGTACGGGGAAAGCTTAGTCCTAGGTATATATGGCCGTTCGATATTCTGGAGCGAGTAGGTGATGTATCCTATCGTCTCGCTCTTCCACCGTCGCTACGTGAGGTGCATGACGTATTCCATGTATCTCAACTACGACGGTATATCCCGGACCCGAGCCACATCCTGGATCATTCGGAATTGGTTGTTGGTACCAACCTTTCGTATGAGGAGAGGCCCGTGTCTATATTGGACCGGAGAGAGAAGATACTTAAGAACAAGACTATTAGTTTAGTCCGTGTTACTTGGGGTCATCACTCTTTGGGTGAGTCAACGTGGAAGCGTGAGGATGATATCTGATCGCGATATCCCGACCTGTTTGACTCGTAAGGTATAATGTCTTCCTTATGCCTTATGCTTTCAATTCCTTGCTTGAATAAATGACTGCATGATAGACTGCTTGTTATAGCTTACGATTATTATAGCTTGTCCTTGCAATTCTATCCTCTTGATTAAATTTTGAGGACAGAATTCTTTTAAGGTGGGTAGAGTTGTAATGTTTGTAATTCGTATTACGTATCTTGGAATACGTGTACGTATTTTATTTTGTATTGCATATCTCTTGGCTTGGCTCGGTTTGTTTTGGGTTGGTTCGGCTAGGCTTGGGTTGCCTTGGTTCATCATGAACCAAGGGGAGAACCCCTACCTACCACCACCATCCCCATTTATTAACCCTCCCTCTTTCTCTCTCTTCATTATTCTTCTTCTTCTCCACATTTACTTCTACACCTACCAGGAAGGAGAGAGAGAGAGAGAGAGAGCGCTTAGGCAAGTGCAAACTTGCTTCATGATGGATCTCATGTTTTATTGTTCCATTCTCTTTCTTACTAGATTCTAAGCCTCTTTAGAACTGGAAGTTTTCGATTTTGATGGTTATATTTTGGTAGATCTAAGTTTTAAGTTCCTTCTTGTTTAGTTTTCTTGGTTTTGATCTCTAAAACTTGGTTATTTTCGAAAACTAATGGTTCTATGTTGTAGAGAATTCAATTTCATTCAGTTTTGGCTTTTGTTTCGCTTGATTTCGACTCCGGATGAGTAAGTTATGGCCATTACAAGTTTTCGGAACTTTCATGGCTGAACTTGCTGTTGGGGACGATAAAACCCCATGCGCCGGGAACCCCATACGCCCGGGAGGCCATGCGCCGTGAAGTCCCGGCAACGCATCCTTTAACTCCGAGCGTGTCATGCGCGTAGGTTCCCTACGCGCATGTATTGAAGACGCAACGTGAGTTTCTCATGCGCCGATTGTGCAGGAATCTCATGCGCCGATTTGTGCAAAAATCTCATGCGCCGATTATGCAGGAATCTCATGCGCCGATTTGTGCAGAAATCTCATGCGCCAATTTGTGCAGAAATTCCATGCGCCGATTTGTGCAGAAATCTCATGCGCCGATTTGTGCAAAAATTCTATGCGCCGATTTGTGCAGAAATCTCATACGTCGATTTGTGCAGAAATTCCATGCGCCGATTTGTGCAGAAATCTCATGCGCCGATTTGTGCAGGAATCTCATGCGCCGATTGTGCAGGAATCTCATGCGCCGATTTGTGCAGAAATTCTATGCGCCGATTTGTGCAGAAATCTCATGCGCCGATTTGTGCAGGAATCCCATGCGCCGATTTGTGCAGGATTCCCATGCGCCGATTTGTGCAGAAATTTACTGTTTTTTGCCTGTTTAAGTTATTTTGTAGCTAGAATCTTGAAAAACTTAAAACGTGGAAGTTGTAGATCTTTTCCTTGGCTTCAAGAATATGTTATTAGTTATTTTATACAATCTTTCTCATTCATGATAATGTAAGAATAGAACACGATAGTGGCTCGCTGTGGCGCACTCTTGACAAGTAAACTGACATGACAAGTATGAAATACCTGGACACCGTGGGCGATTGTGTTTGTAATAAACTGGTACTGTCTTGCATCATGTCTAGGATGGGGATCCCTGAGTACCACGGTCAGGGGTACCTACTGAAATTGATTAAGGCTAATTAACTAGAATGATTCAGTAGTCATGAAGAGATTCCCAGCTACAGGCAATCCCGTTATCTGGGCGCACTAACGGATTTGTAGCCTACCGACGAGTAGGGCACATTTCCAGCACACAGTTACGTGTTGCATTCTTCATAACGGACATTCGACCCGGATAACCTGGATGGTCTGCAGGGCTTGTGGCTGTTGGGATAATCTCATTGCATCTTGCTAGTAACTAGGCCTGTGATAACCCTACTTAGTTAAAAGTATCAAGCCGTACTCTTGATTGGCCGTGATTGATTGGATGAAGTTTATTCCAGCTTAGTCTTATCCTGATCCTGTACAAGATTGTATCAGGACATGATTTCTTGTATCGATAAATAATGGAATACCAAGTTCTGTTCAGATGAAGGGTTACAACCCGATCCTTGTTTGGTTTAAGGGTTGTAACTTGGCTATCTGAATAGTTTCATGGTTATCTTATCATATATCGTCCTGCTTATTGTGCCCGCCTTAAAAATAAAGATCAGGGGTCCAGTTCTGTTCCGGCGAAGGGTTACAACCCCGGTCCTTGTTTGGTTTAAGGGTTGTAACCTGGCTCCCGGAGCAGTTCTGTGTCCTCTCTTCATTTATTGTCTTATTGTAACCCCCTGTCATGCTCGTCATGTTTTACCTTTACTTCAATACCATGATTATTTAAACTGGCCTTCACAATAAAGATCAGGGGTCCAGTTCTGTTCAGGCGAAGGGTTACAACCCCGGTCCTTGTTTGGTTTAAGGGTTGTAACCTGGCTTCCGGAGCAGTTCTGTGTCCTCTCTTCGTTTATTGTCTTGTTACCTTATCAATAGTAATTGAGACGGGTTTCTATTCAGGCGAAGGATTGCAACCCCGGTCCTTGTTTGGTTTAAGGGTTACAGTCTGGCTACTTGAATGGTTTCTCCGTGTTCAATATATTATTGTTATCTCAGCTATTATCACTATCTTTTAATTACCTTACTATTTATTTGTGATATGCTGGTTTTAGTTCCTAAGTGAAGCCTCCTTTGTGGCACTTGCTCTTTCTGGGGTCTGACCCAGCTGGTTTTGTGTGGCCAGATATCGGAGCAGAGCACCAGAGGATCTACCTACTATCCAGCCAGATGGTGACCACCAGGCGTAACCCTGGCAACGAGTGGGTTTCTTTTGTCCTCCCACTTTATTATAAAATTATTCTTTTGAGGCGTTTAGCCGACGAGCACGTGTTAGCTCGATTGCCCTTTATTTACTGTCTGCCTACGGGCTGTAACATGATTGACAGATCCTAGGGTTGATCATGTATGACTGAACTCTTGCTAGTCCTGATATTTTGTACGACTAGCTTCATGATCATCCAATATGTAATGTATGGGACGCCTTGCTATTATATATTTGGTGCTCTGACATCTTGTAACTACTATTACTTGCTTGTGATTGAGACAATAGGCTTGTTCATGACCATAGAAGACTGTTGGCTTGTAGTTAAACCCTCATATATCTAGACAGCCGTGACCGTATAGCGAGGTGGGTTGCACTTCAATATACGTAGCTGGCTATGTACGCCCCCGCTCTCCAGTATTCTGGTTCTGGGGCGTGACAGGACACAAGACACATATCTAAAATCCTCAAGAGAGCTCCAAATGGCCTCAAATTTGAATCTAAATGGGGACACATGCATGAGGATGGATCCTACAGATTCAAAAGTAATTTATATGCAAAGGAAATTGATTTAGAGGATGGGTTTTACCTATTGGGAGTGGAATTCCAATGAAATCCTTTAGGACACGGCTCCGATACGAAGATCCCTCAAAGTGGACACTCCTCCTTGCACTCCTCTTCCAATCCTTGGTAGCACCCTTCCCTTGGAGAATGGGAATGATTGAGGGAAGGTTTGGTGAAGGAATGATTTGATTTGGAGATCAAATCAATGGGAAGGCTCTCTAAAATTGGGGAAGAACAAAAGAAAACTAAAAGAGGCAAGATTGTAATGAATGAAATGAATCATTCTCCCTAAAGGTGGCTACCATAAAGAGTCCATTAGGGCTAATGGGCTAATGGAAAATGTCCTAATTGCCCCTCTCTAGTCTCATATGGTTAAGTCTAGACTAGGTTCAAGTTTGGGATCAAAATGATCTAGTTTTGAGTCTCTAACTTAACCATTCTAACATGATAAAAATTAGTTTAATTAACTAACTTAAATGTTGGGTCTTGTGAGCCATGTTTAACTTAATATTGGGTCCCATCTAGAGTTTAAGCTATCCGGGTCACAATACAAGTCGGAACGAGACGAAACTCAAACCCGACTAAACAAATCCAATAAAAACAATATTAAAAATATAAAATTTTCCCAAATATTAAAATATAAAAAATAACCAAAATCATAACACATCAATTTAAATATTACTAAAATAATCTAAAATTCACCAATTAATTAAAATCCTAATAATTTAAAAGTCACAAAATGACCAAAATACCCTTAGCCTAAAAAGTTGTAAATAGTCATTCTAATCACATGGTTAGGTCCCCATGGTCATGGTTAGTCTCTAGGCTCAACAGTTCTAGAGTTTACCAGCTAACACATCAAATTATAATTCACCAATTTAAAATAGTATTAAATTAATTAAAAATTCTCATAAATCATAAATCCTATTATTAAATAATAAACTTTTACAAAAGTTCAAAATTACTCTCATTTGGAAAACTGGGTGTTACAATCCTACTCCCCTTAGAAAAATTTCGTCCTCGAAATTAAAATGTTCATACTCCTTCTAGGTCAAACCCCCACAATCAAAGTCTCAGAACTTACCTAAATCATACAATTTAAAAGAATGACATACAGGGTCATGGCATACGGTGGTAGTGTAAGTCTCATCTAGGTATACTAGTTACACTAGACCAAACAATCATAGGGTATCAAAACTTACAAGCAATCAGGGGTGTTAAACTGGAAAAGATACAGAAAAACAAATCATCAAGGCTTTAAGGCATAATCAAAATCAAAATTTAAAGCACAAATGTCGAGCATTTGTCACGACCCGCACCCGGTTTTCGGACACGAGCTCGTGAGCAAGCCAGCTACGTATCGAGCGGACTCCAGCCCGACTCGAGTACGTATAAGCTGTCAAGGTCATGGGTATCATGTCTAATCTAACCTATATCTCAATCCACATGAATCATATAAGCAAAAAGAACAAGTATGGGTCATGGTCTGCAGCCCATTAGCATATTGTTCGATTAGACTCTAAGAATGATATGAGTCTATAAATAAGCAGAGTATATCATGGTACTGAATATAAAGCACAAGAGGATAATAAAGAAATATCACAAGCAGATACCTGTATCAAACATCGTAATCCTCTACCATCCTGCTCTGCTAACTAACTCCATGTAGCCGCTAAACCTGAAGAGATCATCAGGTCCTCAGAGGACTAGCAAGATACATAAAACATGCCTATCTAACAGTTTAATCATGCAATAATATATACAGGGTATGAACAGGAACTAGACAGAAAACTGACATGTGGCTACTGACAGGTAACTATGAACATGGACACGGGATCAAGTATGCATAAATGAACTGCTGGTAGATCAATGGATAACCAACCCTCGCCCCGATTGTGGACTCGCAGGTCAGTTTCAAGACAAGTCACCCTCGCCCCGATTGTGGACTCGCAGGTGCAAAGGCAACCCTCGCCCCGTGTATGGACTCGCAGGTTGTGGGAAAGACAAAGAAAACAGTTCACTCACATATACTTGCAGACACGACTCAGTCAAGACACAGGTGAAGACACGGTACAACTCAGTCATGACACATGTAAGAACAATTCTAGCATGAACCATAATGTAGACAAGCCTGGTGTAACTACACTATCCAGTCAGGTGATACTGATATACAAGCAAGATAAAAACTAGTAACATGGTATCATGTAAATCTATAGCAACTGAGATAACTAAATATAACCTACTAAAATAGGTGTACTATAAGCATGAAATAAACTGTAGAGGGAGGCAAGGTATACTTGCCTGGTGGCAGCGCAAGAATCAATAAATACCGTCAACTGGTACACCATAACGTCCAAGTCACACAACTGTCTCCGAAAGCTGAAACAAACATCGCCAATATTCTCAGAATAGTCAAATTAGCTAGGATTGCCTGTCCTTAAGTCCAATTCTGGACACAGGGGCAAAACGGTAATTTGGGCAAAAACGGTATCCGTCGTTGGACCCGCTTTGCACCGAAAAGCGTGCCAGAGTTAATGGTCTCTAAAGTCGTCAAACTATATGTCTATGGATCCCGTTTTTCGATACGAACCCAACCGTACGTCCAGAGTTGGATTTCGGCAGGCCGTGCACGAAATTGCCCGTTGAGTGGGACCATGGGGCCCGTAAAACGGTGATTTTTCAACGGTCTCAGAATTGAACCCAACTTGGCATACAGGACCAGAAAAATGATACGGTTCCGTTGGCGCAAGTTTTGTCTCGATCTGACGTGTGCACAAAGTAATTGGGGAATTTGCAAAGTGCATGATACGGTGAATTTCGACGGATACGCATCAAATTCGTCGCGCACACGCGACCAATTTGAATTCCATCAAAGCTCACACGACCACGAAGTCGTTATGCACCTTTCGATACTTACGGTGCGCGACCACGTAGCCCAAAATGGCGGGACGGACGTGTGGATGGTTTTCGATATTTTGAAAATAGATTTTTCGTCAACTTCATCCTAATTTAAAACAGAAAATAAATCACAAGAATTAAATCTAAAAACAGGATTTTCATCTTGGTTAGGTTGTCTAGAAGTCTGTTCCGGTGGTTTCTCAAAACCGTTGATCGATCGACAGGGAATAGCCTTCTAAATCGGGTGCCGGGACTGTCATATATGTCCTGTTTTGACAGGATTTCGGTTCGACTTTGGGTCGATATAAACCTAGATTTCACTACGTTCTTCGCGAATCTAATTATGGGGATACAAAGTCGTATAGTTTGGGTACGTACCAGGGAATCGGTTCGCGAAAAGGACGTTTGTGGACGACGCACTCGTCTAGCGAAGTCGGGCTCCCGCCGTGGCTGCTGTTGATTTCTCCCCTGTTTTGGGGTGCTCGGCCGCGCGTCTTCCGGCCGGCGGTGGCCCAGGGCGGCGCGCGGAGGCCCAGGGAGGGTCGCCCAATCTCGAGGGTGGCGCACGGGTTTCACCTTAGGTTTGATGTTTCAATCTCCGCGCGTATGTATACTGTTATCGACATAACAGAATCGGGTTGGCTTCGGTTTGCTACTGAAAAGGCTCGGGTTTGCTCTGTTTAAACCGAGAGCTCCCGGTCGGCTGTGATGGAAGGACTGGGCTCGGCCTGTGGTGTTCGGCTGGGCCCATGGGAAGGAAGATTGTATTGGTTTTTCTTTTTTTGTTCTTTTACTAAGTACTAGTAAAACTAAAGTATATATATATATATAATATATATATATATATATATATATATATATATAAATATAATATATTATATAATTATTATATTATATATATATATATATAATATATATATATATATATATACCAATACATGCATACATATATATATTACATACATTTATATAGATTACATATATTTATATATATATA
>JANAVB010011322.1:0-17141 GCA_029216955.1 Iris pallida
TTCGAGTCCAAGAACAGGCAGGAGGAGCGCCAGAAGATGGGCATTCCCAGCCTTATCCCCTTGAGTGGAACAAGGTGGTTTATCCTCCAAAGTATAAACCACAAACACTCACGCCGTATGACGGGAAGGACTCTCCACGACGGTACCTGACGTACTTCCAGTCGCAGACAGGGCATCTTCCAAAGGAGGACGCGCTCCTCACCAGCATCTTTGTTGGGGCCCTGAAAGGGGTGGCGTATGACTGGTACTGCAGCCTCCGATAATTCCATATCGTCCTTCGACGACCTGACACGCCTCTTCCTCGCCGCTTCTACGACGGTGGGAAGGACATGACGATGGCGTCTCTCATTGAGATACGCCAGAAGGACAAGGAAATGGTTCGGGCATTCATCGAACGCTTCCTCAGGCCTGCTTCAGGCTACCTCCAGGCATGCCAGAACATGCGCTTCTCTCCGCTTGCAGTATGAAATGCTGTCTGCAGTAAAGCTCTGGCTTACTTCACTCTACTCCCCCTCCCGACTGGAGCTCCCTAATCATTGAAGCTGAAGCTGCAGAGAAGAAGGCGGCCAATGCACGTCTTCTGGGTGTTATCTTCCCCGCCTTTGACGATAAGGGGAAAAAGTCCGCAACCAACAACACCGGACGAGAAACAAAGGGGAAACAGGCATTGACTGTTAATGCCTCGAAAGGGCGCATCTGCGCCTACTCAAAAGCCTCCACTGGCATCGAGACCCAAGGAGGTGTATTCATTCAATGATGACGACACCCTGCAACTCTTTGAGATACTGAAGCAGGGTGACAAGATCAAGCTTCCGGACCCGAAGCGGCCCGATGAAGTCGGGAAGTGGACAACCCGAGGTACTGTCACTACCATCGGTTTGTCGGACACCCGACTAAGGACTGCTACGTCCTTAAAAATTACATCCAGCGCATGGTCAATGCGGATGTAATCTCCGTCGACTACGAAGAGAAGACGGTGTCAGCTAATGTGGTGTCACTTCAGTTCGGCACCTTGCCGCCGACTACCACACAAGATGGCGTCGTCCCCATCCCTAAGGCGACAATGGAGGTGGTGAATTTGCCACCCACCCGTAACAATGTGAGTGGACTTGTCCCACTCACCACATCTCGAGGAGAGGTCCTCTAGGTTCACCCCGACCTCGTCTTCGAGGGTAACTCAACCGGAGGTACGCCCTACCTCCAAAGCAAAAGGCAGGAAGATCAAGTCTTGCCGCACGGTCTCTTCTTCAACGGAAGAGGCGCTTCCTGTGCAGACACGTGCACAACAGAACTCCCAGCCCGGTGAAGCTGTCGCCGAAGTGGTGCCTCCTGGCACCATCCTTGAGGAGGGTCCATCCAAGCCCTCAGCAGCCAATAAACAAAAGCAAGTGGAGGCCCGTTTCGACAGACCTCTGCGGAAAGAAAATGCTTCGGGGCTAGCCAAGCCCCACAATTTTGACATTCTGGCACAACTGGCCAGTACTCCTGCACACTTGTCTTTGTTCGAGCTCCTGCGTCTCTCCAAGGACTCCCGAGAAGCTCTCTGCGAAGCTCTGAAGGATGCCGAATCCTTTCTCAGTCAGGTCAAGCAGCCTGAAGACCTCCCAGCTACTTATGCACACTGTCATTGTGCGGATGAAGTTATCCCAAACATAACCTTCACCCAACAAGACATGCTGCTCAAGCATCACCGACATAACCGACCGTTGTATTACACAGGGTACATCGGTTCGGTAAAGGTGAGCAGGATTCAGATCGATCCGGGGTCTTCCCTAAGCATCATTCCAAAGGCACTGCTATCAAAGTTGGGGATCCCAATGTACCGGCTGGCGCCCTCCAATACGACCATCAGCGGTTTCAACGCCAGCAAGAGCGAGCCACTGGGCAAGATCCGGCTGAAGTGTCACATCGGCAGTCTCAAAACTGAGGTGACTTGTTATGTGGTGGATGCCGAGGTCAACTACAACATCTTACTCGGACGACCATGGTTACATGAGTACATGGTGGTGCCCTCCACGCTCCACCAATGCATGAAATATGTATCCACCAACGACGTCATCCGGACAGAGTTTGCAGATATCGATCCCTTCAAAGGGATTGAGGCCTACTTCACCGATTCCGACTTGTACAAGCCACTTGACGAGGAGGAAGCCAACGACGCCGATGATGAAGCAGAGACGGCAACAGAGCCGGACTTGGAGCCCGAAGTGACTCCTGACGCCCCCTTGAAAATCCGTCTGAAGGGGAGACCACCCCAGAAGGCGCCTCCAATGAGCATCAAGCTATCAGGAAAAGCGCCAGCTCGCGAAGCTCCCCTGAAGATACGCCTCAAGGGGAAGCCACCACAAACAGCGGCTCCCCTGGTGGTAAAATTACAAGGGAAGGCACCACTCATCGAAGGCGCAACTGAGGCACCCCTCAAGGTGCGTCTTAAAGGCAAGCCGCCGCAGTCATCCAAGATGCCGGAGAGGGCTCACATAACCCTCTCAGACCCCAAAGTCAGAGCGGTGGAGGACTCTCCTGATCCGGCCCCAGTGCTTACAGACGAGGAGCTTAGCGAATATATCTCTGCTGATGTAGACGCACCCTCCTTCGACAATGTAATCCCACGGGATAAAATCTCGTACTTTATCAATAATAGAGTGTCTTTCAATTATTCTTGTCTTCCACACTGGAATGCCATGTATACATTAGACAACGCTCTACGGTCGTTGCAAACACAAGTAACGACCGTCTACCACAATCAAATAGTCCCGTCTCAAGGAGTCTTTATAGTCCCTCCACGAAGCCGAGACGAAGGCACCATCATCTCGGGCAAAATCGAGCGTCGTCGGAACCTCCCGTCAATCGAGCCCGAACCTGATACCGGCAGAGTACAAGTCTATCGATACACGGATGCGGCTAAGCACATCATCCAAAAGATGGGCTACGACCTGAAAAGCAATAAAGGCCTAAACTACGGCAAGGGTCGGCATCTCCCTGTCCGGCTTTCGATGCCCAATGGAAAGCCACAGGATTACTATAATCGGACTCGACGGGGGTTAGGCTATGTCACGCCGCCATCAACTCCAGAGAGTTCAGACGCAGAAGACATAGAACATTCCCACTCGTCTGAAGCATCGACGTGGGATTCCGATACCAGTATCGGATCAGTCTTCAGGAAAGTGCTGTCAGCTAACATGACATCGGCGCAACCTCAGAAGGATGAAGGCGAGGACCAACCGCCGGAACCCTTCGAAGAAGAACCCTGGGCTCAATGCCTAGGAGAACAATGGGAGTCTCGTTTTGAGTTACGAGAACCTCCCACCGAAGACGAAGTCGAGCAGATCGACCTCGGGGATGGGTCTTCTTCTAGATCTAGAATCGATTTAGACCCCTGTTCAGGTATCAATACTCATATTATTAAAAAAGTGAGCTTGTAGCTCATTTTTTAATAGAAGGTTCTGGTCTTCACGGGGATTACCCCGTGATTCCCTTGTGATTTCGCTCGTCAGACTCGCTCCTTTTGCTGTCTTACCAGGAGGGGAAGGTTTCCCCCCTGACCCCCCTTCCCTGTCCTGCAAAAGCTTGGAAGGAGAAGACCGAGAATCTTTAGTCCAACTGGCTAAGGAATATATTGACGTCTTCGCCTGGAGCTACGAAGACATGCCGGGTCTCGATCCACAGATCGCGATGCATAGGTTGAACATCTTACCAGATGCCAAACCTATCAAACAACAACAGCGACGCTTCCGCCCGGACATCATGAACGCCATCGATCAGGAGGTGGACAAACTCTTGACCAGTGGCTTCATCCGTGAGGAACAACACCCGGACTGGGTAGCCAACGTCGTCCCTGTCACCAAGAAGAACGGGAAGATACGAGTCTGTATCGACTTCAGGGATCTCAACTCTGCTTGCCCAAAGGATGAATTCCCGCCCCAATCATCGATGTAATGATCGACAACACATGTGGCTTTGAACGCATGTCCTTCATGGACGGGTATTCAGGCTACAATCAAATCAAGAAGTTCCCCGATGACGCAAAACACACGTCATTCAGGACTCCGAAAGGTGTTTTCTGCTACACAGTAATGCCCTTCGGCTTGAAGAATGCCGGTGCAACGTACCAGCGAGCTATGAGCACCATCTTCCGTCAACATCTTCGCAAGACAGTTGAGTGCTATGTTGACGACATCGCAGTCAAGAGCCGCCTCAAAAGAGATCACCTACAGGACCTAAAGACGGTCTTCGATCTCATGCGGGCACATCAACTCAAAATGAACCCCGCTAAATCCTTCCTGGGGGTTTCTAGCGGCAAATTCTTGGGCTTTGTCATCACGGCAAAAGGCATTCATGTCGATCCCGAGAAGACTAAAGCCATCCTCAACATGGACCCTCCGAAGAACCTTCGAGAACTTCGGGGCTTACAGGGACGTTTGGCATACATCCGGAGGTTCATAGCAAACCTCTCCGGTAAATGTCAACCCTTTACTCAGCTCATGAAGAAGGGAGTCTTTTACGTCTGGACAGAGGAGTGCCAAAAGGCTTTCGACGATATCAAGGCTTACTTGACAAGCCCGCCAGTCCTAGTGGCACCTGTCGCCGGCAAACCATTCCTCCTCTACGTCCGTGCCATGGATCATTCCCTCGGCGCTTTACTGGCTCAAAACAGCGATGCAGGCTACGAGCAAGCAATCTACTACCTCAGTCGAACACTCATCGGGGCCGAACACCGGTACAACCCCGTTGAAAAAGAGTGCTTGGCTTTGGTGTTTGCCATTCAGAAGACTCGTCATTACGTCTCGGGCCAGACAATTCACGTCATCTCCTGAGTCAATCCGCTCAGAGTTCTCATGACGAAGCCAGGGTCATTAAACTCCCGGCTGGCTACATGGGCGATCCTACTAACGCCATACAACATGGTGTTTGTCCCGCAGAAGCCAGTCAAGGGTCAGGCTCTGGCTGACTTTTTAGCTGCACACCCCATCCCAGAATCTTCAAAACTCTATGAAGATATCCCGGATGAAGTCCAAGAATCAAACGTCACTGAAGGAAGCCCCGTTTGGCGGATGTTCTTCGATGGCGCTTCAAGAACGGGCCCCAACGGCCAAATCATCGCAGGAGTGGGGGTAGTCTTAGTCTTCCCCGATCAGCTGGTCATCCAGCGCGCATACTCCCTTTCGAAGCCGTGCTCCAACAATGTTGCTGAGTACAATGCACTCGTCATGGGACTCCAGCTAGCACAACAGCTGGGGGTGGATCATCTGGAAGCCTACGGCGACTCGAAACTCGTCGTAAACCAGATTCGGGGGCAATACGAGGTTCGCCATGAAGATTTGATCCCTTACCATGAAGTTGCATTGAACATCATTTCAACCTTCACTGGGTTCTTCATCGAACATGTACCCCGCCTACAAAACTTGGAGGCTGACGCTCTGGCTGGCCTCGCAGCCTCATTGGCCGCGCCCCTTGGGACTCAACACTATGTCACGATAACTGGCCGAGACTTGATTTGTCCCAGAAACAACCTATGTTTGCAAATGGCTCACGCCATGCCGACAAACACTGGGGTTAATGTCCGAGACTGGAGGTTCCCGTTCATCGACTTCGCTGTCTACGGAATCCTTCTAGAGGACCCGAAGGAAGCCGTCTCAGTCAGGAGACGCTCTCTTCGATTCTACTACGATACAGCCACTAAAACGCTGTACTGACGCTCCTTCGACGGGCTTCTCCTTCGATGCCTGTCTAACGAAGAAGCGGCCGAAGCTCTTCGAGAAGCTCATGACGGAACTTGCGGAGCTCACCAACCAGGGCCTAAGTTGCAAGATCGACTGCGACGTATGGGCTACTACTGGCCAACCATGGTTGCCGACGCAGTGGAATATGCTAAGAAGTGCCATGCATGCCAACTTCATGCAGACTTCATACATGCACCATCTGAACCTCTACATCCTACAGTCGCCTCCTAGCCATTCGAAGCCTGGGGCATGGACATTGTAGGGCCAATCACCCCTCCTTCCTCGAGAGGACACCGCTTCATCCTGGCCATCACCGATTACTTCTCCAAATGGGCGGAAGCAGTCCCACTAGCGGAAGTAAAAAGCTCCAGGGTGGTCAGCTTTATCAAACACCATGTCATTTACCGTTTTGGGGTACCCCGGCGGATCATCCATGACAATGGTCCTCAGTTTATCAGCCACATTTTCAGCAGGTTCTGTGACAAGAATCGCATTCAAAACATGGCCTCAACCGCCTACAATCCGGCAGCAAACGGATTGGCCGAGGCGTTCAACAAAACTATCGTCAGGCTGCTCAAAAAGGTCGTGTCATCCAACAAACGCGACTGGGATGAAAAGCTTGGCGAATGCCTTTGGGCCTACCGCACAACGGTACGGACCCCAACAGGCAACACTCCATTCTCCCTGGTCTACGGGAGCGAAGCAGTACTGTCTCTCGAGATACAGATACCTTCGCTCCGTGTGGCAATCACAAACGATCTCACAGAAGAAGACAATCAACGTCGTCGTCTGCGGGAACTGGAGGCACTTGACGAAAAGCGTCTCCTAGCTCAACAACGCATCGAACTTTACCAAGCCCGTATATCACAGGCTTTCAACAAGAAGGTCAAGCAAAGAACTTTCCAAGTTGGCGACCTGGTTTTAGCAGTCAGAAGGCCAATGGTGTTAACTCACAAGACACCAGGGAAGTTCGAGCCCAAATGGGAAGGACCCTTCATCATCGAGACGGTATACTCAAACGGTGCTTACCGGCTCGCCAAACCCAATGGGGACTTGTTCATGATGCCCATCAACGGCAAGTTCCTAAAGAAGTACTATTCTTGACATCCTCCAAGACATGTATTTCCCCAAACAACCTCTTTTCACAAAATCAATCGCTTCCGGAACCCAGCTGTTCCGTGGCATCCTTCCGTAGAAAGATAACCACGTCCACATTACCTCTGAGTTGTCTCTCTACATCCTATAAAACGGAACCTTATATTTCGTAAGCTTACGCTATCCTTCATGTTTACCACGTCCACATTACCTCTGAGTAAACATCCCGTACAAACAACTCCTGTGTTGTCGTACATTGATCGCAGAACTTCCACGTCCACATTACCTCTGAGTTGTTCCGCGTATCCCCCAGGATCATTCCTACCACGTCCATAAATACCTCTGAGTAGGAGGATTCTATCATTTGAACCTAATGATTGCCATGTCCACATTACCTCTGAGCAAACATGTTGGTTCCTTCAAACTTATTATCTGTACCTAAAAACCAAGGTGCGCAAAAGATAATAGGTCCACATAAATTATCAAGTTCATGAGATCAAAAATGAACACATCACAAAGAGATAGTGTATTTCTTTATTTTTTAAAAAAAAAGGGGGGGAGTACAGAAATACGCTATTTCCCCAGCAAGAGTTGCAAAAAAACACATAAAAAGAAGAGAAGCTACAATCCCCGATCCTCCCCAGGGTGGGATGAGAGTTCTCTGACTCGACATCTCAGGTCGGCAGTGCGAGTTTCCACAGTCGCCTGGACTCGCAGCTCGGCTTCTTGACGCATTAACCCGACAGCCTCAGCGGAAGTCTTACTCTCATACTTCTCATCAAGCTGTCGTCGCTGCTGAGCCAAAGCAAGGGTCCGCTGAGTAAGAGTCGCTTCCTCCTGCTTGAATGCCACGTGTTCAGCCAGGACACGATCAGCTTCTAGTTGAAGTTGGGCCCGCTGGTCTTCAAGACGGCGCATCTGAGCATCAACCTCTGCGATGTTAGCATCCACCACAGCCCGCTTCTCCGTCGTCTTCTTCATGGATTGAGACAACTGCTCCGCCGCAGCCTCAGTCCCAGCCACTTCACGCTCCCAACTGCTCACATCGGCTCGATGGAAAGCCTCGATCTCAGCCATCGACTTCTCTATCTCTGTATCTATCAAGACCGAGAGGTCATTTCGTTGGATGCGCTGCAGTTCCGCGAGCCGCTCGTCCAGCTCCATCACCGAAACCTCCAGAATTTTGGCCATATGGTCATGGCCCTGGTGAATGCGGATCAGCTCGATACAAGGCATTGCCAAAGCTTTTGCCGCCGCAAAGCTCCCCTTGGCATCCATCACTGCAGATACGCCTTTCTCCAGCATTTTGTACACTCCCTCGACGAGGAATTTTACATACCCGTCGGCTTCCGCCAACACCTGCGGCGTCATAGCAGGAGTTGAGGGAGCTACTACAGTTTGCGGAGCGGAGGAAGATCCGCCAACCTCGATCTGAGAGGTTCGAACCTCGGCAGCAATAGGCTCTTCATCAACAGGGCCCAGACTGCTAGCCCGAGGAGTCGAAGGAACAGAAGGAGCCGGCACATGCGTCGTGATAGTACCCCAAGTGGAAGGAGCAACAGAGGGTTCCACACCCTTACCCTTCTCAAGCTCGGAGAAATCATCGACTCCAACGGCCACCTCTTCTACCCCCGACATTCTATCAGCATCAGCTACCTCCCCCGGCAAAACGGGGAGATCAACATTTATCTCCTGGCCAGCCCCAGGAGACAAGACCGGCAGAAGGGTCTCACTCTTCTCAAATCCCTCTACAGGGACAAAATCTGTCGCTACCGCCTGATCGGTAGCCATCTCTATGTCCATGGTTGAAGCCAAGGAAGGATTCGGCAATGATTCGGCCGACCTCCTTTCATCATGACCAGGAGGGGAATCAACCCTCTCCTCTATCCTCACCGCTTCTGCTGCCCCCACAACGGACCCTTGCAATGCTGGAGGGACGTCACCAGAAGGCGACGAACTCCAATCCACTTCATCATCAGGATGCCTCGAGTCTGTAGGACCCTCAGCGTCCAAGGCCTCCACGGCAGATGGTACTATCCCAGAAGTTGTTGCGACTTCAAAGTCAGGAGATACTAAAACCTCCGCGGGAACATCTTCGGGACCCTCCTCCACAGGAGACATCATCGTTGGTGGAATGCGCTCCTCAGAAGAGCCTGCCACCTCCTTCGGCTTACTGGTGCCCGATTTCGAAGCACAAGACTTCTTCTTCAATCCCTACAAGAAGAAGAGCATAAGTCGCCACAATGACATAAAAAACTGGAATTATGAAGCACTCCTTACCTCAGCGGGAGCTAAGCCCGTTGGCGTTACAAGTGGCGTTTCCGTAATCTTCGGGGTCGACGTCCTTCTCGACCTTTTCAGTACGGAAGAACCAGCTTCTGGGTCAGCCCGCCTTTTCCCGACAGACGGGTCTCTCACTGGTGCCATAGCAGCAGCCCGATACCCCGCCAATTCTGGCGGACGATATGACCGAGCCGCCACCAACATATTCGTTGTTGCCTCCAACTGGGTTCCAATGATGAAACTAGTCTCCCTGTCATAACCAGGAGACGTAGTATTCATAGTACAATACAGCTTGGCGGCCGGATATAAGATCGGCGGCCGAGGATTGCGAACTGGTGTGGTAAACTTAACGCTAGTGCATCCAGCGTTATAATACTGCCAGCCCCGGGCTCCATCCAGCAAACTCCCGATGAAGCCTAGACTGCTACTGGGATTCCGCAGCATTAGCTGAGTGTAGCCAAATTGACGAGCAAATTGGCTTGGCAAGTACGGTTCCAGATAACACCTGTTCTGATTTCGGTAGACCAGATGCGAAGGCCGGATACTCTGCAACCAACGAAAACTCCATTTCGGTAAAGTAACCGCATCCTCGCCAGAATCAACCAAATCCTGGTCGGCCTCGAAATTCTTGAAGATCGGGCCAACCTTCACGATTTCCCACCCCTGAAGGAAGGACAAAACCCTCCTACAAACGGGGACGCCAGTGTAAGACCACTTCCTCTTGAAGAAGCGGCGAATGAAGGCATCTCCTTCAACATGGTCCTCCTCAGGACCAGGACTCATCACATTCGGATGATGTAAGATCAGCCACCCCATAAGATAATGGAAAGGCAGCTCGGCCCGGGGAAAGTTGTCATTATTACCTTTCTCGTGGATCACATCATCAGCAAAAGACCTCAAACCGCGTAGCAGGTTGCACACCATCGCGGGGAGGAGAGCCAGAGGTCGTCCAAAGGCCAACTTCACTGCAGGCAAAATGAGATTCCGATGTACCCTCTCAACAGCACCGGATCCCCCTGCAAATATGCAATCCCGGAGCCATATCATCAAGTAGGCCGTCAACACTGCCTTAGATGACATCCGGTGCCCGCAGTGCCAGAAATAGCTGTACGTGTTCTTGCCGCTCTCATTTGAATGTGGGGTTCTCTCGTCCAGCCGGGTTATTTCAGAACTCACTTCCGCGGGTGTCAAGCCCTGCGGAGTCGCAAACCGGATCCTCGAAGGATCCGCCAAATCCTGTCTGAAAATATAGTCCCTCCAAGCAGTCACGTGAGGTTGGGTCTTACCCTTGTCCCTCCGGTGCATCAGATAATGATGGCTCGTCACCTCCTTGAAAACGGCCATCATCTCCGGGTCCTTATCTTCCAAGATCTGGATCTCTTCATTCGATGGGAAATATTCCTCGTACGGTCCCGAGCCCCAAGGAAGCTTGGACACTTCGTACATCTCATGAAGGGCCAATCCCAACTCCCCCACTGGAGTAAAGAAGCTGCCAGTCTGGGCGTTGAAAAGCTCCAACAGCGCAAGGAACATCGGCTTATTGAGGTCCACGCCTGCCTGCGTGGCCCGAATGGCGGCAGTCAGCCCTATCTCTTTAAGCTCAACTTTGAACCTGGAAAGCACCCAGGAGGTCAACTCGTCCCACTTTGGGATGTAGTGACACCAACCTTCGACTCTAAAACCAGCTGTCGGATACGTGACCTTCGACGTCAGCATCCGATTTGCAAAAGTCGGGGCACTGAAGGGAAATGTGTCATTTGGGACTTCACTATAGATGCTCCCGGGACGCAAAGCTCGGTAACTGAACGAAGAATCAGTCCGTGAAGCGGTCAAGGTGTCTCGCTGGTTCGAGGTAGTGTCAATTGAAAGGGAGCCCCCCAAGGCACCTCCTTGAGAAGGAGTAAGTTCCCAACCCATCCTTCTCTTCGAAGCTAGACGATAAAAGGCTGTCAATGGCAACTGGCGGTCAACCTGCCGCATGTATAACATCATGCCCTTAGCAGCAAATAACCAGTCTTCTCTGATCTTCAATATCTTTGCCTCGGAAGAGACTAATCGGTCGCCAAACAGAAAGGCAGGCTTTAAGAAGGTCACACCTTCAGAATCAGCAGACTTCAGTTTACCGCTCTCCATCATACTCTGGAGGAAAAGCGGCAACTGGACCTGGATTTGTAGCATCCTCTCACGAGGTTGGTCCTGAAGGATAGCATCCTTTGCAGGGTTGATCACCGCCTCATCAAAATCAACTCCCATCTGGCAAAGAGAAGCGTCCAGAAGGACCTCATTCAACAAAGGGATCGTCATCGACACTGGCACAACAAAAGTGGAAGTCAGGCAAAAAGACAAAATATGTCAAGCAGACTGGCGCATTGCCAGGGTATGAGCCCATACGCATCTGCTTCGGCGCATCAGCAGGGTATGAACCCATGCGCATCTACTTCGGCGCATCATCAGGGCATAGGCCCATGCGCGTCAGCATGTCTCGGCGCATCATCAGGGCGTAAGCCCGTGCGCGTTGGCATTGGAGCGTCGGCGCATTATCAGAGCGTGAGCCCATGCGAGTCAGCAAAGGCTTCGGCGCATCTTCAGGGAATAAAACCCATGCGCGTCAGCCATTAAAACCTCGGTGCATGATAAAGGTATAAACCTATGCACGTCGGCAGGACAGAACCTCAGCGTATCATCAAAGACCAAAGTCTATACGCGTCGACAGTTAGGGCACAGGGCCCAAAGCAGAGACGAAACCCACCTGTCACCTCAGGACGAACGTCGGCAAGAGGCGCAAGAGTGATAGGTACATCCTCATCGACAGACTCCTTCGCTTTCTCCTTCCCCTTGCCGGCAGCGCAGCGAGGAGTCTTGGGAGCCATTCTCTCGAAGAAGGAGAAGTTAGGGTTTTGAAGAAGAAACTCTAAAGAAGCAGAGGCACAGAGAAGAAGAACCCTTTCTCTCTCCGACTCTTACCTATTTATAGGGCATGGTCGCACGCGTGAACAGATGACGTGTGATCTCAGCCGTCGCCTCGGGTTCTGTGCAAGGATAGCAGCAAATAAGACCAAAAGATCATCATTAATCTTTTCGGTTACCGAGGCACCATCATCATTAACTGAGAAGAGCATGCGCCCGAACAGGCATGCGCCCAGAAATCATGCGCCCTGACCTCCATGCTTCTTATTCAAAGTATTCCAAAACTTATTCAAAAGTTTTAAAAACTTTGAAGGGGGTCTTGTAGAAGCATGGAATTTCACAACCAGAAAGCCAATGCGCCAGACACTACATGCGCTAGAACTCAGACGAAGAATTTCACAGCAAAATCAATAAGTATAGACATTTGAAGAAGGACTTTTTATTTATATATAAAAGTCTATTACATGTCTAGAAAAGGTTGTACAAAGGAGAAATTCTACAAAGGAAAGATCCTAAGCCTACAGCCAGCGGCCACCGTGCGCCTTCAGATAAGTGCAGCGGCCACCATGCACCTTCAGATAGGCGCAGCTTCACCATGCGCCACTAGTAAGGCGCAGCAGATACTATGCGCCTCCATCCAGGCGCATCCCGCCATCTCTTCAGCAGCTCAGTTATGTGCATCCGGCCCAGCTATGTGCATCCCTTCAGCCAAATTCTTCCAGCCAGGCTCACCTGGCCGAGCAGAGCCCAGTTATGTGCCGCTCTTCCAACCAGGCTCGCCCGATAAATGCTTCGATACACAAAGCATTTAACCCTCTGGCTGGAACCAAGGAAGAGAAGAGCACCGCAAATGCTGTGGCCAGGGGAGGCTTCGAAAGAGCCTCCAAAGCCGAAGGAAGACCGTGATCGAAACCGCGGCTAAAGGAGCAGCTTTCAACACGATCAAAGTGGGAAAACCCCACTTTGCAGGAAGAGAGAGCCTTGCACCGCCATTCCGATCTACGGCTCTTCCGGAATAACGGAGACGAGGCTCGAGCATCCCTATCTTTGGATGCAACAGGCACCTTCCGCCTGCCTCAGAAGCCCTCGACTCCGTCTTTTGGATGCAACAGTCACCTTCAAGTGCATCAAAGACAACACAGCGTCTCATTTTCACCCTCGGGAGCACTTCGTCAACAGAATGCACCCGCATGTTCAAGTTCATGTTGGAAGTACGTGAGGGAATGAGAAGCAAACCTTCTCTCCATGCCACTATTTATAGGCCGGGCAGATCAAACCCACACGCCAAGTGGATGGCCCTCCGAATTTCGTGCAATAAATTTACATTAAATGGATGAACCGGACGCCTCGAATTCAGCCAAACGACTATTTATAGCACTCGAAGAGCGAGACAGCCGCATCATTAAAAGACATGTCCGATGCGCCAGCCAGACAGCGCATCACACGGACGCGCCCTTCGGCATCAGGTGCATCACACAGACGCGCCCTACAGTACTCGGCGCATTATAGAGGGTGCGCCCCCACACATCTCCATACCGAGTGGAACGCCAACCGACGCGCCCACTCAGCTATCCATCGAACGTCACCAACATTAAATGCTGAACTGACAGAGTTGGCAGCACGCCTCCCAAAGTCTGAACAGTTGACAGCTTTATTCAGAAAACGAAGCGTCGGCAACGTCAGCATCATCATGACTCTATTCCGACGGCTACTGCCACGTGGCCACCCGCATGCGCCTCTACGGCCATGCGTCCACACCCGTATGCGCCTCTACGGCCATGCGTCCACACTCGCATGCGCCTCTACGGCCATGCGTCCACACCCGCATGCGCCTCTACGGCCATGCGTCCAAACCAGCATGCGCCTCAAAAGCCATGCGCCTCAGACCCTTCACTGATCCCTAAAGACAGAAGAAGAGTCTCCGGTTGAAGTTCAGTATGCGCCTCAAAAGCCATGCGCCTCAGACTGCTCTCTGATCCCGAAAGACAGAAGGAAAGTCGCCTGCATGCGCCTCAAAAGCCATGCACCCCAAATGGTTTGTAACTCCTAAAGGTTATGAGCCGCAGCCTCCTCCTGCGCCCAATCCAAGGCGCAGCTCACCAGATCACTTCTCTCCACCAAATCCGAGATCTTCGAACCATGAGACGACGACACGTGTCCTTTGACTCAACTCATCCGAAATTTCAGCAACGGAAAGATCTTCCCTCTGCTACGTGCCGGCTCACAACAGCAGTATGAAAAGTTCTCCCCCTCGATCAGGGCGCAGCATCCATGCGCCTCCATCAGCAACCTCCACGTGGCGTCCCCACACCGGCGCATCCTACATGCGCGCATGAGCAGCCAGCCTGCAAAACTATAAATAGAAGGATCATCCCCTTCACACACACACAGAGACTCAGAACACAAGACTCACAGAGAATCCACAACAGAGAATCACCGGAGAGGCAGTTCTAGACACTCAACGTCTTCCTCCTCTCAGCAAGCTCCAGCACCCAGAGCAATCAACACCTTCAGAGAACCGATAACCGCCGTCAGCCGGTCAACGGAGTCAACGCATTACCACTCGCTCCATTGGCACTAAGGACCCAGCTTAAACAAAAGTGTACTCCTAGTACTACATCTAAGTCCTATATTGTATCACTGTTCTGTTTGTATTAAGATTTCAATCAAAACAATTTTAATGGCAAACAACGATATCTCCTAGCTCCGAACTCCGTTTTTGCCTTCATTTTTTTTAAAGAAGCATATCGAGGTAAGGTTTCCAAAAACATATTTTAATGGACAAAATTCGTTCTGTAAATTTCTGCAAAACTGTTTAAGTATCTAGTGTCCAAAAAATAAACGTGTTTCGGTATTTTTACGATTTCGGGAGATTCTGAAACGAAAATGCAATCCGTTTAGTTTTTCGAAAAGATGATACAAAAAGCTATACCATATCCTAACTTCTAAATTTATTAAATAAAGGTAATAGGTGTAGTATTAATTATAATTAGATAATAGACTATTTTCAGCATCCGAAGTTATTTCTACACCTTCCTCTTTGTGCGATGTTGTTGATTCGTTGCCAGGACATCATCTTACCTCACTCGAACATCAGGCAAGTACACCTTGCCAAATTTTATAGTACTTACATGCTTTTCTATACTGTTATTCTTTTATGTCTCACTTGGTACATATTTCTCTCCTGTTTCATATCATGGGTACTTTCTAGTTTACGTGCATGTAGATTATTACTTTCTTTTCTCATGTTACTAGCCATATTTTTCTATCGTATTCATGTCTAGTGATAGTATTGCTTAGCCTCTGTCGTTTTCCTTTGACATAATTGAGATGGACTTGACTTGTTGACATCTTGATTTGACTTGACTCGTAGTTCTAGACGATGACCTTGTGATAGATGACGATTATACTTGACTACTCTCTGTTGTGAGCCCCCACTGAGCTGCGATAGAGACTTACTATAGGTTTTGAGTCCCCACTGGGCTGTGATCTATAGGACCGTGAGTCCCCACTGAGCTGCGGTTTACTTCGATTTATTCTTAGTTATGTTTATCTACACGATTCTCGATGGCATGTCATTTCCTTATATTTTATTCTTGTACTACTCTGTAGTATTTATTTCTTGTACTATTTCCTATCCTTCCTTGCATGTTAAAACTGTTGTCACGCCCCGGTTCCAAAATATATGGGACCAGGAACACGTGGCATACCAGCGGTACGATCAAGTATAGAAAAACCCCAATTTAATGGACTATACTCGATCGTAGTACGCTGAAGTAACAACTAAATAACAATACAGGCAGGTAAATACTAATCTCATCCACAGGAAAAATCACAGAATAAAGTTGGAAGGAATGAAAATAACTCTGAATCAAACTACAAGTCATGACTAGTGGAAAATAATCCACCAATAAATGTATGAATGAACTACTAAAAGAGTACAACTGAACCAGAAAAGAAATAGATAGCCACTAGCAGAAATCACCTAAGAACTCAAGAAACTCATGAGGCTCAACATTGAAGTCCTCGTCAGCAAAAGTCTCCAATCTCCGTAGTCCGTCGGTACCTGTGCTCGTCCCAATCTAGAAAAGGTGCCAGGTCCTCAGAGGGACGTAACAAGTACACAAGAAATCGACATGCATGATAGTACAGGGCAGTATATAAATAACTAGAACAAAATGTAACATAACATCTCCCCAACCAAACAAGGACAGGATATATCATACAACATACGACAGGTAAACTAACCATCTATGTGTAAAATGTACTCGAGACATCTCTAGTGGCACATGAGAGGGGGAGAAGAAGAAGAAGAAACGGCCACCAAGCGTTCTACAGTTTGAGAAACGAGGGGCTACGAGCATCCAGCGTCCATTGGAAACAGAAATTCTCATACACCACTAGTAGACTCTCCCCACCCAATGTATATCCGTACCGTATACGCGGTACAAATAATATGCAAGACGTCATAGTATATATAAGTAGACCTGTACCAACCACTAGACCAGACGCGAACTCACGTGCCAATGATCAGTCGACACACAAATCCATGCTCTCAACTCACTCATATAGTGATCGTGTATGATACGGTGTCCGGCTAGAAGGTACCACATACCTTCACAATACACGGGATAAGTCCACTACTACTAGACGCGTGCACACAACTGAGAAGTAACTAGGTAACATAAACTAACTGCAAAAATATACAATCAAGCAAGGTGTACTTGCCTGTGTCCAGCAACTGAGTATCTGGGTCCAAAGTAGAGTCCGAGTCCCGAGAAGCAAATAATCCTAAACAAAATTTATCTCTAATTAATTACTAATTAAACAATTTAAACAATTCATTTAATTGCTAAGTAATCTATAATTTAAATTAATCTAGTACTACTAGCTAACTAGTATCAAATTTTTATGAATAATAATTATACAATAATAAATAGGTAACCATACTTATTATCATACCATTTATATTCTGAAATTTATTTACAACTAAATATTTAATAATTAATTAACTAATTAATGATAATCAATTAACCAACCATTTTAATACACACATGAATACACAATTCCTAATAATACTAACTTAAATAGTAAAAATCCTTAAAAATCATTTTTAGTCTATTTTAATAATAAACT